>CM065717.1:29641231-29753731 GCA_033310375.1 Conus canariensis
TATAAGATTTATGAAGGTCATCATTGGAGAGATCTTTCTGTGTTAATACATGCTGACGCATGCAAATGCACATGTGTTAAGAAATGTACCTTTGAAGTTCAGAGGGGGGAAAACACAGCTTAGATATAATTACACATGATTCAGAAGATTTTAGAGCTGTTGTTTTGTTTGAGATTTGCCAGATATATTATGTTTATGCTTACCTGTCAGACATTGAACCTTTAGGGATCACTTCTTTCATTACTATATTTGTGTGAACTGTTACAGATTGCAACACCCCAGCCCCCTCTCAACTTCTCTCCATCAGTGACCATTCCAGAACGATTAGAGCGCATTCAGAAATACATGACAGAGCTGGAGTATCCTTTGTCAGAACAACTATTGATTCCATAGAATGTTTACTAGAAGTATTGCAAGCTGTATTTTTGAAGTTTCATATAATATACATGGGTGTGTGTGTGTGTGTGTGTGTGTGTGTGTGTGTGTGTGTGTGTGTGGTGTATACATGTGATATGTGTGTGTGTTATTGTGTGTTTGTGTGCACACATTGGTGCATGTGTGTGTGTGCAAGTGTGCATGCCTGCATGTGCATACATACATGTGTGTATGTGTACATGAACAGCAGGCAAAGTCAGTTCATAAACTATCACCAAACCCAACAAATGGGTCTTTTTTTGCATAAACCCACTTTCACTTTGGTTCCAGTAGGAAGTCATCTTCATGCTATTGCTTGACTTGGCTGTATTACTGAACATATTTAACAGTCCTTTGACTTTTTCCATATTTATGTTTACATGTTCAAATTGGCTGTGTCCATATCTACGTATGTAGACTGAAACTTTACAACACATTTACATTTACATGAGCTTAAATTCCCATAGTTTTAGCACAATGTCAAACACCTCATGTGAAACAAAATCATTTAGCTGCAGTAGGGAGCTTGTTGGAGCCTTATGTCTCGGGTTGCGGGATGAAGAGGATTAAGTAAGCAAGTAAGTAAGTAAGTAAAAGACAGTATAAAGGAAGTTACTGCATTTGACTTTAAGCTCATCATTGTGAATGACAGGGTGATTTCTAAGTTTTTGTTTGCTTTGTAATTCTGAAAAGGTGCACACTTTTCTTTTGTCAAAATACCACTTCTTTTCTTATCCTTCTTTAAAGCAAACAACACCTGGGCATGGCATATGTTAGCTTGTTTTTATAATATTGATGTCATCCTAGTACGTTTAGGTTCACAACATCATATTGATTGGGGTTTTTTGCCCATCTGAAACTACCTATTCAAGTCTAGAGGGATCCATTGTCAAATGGTTAGAGTTTGCTTACAAAATTAGCAATCATGAGTTCAAACAACCTGTAGGGGCAGATTTTAGGGGTTGGGAGTGGGGGGCTGGTGGGGGGGGGGGGGGGGGAGGCATTTATATGCTGGATCCTGATTTAAAGTCTCATCTGAAGGACTAAGAAGACACTGGTGTCTGCACAGAAAAGTCTCTTCCAGCCTGGCCACCTTGAGTGGGAATCAAACCTCAAACCTTGTAACAAGACTCTGACGCCTTGCCCGCTGGGCCACCAAGGCACCACAGAAGCAGTGATGATAAGAATAGATTCATGTGTCTCGACATGTTTAAGGTCCAAGTGAAGCTGAATGATTAGTCCCTGTATTTGCTCTTGTACTTTGGGCAAGATGAAAGCAGGCCAAGAATGTCACTTTTAGATCTTGATAAGTGTCATTTCTCAGAACTGGATTGTTTAAAGAGAAGAACAATTTCCTCAAAATTCACTGTTGAGTTTGTGATATAACATTTTATGTCTTTTAATTGGAGAAATAATTTACACCAGTTTCCAGGTCATCACTTATGAAATGCTGCATTCAAAATTTTATTTTGCCTGTTGAGAATAATTTTCCTATCATACTTTACCTATCTGCTTGTGTGCCTTCTTGCTTACCTGCCTGCCTGCCTGCCTGCGTATGTGTTTTAACATTAAAAAAAAAAAGAAAAAAAAGAAAAAAAAGAAGAAAATTTGAACACAGCATTGTCACAAGTGGATTTCTGAAAACTGTGCGTATCCCAATTTGAAGATACAAAGCTTTTACATTGAAAACATTTTCAATGCACATTTTGTTGTTTACTTTCTATTTTTGAAGACCTTCATGTCTTTCTTTAACTGTTATTCAGATATAACCATACAGGCACTCAGTTTTATGAGATCAAGAAGCATCGACCTGTAACAGGGTAAATGTTATGTTACGGCAGATATAGCGGAATGTAAATGTGTTGTCATGCAAAGAGTTGCTCGTTTTAATTTGTTGTTATTGCTCCATAAAACATGTGACAATTTTCACCATTCTGTGTTTGGTTTTATCAAATTGTACTTAAAAAAAATGAATTAAGCCACTTGTATTGAATTAATTTATATTGATGAAGTATGCATACATGCCATGGTGTGTGTGTATGTGTGTGTGTGTGTGTGTGTGTGTGTGTGTGTGTGTGTGTGTGTGTGTGTGTGTGTGTGTGTGTGCATGCATGCTTGCATGATTGTATGTGTTAAGGAAAGACTCCCTACATATAAAAATCACTGCTGTTTTTTTTCTTTAACTTTTTATCTAGCACATCATTGGTGCTTCAAGTTATTAACTTCTTTTAATTGGTGGAAAGCTACCGTGTTTGCTTTTTCATTGTATTGGTCAACATCTGTTTGTGTTGTATGTTTGAATGTTGTAGGTTGATGGAATGTGCAAAGGAGATGATCAGAGAAGCTCTACCAATCAAATGCTTGGAGGCCGTCATTCTTGGAATGTATCCTTTGTCGTTTGGATAGAAGTATCTATGCAGGGTTGTGTGTGTGTGTGTGTGTGTGTGTGTGTGTGTGTGTGTGTGTGTGTGTGTGTGTGTGTGTGTGTGTATGTGTGTGTGTGCGCACGTGCATGTGTGTGTGTGTGTTTTTTTTTGGGGGTGTGTGTGATTGTGTGTGTTTTTTGTGTGTGTGTATATGTTTGGATAGAAGTATCTATGCAGGTAGGTGTGTATGTGTGTGTGTGTGTGCGTGCGTGCGTGCATGCGTGCATACGTGTGTATGTGTGTGTGTGTTTATGCGTGCATATCTGTTTGAGTGTGTGCGTGTGTGTGCGTGTGTGTGTGTGTGTGTGTGTGTGTGTGTGTGTGCATATCTGTGTGTATGTGTGTGTGTGTGAGCGCGTGTGCAAGTTAATACACATTTCAACTAAACAACTCATCAAATCTCATACAAGTGAGCCCCTTCACATTTAATCAGAAGCATAGCATATAAACTGCCACAAACCAACAATAATGTAGAGAAGAAAAAGCACTTGATGTTTTAAAATGCACATTTTCATCGATTGATCATCTGCCAATTTCCCATCCTTAATAATTTCAACCAGATTTCTAACCAATGGGATGATAGGACTGGAGCGCTTTCCCCTCAGCTTCAAAAGTATTTACAACGGCAACATCTACCGCCATGTGGTCTTGGGGGTATACCACGGCGGGCGCTACGGTTCCATTGGGATGAGCCGCCGTGAGGACCTCATGTACAAACCTGTCACCTACAAGAGTTTGTCAGATCTCGTCTTTGACTTTGAGAAGTGCTACATTAAATGTAGGTACCATATTTCTGTGTACTTTATATATATGTTGAACAATTTAGTAGTGGGAGAAAGAAAAAAAACAAAAACAAATGCAAAAACATACAAACAAACAACAACAATATATATATATATATACATATACATATACATGCATACAATGAAGATAAAAACAACAGACTCATAAAATTCTTCCCAATATTTTGACCTCAGGTCTTCCTCAGGGGACTTTGTGACAAGAATCACAATATATATATATATAATACATTGATCTTTCACATTTTTTTTTAGTGTAAATGAGGAAATTAGATATTCTTGAATGAGACCATTTTTTTAATGAATACAAAAGAAGTTATTTCAGAGGTTCAACTATTCCCTGATGATATTTTTTCCTAGTTATTGGAAATGGTGACTTATCAAACCATTCTGTTTGAACATGGTGACTCATTGAACCATTCTCTTTTAACATAGAGTAGTTATTTTTGATTGAGCCATTCATAAATAAGTAAAACATTTCCTCATTGAATAAGAGGAAAAGTAGAATTATGAGCCACCAAACGAATGGAACAAACAATTTCCAAATTGTACGTTCCATTCGTTTTGCAGCCCATAATTCTACCTTTCCTCATGTTTCAATTTCTGCCTGCTGTCACCCTACTTTGAAACCATTTCTTTACAGGAAGCAAAAATTTTAAATATTTCATGTTGCAGTAGCAATATTGTTTTAATTAATTCAACATTTATCATTAAATGCTTGAGTCATTTACAATTTTATATTATGATAAAGTGTGATAGCCTTTATATTGATGAAATATGACTGGTGTAGACCGTGTTTTAGATTTTTTTTTTTTTAAGAACATGACCTGCTTTTGACTTTCATCTTGGCATTTTGATTTGTATAAAATGCTGATTTAGTTGCTGCAGCCCTGATATGGCCTGTATGGATGGCTGTGCCATACATAACATGACTTGATTTACCTGACCACACTTAAAAGACAGCAGAAAGATAAAGTTATCGAGCTTCTAAACACTAGATCAAAAAGTGCCTTGTTGATTGCAGAGTAACATCACAAAGACACTGGTCATAAGATCTGTTGGGAAAGCAAGAGACAACCAAAAGAGCACCCAGAAAATATTTGGAAAGCAAGCGAATGAAACATATACATACGTAGTGTTGTTAATTGAAAGAGAAGGAGGACACAGCCTGCCGAACCCAGCAAATCCACGCCTTTGTTACATGATATGAAATTCAAAGTTTTGGTACTGGACTCATAAAGAGGAACCACAATTATTTTGCCTGACAAAGATTTTAAATACAAATTAAAAGCTACCAGCAGCCCGAAACCATTGAAAACTCTTGCATGTGAAAGTCCCTTGTCTTGTGGCCTGTTTAGCCTTATGGACAGAACATTATTTTCTTCATCTAAGGGTTCTGAGTTCAATCTTTCCTTAAGACTGTCAGGCTAGAGGAGAGTTTTTCTTTTAAGTCTACAACTGTGTAGACTCCATTTCTCTCCATGTCCTTCAGATGAATTTTAAAGTGAGGTCCTATGTGTGAACATCTGTAAACAAGCAAACATATCCATTCTATCCTTTACAGAAGAATAGAACATTGTGTGCCAATGGTATGAATTATATTAAACACGTACACACACACACACACACACACACACACACACACACACACTCACTCACACACACACACACACACACACACACACACACACACACACACACACACACACATACACACACACACACACACACACACACACACACACACACTTTGGTGTTGTGTATAGGCTTTGTCTCAAAAGATCGAATGTAGCTACCCTAATGGCGGAAATTTAGAAAAAAGTCACATACGCAAAAATCTCACCAGTGATGAATATTGGATATGTAGTTGAGGCAGAAGTAAAAGAATAAAAGATACAGAGGAACCTTCCTATAAAGACCAAACAAATGCCCTACACCCAGGCCCACCCCCTCAATAAGACTTTTAAAAATTTTTGTTGTTGTTGAAACATGTACAAGATTTACCACCCCCAAAATTCAGAATTCCATCCCTTTAGAAAAAAAAAAAACCCTGATTTTTCTAGGATTTCTTGAGGTGGTTGTTGAAAGGTTCCACTGTACCAGGGTGGTGCTGTTCTTCCAGATTGGCATGATCTTCGCAAGGTCAAAGTGGGGATGCCCGTGGGCCATGACCAGCACAGCTATGAAATGGTCAACTGGAAGGTAAAGAGACACAGAGGGCTGTCCACTGCATGACTTTCAAGTCTGCACACACTTTTCGATCTCTGCTAAGCAAGGAAGTTATAATTTTACCATGTCCTTTGGTTTGTTTGCGTGTTTGTCCGTCAGCAGGATTGCACTAAAAGTATCCAATCCAACTTATCCAAACTTGGTAGAAAGGTAGAATACAACCCAAGGACAAAACCAATATGGGTTTGTATCCATGATGTGAACCTAGCTAGTTTGATCATAGTGGGTTTTGTGAAATCAAATTTGCCGTCTCACTCAGCTAGCTGGATTTAGCTAAATTGATCAAAACAAGTTCTGTGAAATCAAATTTGCAATTTTGCTCAACCAATCCTGGATCTAACTAGTTTGATCAAACTGGGTTTAGCAAAATAACCCTGGATCTAGCTAGTTTGATCAAAGTGGGTTTGCAAAATCAAATTTGCAATCTTGCTCAACCAATCCTGGATCTAGCTAGTTTGTTAAAAATGGGTTTTGCAAAATCAGCTTTGCAATCTTGCTTGACCAATTCAGGATCAGATCCAGGACTGGTGGAGTGAGATTTAAAAATCAGATCCAGGATCTGTTAAGAAAGATGGCAAATTTGATTTTGCAAAAACCAATTTGATCAAACTTGGTGGAAAGAGGGAATGTGGACTGAGGATGAACCCATTGTGATTTAATATGTGGATCCAGGTCAACATGGGATCCAGGATTCATTCTGAAAGATTACTGCAATTTTCTACTGAAAATGAAGATAGTGAAGTTGCAAATTATGAATTGATTACTGTCTACATGGTAATGCATTTTCATGGAATATGAAAACTTTCTATTAATATGAACATTGGCATTCCATATTTTTCATGTCCTATCAATGAAAATAAAAATGATGTAACATTCTTGGTCTTGTCATAGACACAAAAAACAAAGATTTCACTTTCACCTACGGATTTACTCAAAGAAAGGATTGTGGGTCTGTCAGTCCTTAATGGAATTTGTTGCCTTCCAGAGTGCCTTTCTAGATGTTATTCTTTTTCTGTCTTATCTTCCATGCACGGTCCATGGCATTTTTTCCCACGACACAAATTTCAGCTTCTTATTGCACAGCCTCATCTAGATCGCCCTGTCCCAGTAGCAGCACCGAGAGTCCACAGGGAGTAGTCAGTATCAGGTCCTCATGAGGCGACCCACCAGGGGCAACACTGAACTGCTGCAGGGTCACTACGGTGGTGTACAGTGACGCCTGTTCTGCTCTTCTGTGTGCAGGACACCTCCCAGTTAGCCCACGGTTGAAGATGACAATTGCTTAGTCACAGTGGCAGAGTGAGTTAGAATCACCTTCTGTAGGGTGCTACCATGTTCATCCAATAACAGCTCCTGTGAACTCACTAACTTTGAAAATTTGATAAAAACTCGTCATAGGCTTTGACGTGGAGAGAAAATCAAAAGTAAGGTCACCAAATGTGAGCAGGGCAGGAAGGGCCACTGAAAATGACTTAAAAAAAAAATTCTAAGTAATGATGATTAAGATGATTCAGTTGAGTTCCGTTTGGATCTGAAACTGCATAACAGGTCTGTAGTGTTTGCTTTCTTTGATAATACACCTGACATCAATCAGGCCTGAGAAAAACGGACACCTGTAGTACTGGTCTGGAAAATCCGTTCGGCAGATCAAACTGAACAGTGTGTCCCAGTCTTTCCACTGAAGCCCATGGCATGCTTGAACACTTTGGGTAGAAGCCAGCGGTGGCTGAAACACTTATAAATATTTGCTAGAGATGGAATTTGACAGCCCAGGCCCCAAATGCATGGTACTAGTCACTGCACAATAGTGGCTGGTAGGTGTGCAATACTTTATAACAGATTAGATTACAAGCTGGTGTAAGTGTCAGAAATGTCTTTTTTTTTCATTTGTTTGTTTGTTTTTTGTTGTTGTTGATTACCTGTGATCTTTGGAAACTGTGTTGTAAGACTATCCAGTTAAAGTTGCAGTCCAACTGGAGTGATTTTTTTTTCAATCGTTGGGAGTTTTTTTTTTATGGTGTACACGTGTCCAGTTTCTGCCCAATAGTAGTATTTCTATGTATACTACATTTTGTTAGTGTAATGTGTGTGTGTGTGAGTGTGTGTGTGTGTGTGTGTGTGTGTGTGTGTGTGTGTGTGTGTGTGTGTGTGTGTGTGTGTGAATTTTCCAGTTGGACAGTTCTTTATTGTTAGGCTCGGTCATCACTGTCCTCATCCTGTCTTTTCTTCCCCCACTATCTTCAACCCCCCCCCCCCCCCTCTTCATCTTTACTTTTGTTTGTTTATGTTTATAACTATATTATCTCCCCTGCCCTTTCAGTGGTCCTAGTCCCTTGCTGCTCTTTCCATCTCCTACACAGCCACACCAAGACTCGTCCTGATGCAACAATACCATAGTTCACTAGGAGCAATCAGTGTCAGCTGTCATGAGGCAACCCACCAGAGAATGGATTTCATTGTTCCAGAAGCGTCATTTGGCTCACTTGAAATTTGGTCATTTCAAACTTTGGCTATATTTCAATCCTTTCAATTTTGAGTTAGATTTACTGCTCTGTACTTAAAGTCGGCATGTTGTGAACCGTTTTGAGTTGCACAAGAAATACAAGACACCTGACGGCAGACCCCCAGTGAGTTTGATTTGATTTGATGTCCACAGTCACTCACCCTCAACATGACCCGTGAGTCTCGGAAAGAACTGACCAAACAGCTAGAGATCCACTCACGGAACATGCGTGCCAAGGTAAGTTCATGTGAGTTTGAGGTTGCCTGATGAAGTTTGAAGTGGATTGTTCTATCACCATGCTTCTCTTCATCCTCCCCACCTCCCCACCCTGCCCCCCCCCCCCCCCATCCCTTTTTATTTATTTTTTTATTTTTTAGTTGTTGGCCCTTCCTGAATGACTAATAAGGCTCTCTGTTTTTTTTCTTCTGAAACTGTTACACAATAAACATTGATTTATCAAGCACCACACAACCGTGTTATATGACATGACACATGTGTCTCATATCTGAGCATTAAAAACAGTGTCTTAGGTTACGCAACAATTGTTGATTGTATCAAACACCTCACAACCACATAACATGATTAGACACAAAAGGTCTCTTACATGAGCGAGCAAAACAGAGAATGAATTAGATAGTCTGTGAAGGCTATGTACGTGACTTTCAGAAATATGGAGAAAATGTCATTTTTTACGGTGTAGCAAAGAAACAAAGAGCAACTTGTTTGTAATCTGTAGGAAACACTTTGTGGCTTTTGTTTGGTTCTGTTATTGTTCTGTTGAGAGTGTGAGTGTGTGTGTGTGTGTGTGTGCGTGTGTGCATGTGCACACACACGTGGGTGTGTGTGTGCGTGTGTGTGTGTGTGCATGCATCCATGCATGCTTGTGTGCTTGTGTGAATGCATGTGCATTTGTGTGCATGTGCATGTATGTGCATGTGTGTGTATGTGAGTGTGCATGTGCATGCAGTGGCAGAAGTATATATGTATTTTTCCAATTTGAAAGAAAAATCAAATATTGAACCACAACAGCTTCACGTGTCAAAGATATACTGAATAATGAGCAAAGAAATAAAAACTACAAGCTCAGGCCTAACAGTGTGTATTGCTGATGATACACATAGAGTCCAAACAATGTTTGTTAATGATATGGACAAAGTTCTTACAATGTATGTTGTTGGTGATATGCATAAAGTCCTAACAATGTACTGTGTTGACGGTATACATAGAGTCCTAATAATGTGTGTCACTTATGATATATATATATAGTGCTAACAATGTGTGGTGTTGGTGGTACACATACAATCCTAACAACACATGGTGCAGATGGTATACACAGAATCCTAGTAATGCATGCTGATGGTTAACATAGGGTCCTAACAGTACATGGTGTCAAGGGTGTACATACAATCCTAACAACACAAGGTGCATATGGTATACACAGAATCCTGGCAACGCATGCTGATGTATACATGGGTCCTAACAGTACATGGTGTTGAGGGTGTACATACAATCCTAACAACTCATGGTGCAGATGGTATACACAGAATCCTGGCAACGCATGCTGATGTATACACGGGTCCTAACAGTACATGGTGTTGAGGGTGTACATACAATCCTAACAACTCATGGTGCAGATGGTATACACAGAATCCTGGCAATGCATGCTGATGGTATATATAGGGTCCTAACAACACATGGTGTTGATGGTGTGCATGGAGTCCTAATAGTATGTGTTGCTGATGGTATACATAAAAGTCTAATGATGCAAGGTGCTGGTGGTATACAAAGAATCCTAACAATGCATGCTGTTGGTGGTACACATGGTCTTAACAATGCATGTGGATGGTGTACATAGAGTCCTAACGGTGCATGCTTATGGTATACATAGAGTCCTAACATTGCATGTTTAGGGTATACAGTCATAACAATTCATGGTGTTGATGTTGGAATACACAGAATACTAACAATGGATGGTGCTGACTGTATACATATATGTCCTAACAATACACAGTAGTGTTGTTATACATAGAATCTTAACAATGTATGGAGTTGTTTGTAGAGAGAGTCCTAACAATCAATGGCATTGATGATACACATAAACTTCTAACAATACATACAAGGCATGTTGTTGATGGTACACATAGAGTTTGAACAATGCTTGTTAATGGTTTACATAGAGTTTGAACAAATCTTGTTGATGGTATACGTAGAGTCCTAACCATCCTTTGTATTGATGGTATTTGCAGTAGCTTAGTAATGCATGTGTTGATGGTGTATATGGTGGACTTGCACTACACATTTTTGGTGCCACAGGCCAAGTCCTGGACCATGAATACCCCGGGCACCAAGAACATCTCTACACTGGTGGACACGTCGGTCAGTCTGAGGGACTCCTCCTCCAAAGCCAGAGACCCCTCTCCAGTGCGGGTGGCCCGGGTGTAAGTGGCTTGTGACGTTAGTTTGTTCAATAGGCTGATGTTAGATATAATATTGTATGCAACTATTGCCAAATAAGACATTAAGTTTATTCAAAAAGCTGATGTTAAAAATGATATTGTATGCAAATATTGTTACATAAGATATTCAGTTTATTCAAAAAGCTTATGTTAAAAATAATATTGTATGCAAATATTGCTATATGAGATATTGTATGTTGTAAAAAAAAAAAAAAAGCTAAGGCTACATTCCATCAAGATCAGATAGTCTGATGCAAATTTTACCAAGCTGAGATGTAGGTGTTAATAACCAAATTACTAGACATAGGAAGAAGTGAGGCCCAAAATAGATCTGTCCTGCCAAATATGCTAAAAGGGAATTGCTAAGTTAAGTATTTATGATGAATGAACCTGCGTTACAGCAACAAATAAAAACATGATGTAATTTGTTTCACCAATAACAGACCTCAAGTCAAGTCTAGTCAAGAACACTTTATTCTTTCCAAAGAGAAATTGAGCGTGGCCATAAAAACATGTCTATGGATCTATATTTAACGGATCACAAATCACACCCACCCATCCACCCACCCACCCACCCTCTCACACACAGAATGATACACACACACTCATATATAACATACAAACAAGCTTTCTGAACCGGATCTTTACAAAAGAATGACATAAACACATTATTGCTACCATGATCAAAGGTTTCAAAATGTTTTGATAGAAAGAAAATTGTGAGAAAATCCCAAACGGATGCATGAAATTAACTAAGACATAATCTGTGATATGTCAAAATAAGAAGTGGTATGGTGTGATATCACATTGGAGCAAGTCAAAGAAAGGACGAACAGAGAGTAAAGCATCTGCTGAACCATTAGGCAGCTCATATGCCCTGACTGAACACTGACTAAGAGTACACTATGGACAGCCCTTCCCACTTCTCCACTCCGCCCCCCTCCCACTATCTCAAATTCTATCCATCTGTTTACCATGGATAGCCCTTCCCACTTCTCCAACCCCCCCCCCCCCCCCATCTCAAATTCTATCCATCTGTTTTACCTTTCCAGTCCTCCAATCTCACCACTACCGAGAGAATCACTTATGTACATGCAAGCGCACACACACACTTACATACATACACACCACACACACCCAATCTCTCATACACACACAATCACACACACACACACACACACAATCTCACATATATATATATATATATATTTATATCTATCTGTCTATCTATCTATCTAGCTTGCAAGCTAGCTAGCTACTCACCAGGAAGAAGAGAGCACATTTCTCAAAGTATATACATTTATGTTTCAGGAAATCTCTGAGTGATCCCAACAATTCCAAGGGCCTTTCACGGAAGAACAGTTCTAACAAAGGGGAGGGCGGTGGAGACTACAATGTGCGCATGTGATGGTTTTCACCATCTGTGCTGACAAACTGTTTCATAGGTGCCATCTACTCCTGGAACCTCTGTATAATCTCAACACAACGGCTATGGATCATCATGAAAATGATCTCATTGTGATGTATGTATCAATATTCAGCAAAGCTGCCTCTTTTAGAAGCACACGGGGGAAAATATTTTGAGACTAAGAATTAACGCTATAACACAATCTCCAGGTGATGACTATGTCTGTAATGACACTGTCTGCCTTGTAACGTCATGCGAAACTTGGATATTTATTTGTACCTTCCTCCATCCATAATCTTGATCAATCTACATAAAAAAAGAGCAATCAATGAATGTAAAAAAAAGAAAGAGCAATCGCCAGATATTTGGCACTGTCTAGTTCTTTCGATTGTATTCAACACTATTCTTTGGCATACAGGTTTGAAGATCTCTTTTTACCGATATTTACCGGCTGATATTCGAAGCTACTGCTGCAGCATGTCAGGGAAAGGTCAGTGGATAAAGTATTTGGTGAATGGTTGATTTTATTAATTTAACCATCAAAAGTGTACATGATTACGTTCATTCTTGAGAAATGTTGAAGTGGAAAATTGTGCATTGGCAACAAGGCTTACTGAGAAACCTTTTAAAGCTTCATGCTTTCACCCAGCATCAACAGTTGCTTGGACTTCCTTACCCTGTGCTGTTGAGTACAACTGCATGAAAAGTCTTTCCTGGTCAAAACGTGCACACAGACTGGCCAAGGGAGTGGACTCTGTTCCCAGTCTGGTTTGTGGGAACCTATACCATAATTACTCAAAAAGCATGCTGCGAGACTGCGCTCATCTTCTCTGTACACTTCCATAGGAAACATTCTGACATTACCTGTGAAATGCACCTGTGATGGGTGTAAACTGATGGTGGTGCAATGTTGACTGGCATGCTTCATCCCCCCTTGGAACCTGATAGCTTTGATGATTGGCTCACTGATCTGAATTCTCACCTCTGCAAGAACAACTCAAGCAGATCGTTATCCTTTCCACAATTGCACAAGGCCATCTGCGAACAAAACTGAAACCAGTCTGGAGAAAAGCCGAATCAGACCCGAAGTACATGTGTCCTTTCAGGCAGGATTTCACTTGGCACATGGCAAAAAGCAATGTGTAGCTGCTGTTCTCACACCTGGATTCTGGAAGGACTGATCAATGTCAGTGGGTTGTGCAGGAATGGCTCCTTGCATCAAATAGTCTGGGAGTTGATCCGACTTGCAATGAATCTGCTATCAAAACTGTACAAGTTGCAGTGTTTCAAAGTTGGCTGAAATGCTGTTGGGTTAGGAATGTGTGTGTGTTCGTGTGTGTGTTGTGTATGTGTGTGTGTGTGTGTGTGTGTGTGTGTGGTGTGTGCATGTGTGTGTGTGTGTGTGTTGTGTATGTGTGTGTGTGCATGTGTGTGTGTGTGTGTGTGTTGTATATATGTGTTTTGTGTGTGTGTGTGTGTGTGTGTGTGTGTGTGTGTGTGTGTGTATGCATGTGTGTGTGTGTGTGTGTGTGTGTGTGTGTGTATGCATGTGTGTGTGAGTGTGAGTGTGTGTGTGTGTGTGTGCGTGTGTGAAAATCAGACCCTTCCCTGTGCAGGGTGAGGATGGGTAGCTCTTAGCTGGCTGGGAACGAGCAGGGGAAAAAGCAGTACTCTGCTTCCAGCTCCGCACCTGCCTGCACTGATGACACATGCACATAGTTCTTTGTTTAATGCACTGGTTTGTGTCGGGCTTGGCCTCTGCATGCTGTACTCATGTACTTCACTTTCCTTCTTATCTCGATACAGATCAACTCTCACCTGCCATGAATGTGCAGAACTGGGGTCGCGTCCCCTTCACCAGCCCTCTCTCTTCCTCCTTGTCCTACCCCCCCTCCCCCCTACACCCCTTCTCATTCCTCCCCACCACCTCTTCTCCTGAGCCTCACTAGCGATGAAATGAAAAGTGCTGTAGAAATGGTATGTTAGTTGCTCTGTGGAATGAATTGACATTTATGTTATAATTCTTTACTTTGTCAGTTGAATGTGGAACTAATCTGTAATAATCAGATTGTTCAAGTGTTTGTCATGATATTTATCTACACACACAAGTATCTAATTTTTTGTTTAATTTTTGTGTGTATGTGTGTGTGTGTGTGTGTGTGTGTGTTTTTTGGGGGGGATCCTGAAGGAGGGTGTGTGTGTGTTTCCGAGCGTAAAATAAAAACATTACTTAAATGATCAGCTACAGACTGTAAACCATTTAAAAGCAATGGAGATCAGTAATACACAATAAAGAAGAAACATGCAGATGTCGAAATGTGCAGAAGCGAAAACATGCATATCATACCTTGCTCAGTATTTTTGTTTACTCTTCTAGTCATATCCTACATAAAGTATCCATTAGGGAGAGAATGTTGTTTGTGAGACAATGCGAATACAGGCACAGGATGAAAAATAAATGTTCACGAGTATTTGACTTGTGTGCACAGCATTGTATCTTTTATTATGGAAACAGCATTTGTTTTCCATCCTGTACACCCAATGTGGATCTTAAAATCACATAAAAAACAATAACATACAAACAGATAGTACAAATAATATAAAATTCAAGTGTTTGTCCCTTGTGCAAACTATTAAGGCCGGGGTGGGAAAGAAATATGCCCATCATGAATTACTGAGGTAATCTGAAAGTGAAAGATGTCTGGAATATAGCAATTACTGACTCTTCATCTCTGATCATTTGTGGCTCCACTGGTAAGCACAGGCTTAATTTGGGCAAGAGATATTAACTTTATACGAATGTAATGAACAATACAAAATGCAGATAATAAATGAATAAACATTAAATACATAAACTTGTGAACAATATGAATAGTCGATTTTAACTGAAATGAAAAGACAGAAAAATTATGAATGACAGATTTGAGAATGTTGACCGATATCTTTTTCATCATAGGACGAATTTGAAATCAGAATGTTACCAAGCTTTTGATCTTTCCTTGGAATTTAGGATACCACCTGAGCAGAAAAGTGACTTGGTGGCAGAGCAGTTCCTCCACTGGTGTTTTGCTCCTTGGCAAGATGATATTGATATTTCCCTGAACACTGCAAGCTGTGGGACAGCATCAAAACTGGGTCTGGATTTGGTCATAGTGGGGAAGTTGGAATGAGCAACGTAGAAGTAATGTGAATGAGAGGACAAAGAAGACGTGAGCACAAGATAAAATATAACCATACACACACTGTGAGTTACATTTTCATTTCAAATACAACCACAAAGCATGCAAATAGATCTGCTGTCACTGTGGGTGGTTTTCATTGTTGTTTTGTTGTTGTTTTAATGTTCATCTCATAACTATGCCCAGTAATCTCAAACTGTATGGTTCAGTGCAGTTACATGACACGCTCACTAGGTAACAGAACGCGAGGTCCTTAGCTTTGCAATTATCCGTCAGTCAAAACAGTATAATCATCCATACAGACAACCAGAACAAGAACTGCATGGATACTAACATCTCATGTGTTCACAGATGATTGGTTATTATCTTTTCCTCTCCTTCCTCTCAGTTTCGACCAACCAAATCTTGACATAGTTTTGCCCACTCAATCATGATCTTAGGTACCATTTGGCTTTAGACAAAAAATACAAACCACCTGATAATCAACCAAAATGCTTTTTTTTTTATACAGAACATGTAGTTATTCTTATATACACTACAGAAAAGAATATGAGAATAGCTACAATCTGGAGACTTCAAAGTTCCAGTTGGATACCATAAAATATGAAATGCAACATTCTTCAATGTTTCAAGTTATCAGCATGCTAAAGATAGCGAATTTTATCATCATTTAATTATCAGACCTGAAACTTGCGGCTTTCATCTTTAAAATATTTTAATTTGAAATGGTACTGCATATGTGATGAATTCTTCAGAATGCGAACAACACAAAAGGTCACACTACTGAAACAGAACCGCAAAACATTTCCTTGATTTTTTTGGTCTTTTTTCTCTTTTTTTTTTTCTGTTGATAATCTTTTTACCATGTGAAACATTTTGAATTTTAGATTAGGTAACTCACCATTGTATCCAAGGTTGTGGATGTGCACATACACATGTATCATGTTATCATTATCACCATGATCAAAAGTCCCATTTCATTTCACAAACATGACCAGAATGGAGATGAACAAAGAGTTGTCATTAAAAACTGACCAACTCATGTTATTGTTGCTGTTTTGGACTGCCTTCACTGCGATGACTGTGAACAGCCTGAACTCATGGGTGGGAGTGAGAAATGTTTGTAACACTGAAACGTTTGCGGCTGCTTGAGGCCCTTGGTGGGGTGCAGGGGCTACACCCTGCTGGGGAGTCTGGGGGGCTTTTCCCCCTAGATGCTGATGAAAACTTGACATTTAAGGACAGTTTACTATGTTCTCCTTTGATACCAAAAAAAACAAATCCCCAAAAACGCCAATACAGAAATCTTTATAACACGGAACTACTCCCACCCATGTGAATGTAACTCTTAGCATAAAATTTTCTCTGCTGGTTAAGTCACTGTTTATGTAACTTTTAGCATAACATTTTCTCTACTGGTTAAGTTACTGTTTAAAAAAAAAACACAACAAAATGATCTCTCCTAGACTGGGGAATAAATTTTTGAGGCACTAGGAGAGAGACTGGATTGGGAATGATCTAGCAAGGAGAGACATTGAGGACACTGGTGTATAAAAAACAGGTCCCGTGGAATACCACCAAAGTGACTCAAACACTGTGCAGCATTTCCTCAGGTAGGCAGCCTGCTGACGCCTTGGCATTGATTGCAGCATGAACTGCCAGAGCTGATGCTGCTTCAATATCATCCTGATTGTGGTTGGGTGAGTATGGGGATGCTGACATAAGCAGAAAAGAAGTAATGACATAAAAGGGGTCGTCAACGTTGAAACCAACCCCCCCCCCCCCACTCCCCCATTCACCCCTCCCTCCCCCAATACTTAAAAAAAAGTTTAGAAAACGGAAGAAGTATTCACCGAAAGGTAAAACTGGCATAGCCCAAAGAGAGGAAGAAAAGTTCCACAAACAAGAGGAAGTCGTTTCTGTGCAGTGGGTGGTAAGCGGGAACAGGGGTGTGTCTTTATTGGGAGGATAACAATACAGTTCGCAGGACCGTTTCCACAGGGCAGGCAGGGGAAGGGAGGGTGTGAACTGTGTTCATGTGCACAATTGATGAAAACTGAAAGAGACACAAAACTAGAGACAAAGAAAATGGAAGCAAAAGTGGGCATAAGGAAGTGTGATCAATTAGTGTGTGTGTGTGTGTGTGTGTGTGTGTGTGTGAGTGTGCGTGCAGAGAGAAGGGAGGTAACTGTGCAATTTGTGTGTGCATGTGCGTGTGTGTGTGCTCTTGACGAAGTGTGTGCTGAGTTCAGTGAGAGAGAAAAATGGAGAGAGAGAGAGCAAACAAAAATCTCACTGAAAATGGAGAAATTGAACATTTAATTGCATTGTCAATAATAAGTACAAAATTAACAATAGAACATGAACAGAAGAAGAAAAGAAACACCCGAAGGTGCTGGGGAGGACCCAGAGAAGCACTGTCTTCACCTGCCTTTGGAGCAGTCCTGTACCACCCTTGGAGGCCTGCGCTGTGTTGACGATGGGTACAGGCACGCGCAGGACACTCCATTAAGATATCAAGGGACATAACTGCTCCTGAACAGAGGTAAATCAGACTACAGGATGCAACTCATAACAGCCTTAAAATAGCGTCCCCATGGGTATACCAGCCCGTATTTCATGACTGCAGAACCCACCGGCAATAGACACCACCCTCCAGCTGCCGAGCACACCCCACAGACCCAACCACCCCTGCCCACGGACAGATGAAGACAGTGCCACTCCAGACACAGCCAAGCTTTCGCCATACGGTCTTATGTGCCCTCAAGAGAGAATCAAAAGTTGTATTCAAAATAAACAGTCAGTATCTTTGTTTGAAAGGTAATCCTTGTTGACTAGGATTCATTGCAATACTGATAATCATATCATGGCTGTTTTACTTTCAGATCTCTTCTTTCGCAAAAGAAGAAAAAAAGCACAAACAAAAGTGTTCAGACAGACAGACAGACAGACAGACAGACACACACACACACACACGCACACACTCTCTCTCTCTCTCACACCATGTATACATTTATACTTACTCAGTGAAAAAAAAAAAATTCTTGTCCATAAATTACAGCCAACTTTCTTCTTTTCTTTTTCACCCTCTCAAACCAAACTACAGCAATATACCGACTAAACATGCAACAGGTGGTTTTCAGGAGAAAAAAAAAACACTTTCAAAACACATAAACAAATACACCCTCCCTCTCCCCCAACATGACACCCCTTGTCCTGATCCGCCCTTACACACACACACACACACACACACACACAATCACACATTTCACTTCACTGATCTGATAAGGTTGAACATGGCTATCCAACACTGTTCGTGTCTACAGGGCAACATACACTGACTTAATGTAGACATGCCCATGCATGCTCACAAACAAAACGGTGGAATCAACCATACAGTCTAACCATTCGATTGTTCATGAAATGAAAAAAAAGAAACCGACAAAATTTATACTGTAAATAAATAAAACCTTTGAGGATTGTCAGCCATTTGGTTATCCTCGATAGAAATGAATCGTGCATTAATGAGTTTGTTGAATTTAGAGGGTTACAAAAAGCCTTTTGGGCATCCTATGCTATAAATAGCAATCTGATTTGATGCTTTTTTTTTTCATAAACACACTGATCTGATGGGGCCTGTCCAACCCCATATCATCTGCTTGTGTGTGTGTGTGCATGAGAGAGAGAGAGAGAGAGAGAGAGAGAGAGAGAGAGAGTGTGTGTGTGTGTGTGTGTGTGTGTGTGTGTGTGTGTGCGTGAGCGCACGTGTATACGAGTGAGTGTATGTATGTGTGTGTGTGTGTGTGTGTGTGTGTGTGTGTGTGTGTGTGTGTGTGTGTGAGTATATAGTTAAGCCGAGACAGCAAAATGCAAACATAGTTATTCTGAGACAACAAAATGCAACAATGTGTCTTGGTTGTTGTTTTTTAATGATGTAACCTTTTTCAGGATGTGACTTATTCCCCCTGTATTTTGACAGCTCTCAAAAGGCCTCAGCTGTCAGCTCACCTCTAGTAACAAAAACTATCATCACGAGGAGCACAACTTTACTGTAGTGGCATTGTTCACCCCACTGTCAATGTAAGATGTGCCTCTCAAGCTTTATTTTTATTTTGATCCTCAACACATTGTTTACAAAGTTGTGTTCGTTACACTCATGTTTTTAAGTTATGAAAGTATACAGCTAACGCATCAAGAATTAACTGTGGAAATTCCAGTAGTAGCTCATACATAGTCCAACCGAGCCTTTTCAAGGCTGTCACCTTGTTGAGAAAAAGTCCTATCTTGAAAGAGTAGTGAATGAAGTCAATATTTACATCCAATAAATAACATGGTAGCTAAACCAAAGACTTCTTAGGGCTGATAAAGCCAGGGTAGGCTAGAGTGCTAGCCATTCCAATTAATTTGTTGCCCTCCAGATAACAAAAATGAGAAACTAATTAATCAAAAACATTCAAATGCCACAAAATTCATAAAGTGGCCATATGGGCAGACACAGTAGAGCGGACAGCTAATAAGTTACCAGATACAAAAACAAAATAAAAACAAAAACCTGGCATGCCATAAACTGTAACAAGAGGGAAAAAAAAAGAAAATCTTTATACGAAAGACACCAGAATAGGCCATACTTGCAGAAATACAAAAAACAACAGAAAAGAAACACACGAATAAAGCAATGGTAAAGTCAATGCCAGTGTCAGAGAAGAGGGAGCCATTAGCACGGAAGAACTTCCTGAAGATCAATATACAATTTGTCCCAAAACAGCTGCAACATCCTTGTGAGGTCTCCTATGAAAAAAAAGTGCCCAAATCCATTGAAATAAAAAATATACAGTACCCTGAAAGCAGAATATCAATGGAGAGAATAGGAATTCTGGTACCATTTTTCGTCTTTTGTGGTACTGCTTTCTCTCAAAAGTCAACAGGACTTCAGGGTGGAACTAGATAAAGATATTAATTTCCTGAGTAGGTCTGGCTTTGTGTGCGTCAATTACTGTGGAAAAAAAAAAGTTGCACAGGCTACTGGCCATACTGGCAATAAACTCTCATATGTTTACCATGTCTAGGCATGGCATGATGGAAGGCAATGCCCATCCCTCTCCTTCTGCTGCCTTTAACATTCCCTGAACTGAATCAGGTACCCATTTGCTGCTTGGAGGACAGATAGGGTTTTCATGCTGAAAAAAAAAAACTGGAGCCTGCAGGTGGTTTGAACACATGACTGTCAGTTCTGCTGGCCAATATTCGATGAATCTGACACAGGGTGAGGATGTTTTAATTGAATGCAGATGGGTGTTCTAGAACAAAACTGTTTACATGTGAAGTAGTTATAGATGCTTGTAACCATGTCCTCCCCTTAGGAGTCAAAAAATGAAATGAAACAATATGATGTATAAGACAACTGATATGAGGCACTTGAAAAAAAAACAACTAGAAAAAATCTTTCCATGTAATATATATTCAATGTACAGTCAGATACAAACCAAAAAAAAAGAAGTAAAGATAACCTCAAAAACTTTCAAACCCAAAGAGCCATGCACTGACTCTCCCCTTTGATTTAGAATCGTTTGAAAATGCACCCAACATTTTCTTCATAATGTAACACATTCCTGAACTGGAAACTGAAAGGAAAAAAAAAAAAACTTCACCAGTACATAACTGTCACTTTTTTGTGTGTTAAAATGTCAGCATTGGAAGATGACCAAACTGCATCCCAGCACAGCCGTTCTCGTCCATGTGCTATGTCAGCAGGAACCTGGTGATAAGGCACAAATGATCAGAAGGGAGGATGTCATTGGGAATGCCACCCAGTGCGTCTAGCTCCCTTGCAGACATCAGCCCATAGCGAGCCAGCAACTTCAGTTGTCCATCTCCGATTGAGCTCAGCCGCACTTGGTCACGCTGGAAGCGCACCTCCTTGCTGTCCACAGCGTAGAAAATGTAATCTACAGTACTTCTGCCTCTGTTGTGGTGTGTGGTCACTTCCGGCGCTTGGCCTCGACCCTCCAGTCTGTGACGGTAAGCGGAGACCAGATTCAGATGATGCCAGAGATGTCCTGAGTTGTGGAATGCTGGGCCAGCAGAGCCAGAAGATGTCTTGCTATCCTCACGACCCCTCTCTGACCCGCCTGTGCCCACGCCTGCCAGCATGGGAGAATCTTCACCACCTGCTGTTCCTCTGAATCGGTCAGCCACTGCTGTGTGGTACTGGCATGAATTAGTTATGCCATACATGGGGGAGAAGAAGTTTCTGTCCAGAATGTGGTTCCTGCCAAACTGACCTTCCTCCTGGCCGGACATCTCTCGGAGCAGCAAGCCCTCGTAGTCCATCTGACCGCTTATCACAAACTTGTACAGATCACTCTGAGGCTCCATGTTGAAATCTCCTGTCAGAATGATGGGGCAGTAACGACTGTGGGTCAAAGCTGTTGGGGGGACTTCAAGACTAGGACAACGAGGTGGCATGTCAGGAGGACCCAGATACGCGTGCTTGTCGATCTCGGCCTTCAGAATCATGAGCTGAGCCAGTTTGATGTCTCCACGACGAGGATTGAACAACAGATGAGTGTTGGCCACCACTATCTTGTCCTCTTCCCCCTGCTTCTGGCTGGCACTCTGCAAATTGGAAGTGGAAAAAAATCTTTTTTACCTTTGATATTGAAATTTCAATACTTATAACAATAATACTGATACTAACAAGAACTGATTAAACCCTTTCAAGATGTCTGAGATTATGCTAATAAAAGATACTTAAAGCATCTGAGGGACGGAGATAAAAGCAAAGAGAATATGTGACATTACAAGTCTACTCATACTGAAGTTGCATCACTGCATTGTATCAAAGAATGCAGATCTTATTTTCAGTTCTATCAAAAACAGGAAGCTAAAACACATCAGACAGCAAAGCAATGCAATATTCTGTCTTAGAAATATGAAAATGAAATGAACAGCACAATTTGCCTGTTACCATTTACTTGATTTTTTACTGGAATGTGAAAGCTGACACTGACGATTTCTTGGATGGGCCATGCAGCAGTCAGTTTTTTTTTCTTTCCTTTCTTGAATTCATGGACAGCTTTCTGGTACTCTCTGACTTGTACTGCTTGTAACTAGGTTTGCCTTTGGAGAGTGTCTGCTGTGGGCTGATGAGGTGGTGTTAATGGTAGTGATGGGAAGGTAAATGTGTGTGTGTGTGTGTGTGTGTGTGTGTGTGTGTGTGTGTGTGTGTGTGTGTGTGTGTGTGTGCATGCGTGTGCACGCATGCGTGCGTGCGTGTGTGTGTGTGTGTGTGTCTGAGAGTGTGTGAGTGAGTGTTTGTGTTGTGAGTGTAGTGGTGTGGCGGTGTCATGGAGTGGCAATGTGGAGGAATGGCTGTATAGTGCGTGTGGTGTGTAGTGGTGGTAGTGGTGTGTGTGATGGTGATGTGGTGGTGTGGGGTGTGTGTATGCATGCATGCATATGTGCGTGTGTGTATGTTTGGGAGTCAAAAAAAGGATGGTCAACAGGGAAGAGGTACATTGTTGACATGTTGGTATGTATGAGTGATGGCAGTGCAAGCAGACGGTTGCGTATGAACCTTCAGATGGGGTGCATGTAAATCTTCCTTATTAACATCATACATCATAACAAAGCGTGGTGGTCATATACACAGCAAACTTCACTCAATATTCCAAACTATTCTCAATCCCACTCAGTACAGTTACCATCTCCCCTAACTCCACCAATAACATTTTCTATTCCAAAACAGGCTTAAAAAGGTACAAGAACGAAAGCAGCACACCACAGGAAAACATTTTCCTGTGCATCAAAGGGAGGGAATCTCATAGCAAATGGTGTCGACTCACATTTCGGTGATGCCTCCCAGACCGCAGTGGCTGCAGCTCCACGATGATGGCAATGTTGTCACGGTCCAGCAACCCCCCACGGCAGAAGTGAACTGGACTGAAGCGCAACAGCTGGAACTTGTCCTCCTTCCACAGCGTGGCACATCCGTCACACTTGTCACCTGTGCGTTTCTGATAGCAGCCTGTGTACCCTGCGTGAACAAACAGATGGACTCATGAAGAATTAAAAGAAGAGAAGTACATGTGAATAAAGCACAAGACTGCTGACAGGATGCAACAAAGTCGATTTTCATTCAAGACTTATGCATCTTGACATCAACACGCATTCACTTACAGGCAGAAAATCACAAGGCAATTCAAGTGAGACTAGCAACCTTTTTATGAGGCAATTCAAGTGAGACTAGCAACCTTTTTATGAGGCAATTCAAGTGAGACTAGCAACCTTTTTCATGAGGCAATTCAAGTGAGACTAGCAACCATTTTATGAGGCAATTCAAGTGAGACTAGCAACCTTTTTATGAGGTAATTCAAGTGAGACTAGTAACCTTTTTATGAAGCAATTCAAAAGAGACTAGCAACCATTTTATGAGGCAATTCAAGTGAGACTAGCAACCTTTTTATGAGGCAAACCAAAAGAGACTAGCAACCTTTTCATGAGGCAATTCAAGTGAGACTAGCAACCTTTTTATGAGGCAATTCAAGTGAGACTAGCAATTTTTTTTATGAGGCAATTCAAGTGAGACTTTTTTCTATGAGGCAATTCAAATGAAACTTTTAACCCTAACTGCAGTTTTGATAACCTCAGCACAAAGACAACCCTCTAAGATCTTCGCCTGGCCAACTGGCAATGATGGCTGATACCTGAAAGGTTTGATTTGTGGCCCACGTCACATGGTGTGAGTCCTTCTCAGTACATAAACCTAAACCACCAACATTTCATGTGATGACAGTGGAGCAGACTGCACAGGTCTAACTTCACAGAAACTAGGCACCATACTAAGACAGCATTTCAACACACGGACATCCTCTTTACCAATGGTTGTGGAAACACTGTAAGCATTCAGGCACAAACACTGTATTGTAAAATCTTTTTTTTTTTTTTTCGCTTCACACACCCAGTTTTTCCAGTCTGGGCTTCAGGTAGTCAAAATAGTGGTCTTTGTTCACTTCCTGTAAGTTCATAATCTGAAAGCAAAACAGAACATAATTACTGCTCCACGAAACAACAATGATATAGATTTACAAAATGTGACCGCCGATGAAAAGTAAAAAAAAGAAGAAAACCCTGAAGACAATTCAGTTCAATTATGTTGTTTATAGCCCCGCCAACAACATTGAAGACTTTCTGTAGGTTCATAGCCTGAGTCACAATTATCTTGTAACAATAAAAAAGAAAGAAAGAAGGAAAGAGAAAAAGGAAAGGGTCTCTTTTGGGATCATGTCTGTTTCTGATCTGAAACTACTAACTTCATATCAGTTATGATCTGAAGCACTAAACAATAAAAAAAAAAAAAAAAATCCAAAAGAAAAAAAGACATCCAACACACACACACATGCATGCACACACATGCAAAGACACAGACAGACAGACAGACAGACAGACAGACACACACACACACATATATATATATGTATATACTATTTTTGTTGATTTGCTGCAAATTTATTAACTGAAAGTGAAACAAAAAGCAGTTTGATTTCAAAGAAAATTATGTTAACATTCTTTATGACTTTAAACATAAAGCAAACACCTTTTTTTTTAACAAACAACAGCTACACATTACTGTGTAGTTTCTGTAAGTTCATGATCTGGAACGTGAAGCAGAGCATGTGGATATACTGCCTCATCTATGGATGCTCTTCACGATCCTTAATACAGCTACTAGGTAACCTTAAACTGCGGTACACATGGTAAATTAATTTCTTGCTCTTCTCAACATGACAGCTACAGCACTCGATTGTGCAAATTCTGGATACCCTCTCATAAAATGGCAGAAACGAAAAGTTTTTTCCAATCCCCTTTCACAGATCTAGCATCCATTAGGTTCGTTTACTTGTATATATATATCTGTTAGTTCTGTTTACTTGTACATCTCTGCGCGCCTTCAGAATTCAAGCTCCCTGTCTGCATGTCAGGGGCTCACCTGGACTGTGTGAACCCTGTGTCATACATGGTGTGATATCAGTGAAACTATGTAGCGCTAAACAATGCTGTGAAATATATGGCTCTACATAAACTTGTAGACTAGCCAGGCACTTAAGGGTAAAAAAACAAAAAAATCAGCAAAACAACAACTTACATCTGGGCTGTGATAAGCTATTTCTGACATCAACAACTTTCGTCGCTGCTTCCATTCCAGTGTGTGAGAGCCGTCACTGGTGTAGAGATAAGGATGATCCTCCAAGAGATTCTGAGCCAGAATGTTGTAGGACATCACAGTGAACTCCAAAGGTCGGCGGCGGCCATGACCTGCCCGAGATGAGCGTTGGAGTATCGTTCCATATCGAGTGAACTCCCACTGACGTGGTAACTGCTTCACTTTCTGATGGTAGTCTGTTTACATAGAGGGAGGGAGGTCGATATGAACCAATATTATTAATTACATAAGGTTTTGTGATCTTAACAATTTTTAATATGATACCAAAGCATACTGAAGAATTGTGACATTCTGAGCATATAAAAACCAGAAACAATAACACACACACACCAAAAAAAAAAAAAAACCAGAAAAGAAAAAAAACAACATGAAAGCACATACAATGCCACAAACGGCGTCATGCTGAATTCTGATAACCGATGACACTGCTGGGTCACAAACATGACAATGCCCTATCATGGAACACACTGGAAGTCTTGGGGATGCCCAAAGAGCTGTGAGGAAAATACAGAGCAAATGGGTTTTCTCTTCAGTAGATTTCAGAACTGTCTGACAACAAGATTAAATGAGGATGCATAAACTAATGGCTCTCACAACATTAACTTGCTAACCTAGACACTGAGAGAAAAATGGCTCACATACATACAGAAACTTGAAACAAAAGAAAAGACAGGGACTTACTTTCTGGTCTATCGTCATCAAGAACTTTTGTATCTAACCAATGAGCATCAGCCTGTAGGTCTGGTTCTCGTGATCCATTCATCCTTCCCACACGTCTTGTATTTGCTTGAGTAGTTCCCTCTGTTGTTATTCGATGACTTGCCAGTTTCTGACTATGTCTGCTTCGTTCAGCCACAGCCTGTGCATCTTCTCCCACAGAGTGCATGTTCTGCCTGACTGACACAGCGCCTTGGTTGGTGTCAACAGTCTTCACCTTTCCCATACCTCTAGTATTTGTATGGGCAGTTTCCTCTGATGTTACTCTGTGTCTTCCAGGTCTCTGACTATGTCTGCTTCTTCCACCCATCGCCTGTACATCTTCTACCATGGAGTGTATGTTCTGTCTGACTGAAGCAGCATCTTCATTTCTGTCAATGATCTTCGTCTTCCCTACACCTTTGGTATTTGCACCATGAGTTTCCTCCAGCCTTAGTTTACGACTACTTGGTTTCTGACTATGTCTGGTTCTTCCTGCCACATCCTCTAAGTCTTTTTCCACAGACAGAGTGTTCTGTCTGACTGAAGCCGCATCTTGGTTTGTGTCAGTGTTCTTCATCTTTTCCACACCTTTAGTATTTGCACCGACGTTTTCCTCTTGTGTTAGTTTATGATTTGCTGGTTTCCGACATTGCCTGCTTCTCCCAACCACAATCTGAACGTCAACTCCCACAGAGTTTGTGTCGTGCCTGACAGGAGCCGCATCTTCATTCGTGTCACTGTTCTCAGTCACCTTTTCTGCTGGCTCTTCCTTCACCGATGGCTCTGACTGTTTAGACTGTGCAACTGTGGCACTGGTGAGAGACGTGGAATGGTATGAACGGGAAGGGGAAGGCATTAAACTAAGAGATGATGTTAACAGAGACCTGCTACTGTGATACAAGGGCAAGGCACTAGGGTTCAGAGCATCTGACTGAGTCTGTGGAAGGCACAAAGGTAAATGTTCTAGCCATGCTAACTGTCCACTACAAAAATCTGCTTCCGAAGGCACTGTGCTAATACTGGTATCTTCTGAAAGAGCATAGTTCATGGTCACACAAACTGGTACTGTCACATGCTCTCGTTTGTTGTGTGCACTTTGTTTAAACAGCTGATGCATCTGGCAAAACATGCCCTCTCTCGCTCTAAGCAGTGGCCCTGTCAAAATACTTGGACAGTCTTTGGATTTAGTGGTGTATTTGGTTTTTTCTCTTGCTCTTGCAACTGTTTTGGCCTGGCAGTTCTGCGTGCCACCACCATTTTCCTCTGATGGTGGTGAAGAATCAGTGTTTTTTTGTGACACAGTCTGTCTGACTCTTGCAAGACTTGGCTCGCTTGTTCACTCTCTCTTCTGCATCGCCACGGGAGGAATCTTTTGCTGACTTTAACGACGACAACACCAACCCCATTTTCCTTTTCATCGTAAAACGATCCTTCGCAATCACAACACGCGGAGAGAGAGAGTTTTCCTTAAAGATCAACTTCAGTTCTGAGCCTGACTGGATGGGTTTGTTTGACATAGACCACGGTGTGTTTTGTTGCCAGGGGGCTGGAAGCACCTGGCTCTGTGCCTTCTTCCTCCTGTGTGGATCAAGGTGCTCTAGTCTCCATAATGATGACTGGCATTCCTTGCAAGTGGACACGCCTTTCCTGAAATCACAATCTGTGAACATTACCACCAGTTAAAACTGTCATGTTGTTTTGTAGTAATTTTGTTTTAATAAGTACAAAATGCTGATGTTCAGATCCACATTCACTTTGATTTGTTCTTGTGAATCTCTATGTATGCTCAGGTACGTTAACAAAAGTGCACACACACACACACACATACATACACAAAACATTGACATATACACACAGTTTTTATGACTTGACAGTATTTGAATCTTACGGTACTATTATTCACTTCTTCTTTGTATGTGTAAGAGTGTATTGTGTGTGTGTGTGTGTGTGTGTGTGTGTGTGTGTGTTTTGTGTGTGTGTGAGAGAGAGAGAGAGAGAGAGAGAGAGAGAGAGAGAGAGAGAGAGAGAGAGAGAGTGTGCATGCGTGTGTATATGTGTGTGTGTGTGTGTGTGTGTGTGTGCGCGCACGTGTGTGTGTGCACGCTTGCGTGAGAGAGAGAGAGAGAGAGAGAGAGAGAGAGAGAGAGAGAGAGAGATAGAGTGTGTGTGTGTGTGTGTGTGTGTGTGTGTGTGTGTGTGTGTGTGTGTGTGTGTGTGCGTGCGTGCGTGCGTTATGTGTGTATGTACATGCGTGCATGTGTGCACTTGTAGGCCTGTACATACATGCATGTGTCTGAGTTAGAGAAGAGTGGAGATTACACAAAGAAAAAAAAAAAACCATGACACCCAAACCCTCTAAACCTCTGAATAATAACTTACAAAGTCTACAAGTGTAAAGTACACTACTTGGACTTTGAACGAACAAGATCTGCCCAAATGACATCACTGCCTGTCAGACACAGACAACAACAACAGCAACAACAACAACAAAAAAAAAAAGAAAGAAAAGGGTATTCACAGTCATTCTTTATAGTCTGAGAACAAACAAAAAAATGTCACAGGAGACCCTTGATCTCTCTCTCTCTCTCTCCACACACACACACACACACACACACACACACACACACACACACACACACAACTTGTCCTACTTGTGGTCAAGGTCACTATCACCCTCCACTCAAACCCCTTCCTTCTTCCCCCCCCCCCCCCCCCCCAAACACCAAAACAGAAGGAAATGAAGATCATGTAATACTAGAGTATCACACAGAGCAGACAATACAGCTTCTATGCTCAGTACGAAGTATTAAATCAGGTCAGGTCTGCTTGTTTGCTTTCAGTTCGAAAACTTAACCAAGCAGCAAACCACTCACTTAGCTACCTAAGTTACTGAACACAACTTTCCTTCTGGCACCTTGAAGGGATGCATTGATAATTAAAACAGTAATGATGAACCTAAAAATTGTTTGTTTGCAACATTTTCTTTTTTTTTTTCTTATAAATTCTAATCGACCACAAACAACAGAGATCAAACCAGAAATTAGGTCCACATGAATTCAATAATAAAAAAAATGTACTCAATTTGTAAATCAGTCTTATGCTCAGTTTTATTTTCTTTTTATTCCTATCATTTAACATTAGTTGCCCAATGTCTTTTTATTGTGTAAGAACTAACATCAGTTTCTGCTGTTGTCACCATTATAACAGACAAGATAAACAATTAACCTCTGATCATATTCTGCTTACTGGCGATACTGATTCCTGCTAGTTATTATACTAAAGCATTACAGCATTACAGAAAACAAAAAACATTTCACCAAAAGTAAAGGAGCTCCTCTCCTTAAAAAAACAAACAAACAAAGCAGCACAAAACAAAACAAAACAAAAAAGAAACAAACAAAAACTACAAAGTAAAACCTACATAAGACATTAAATTAAAATGAGTGAAACCCATGTAACAAGTACTATACTCACAGACTGTTGTTGGCAATCTTTTGAGTAATTGTTTTTCCACAGGCTTTGATCAATTAATTCACACACACACACACACACACACACACACACACACACACACATACATACATACATACATATATATGAAAGTTCAGTTTGTTACAAGTGATAGCTGATTCTTTTTACTGATATTTCTCAATATTGATACTAAGCTTAGTCTGACTTTCACTTCCTTATCAATCAATGTTTGCCTTAAAACAATACTTCAATACTGAACATGAACAAAATTTGTAATACATTTACAACATGAAAGTAAATTCTGAAAGATGAGTGTGGACAATAACATATGTTGGTTACTGCCTTTCAGAACCATATAAATAGCAAACCAAGCGTGCCTTTCTGATTGAATTAAAGTAGCAGTGCACACAATACTGAACATAGTGATAGTTGGGAGACGATCTTTTACAGCCTTAAAAGTAAACCCATGTGTTATCTTTACGTCCACTGCACACAGCATATGCGTAGTTGTATATTCATGTTAAGATATAAACACTGAGCTGACAACACTCAACAATACAATTAAATAGTAACATTTGTCAGACTTGTATTTTTCAAAGAGATTTTCCTTTATCTCCATCCATCATCAGGACACAAAGAAAACATGCCGAGAACTCCGATATTTAACACTAACAGTGAGTGCTTATACAGCTGAACAGCTTTTGTACTATATAACGAATATCACTGTGCTTTACATGAAGTTTTGACTAAGAAATAAACATAGCTGTTAAATAAACATTCACATCCACACATGCACACTTAATCATTTCATCATTACTGCAAGTTTCTGTCATCTTCTAAATTTCAGTACTGCTATTACTACATCACTCATTCTGACAAACCCATATCTAGCAACATCCAGGTTTTTCTTGTCATGACATCAGTATTGGCACACCATGGAGTAAAGGGGTGAAAATGACGAGAAAACAGAGGTTTTAGTGAAACAATATTTCTGCCATCTTTCTAACTTACTTCTAGTTGCTTTTCTATTTGTTGTTAGGGGTGCATGTGTGTGTGTGTGTGTTCTAGAGAAATGCCACTATCTGTGTACTGTCCTCTTGTCAGCATCTTTGCAAGCTTTGAATTGTATGGATTTAAAAAAATCTGGAATGCAACAACAACAGCAACACACACACACACACACACACACACACACACACACACACACACACACGTTCCTTCACATCTTGGATTTTCTTCAAATGAGTGGGCTGACAAAGTAGCAAAAAAGGGCGCATGGCAAGGCACAGAACACTGAAATTCATGTTCCTTTATCCATTCAGGAGGGTTATTACTTGCTGGAACAAGCAGTATGGAGCAGGGTTAAAGGCTATACCCAGAGAAAAGATAGACCCTCCAAGAATATGTATATTGATTCTCATGGTTTGGATAACAAATTATGTTTGAATCATACTGGCGTAATCAAATTCAGACAGATTACTTCGCTATCTTACAGGATAAAACTTAATGCGTTCGTCACAAAATACAGCAAAAATGTTAGATGTTTATGTGGTGAACAAATTTCTAGCAAACACATCATTTTTGAATGTCAGAGGTTAAGACCTATCTTACCAGTGATTTCTGAAAATTGTATTGAAGGTGTTTGCAAAAATGCTACTAGTCTGTTTAATATTGCGAAATGTTTACTTCATAGCCCTGTAGGACATTTGTTATAGACTAGTTGATTGTAATTTTTGTTAATGCTCATTTTTCTGACTCTTTTTTTTTTCCTTAGCCAAGAGACATAAATACATACACACACAATACCGTCCCCCTTCCCTCCTCCTCCTCCCGATCCCCTCCCTCCTCCCCTCCCCCATCTAATATCACTATGTAGACAGACATTAAATTGAAGACAACAACAACACATACGCACAATCAGGTAACTAAGAAATTACTTCACTGTATTTGAGGAGAAACAACACTGCTGCTGAGACACCTCAGTGGTATTATGTGGTTCCTGTCCTGATCTAACGCATACAGGTCACCACTCTTAACTCGCCTACTGATTACAATGACTGCTCGATTATAGAGCATACCTTATAAATCTAATCATTTCAGTGGTTATGAAAGTAGATTTTGATGAAAGAAAAAGAAGGTAGAACTTGTTAAATGAAAGAAAGAAAGAAAAAAAAGTATATATATATATATTTATTAGGAAAAAACACTAGAGAGAGCTTAACAGCTTCAGAGAAGAAACCCCCTTCAGACTAGTGTTTGGGCCCTGAACTCTTTACACTTTAAGGGGGCCAGGTTGCATCCAGGTCATGACTCCCAGATGCCCTTCTACTGCAAACTTTTTTTTTCCCTGGCGCTGCCAGGAGCACACAAAAACAAAGAGTACTTTTATTCATCAACAGGTTACATCTGCCAGTTAATTTTCACCATGTAGGTAGAGCCAGAAACCCACTATTAAGAGAGAGAGAGAGAGAGAGAGAGAGAGAGAGAGAGAGAGAGATGGGGAAGGGTGGGTTGGGGTGGGAGCATAACTAATTAACTGTTAAAAAAAAGTACTGTCTCTAAGTGAGCTTTTCCACGTCAGTGTATTGCAGCCAATGGAGTCTGTTGAAAGTTCAGTCCAATCCCTGATGGTGTTGGGAAATGAGTCAGCACTGAGTGCAAATCCCATGCACTTGACGGTGCTAGGAAACGAGTCAGTGCAGAGTGCAAATCTGATAGACACAAATATTAATGAGTTTATGTAGAAAGTTTCAGTACTGTGTATTTCTAGAGTTTACCCGCAGAATTAACATTGAACACATTTTTACTATTTCTCTTTTCCATCTTATTCATGGATTCTTCTTTTTTTTCTTCTTCTTCTATATCATTATTATCACTCTTATTGATTTGCCTAGACAACAATTAACTATGTCAAGAACTTTCAAACAAACGATCAGTTTTGAGGACAGACTCACAAAATATTCACTTAAGGTTCTATTTGCTTAGACAACTGAAACTGGTGCTATACCTATGGCATGGGGAAAGGCTGAGTTACAACCCATCTTTCAAAAGGGTAAAGAGAAATAATTGCTGACAAGTATCTACAGACACATGTCAGTTTAACTTACGTCGTGTGTAAGTTGTTTGACAGTTTTGTCTGTGATATAAAACCTCAGTTGAACAGTTTGGTTTCCGAAAAGATAGATCCTGAGTGACCCAACTTGTAATCACTGTTCGTGAATGGCCGTCTCAATGTCTTAAAAACTATTTTCCAGTGCAATCTATTTGGGTATAATGATTTACTCAAATTAAGTACTGTGCCATATGATAGACTTATAACTCATTATATGGTTATGGTATTCAAGGTCAAGTGCTTTGTTGGACAAAAGATGTTTACTTTGTACATCTCAGTATGGGATGATCCTCCATCATAATCAATGTAGCAAGTGCTGTGTTCTACGACCAGTTTTGTTCCTTTACAATATGAATGATTCACTTAAACAGGTTGACTGTAGCATCAAGATATTTGCAGATGATACTAAAGCCTATTCTGCCATTGATACTTGTGATGAGCATGATAAGTCACAGATAGACATAGATGAAGTGAACGGAAGATTACATCACGGTTACTTGATTTCTATAACAAAAAATGTACAGTTTTACATCTCAGTGGTGGAAACAATCCTTCATGCAAGTATATCATTATTGAAAGTAATAAACCAAGAAAGTTAGACATAATTATTGGTGGGGAAAAAAAACCCAGTGTAATGAATGGACCCACAACTGAAATTTGAAAACGATATGATCAGCATTGTTACAAAAATATTCAAAATGCATAGGATAATCATAATGATAATATATCAAACTAAAATATTACCTGTTCACATCACCATCAAATATTTTTTAGTCAGTTGTTAACCTGAGGAACAATCAAAAGTTTTGAAACAGCCAATCCTCCTTCATTTAACACAAGTTTTCACTTAAAACTCACGCTTTAGAGAATAACTCTATACTTGTTTTGTCACACAGATTTATAAGAATTTTCCGTTCTCTTGTCTAAGTTGAAAAGGGCTTTCAGCCTCTAGCTTTCTTGCTAAACTATTCTATAAACTCGTACACTGTAATACAGTATGTGGTAACCGATGGTACAGTAATTCATACCTGTGAAAGAAAAAAAAATTTCTTACCTCAGTCGGTCCAAGCAAATGTGGCAATTTGATCTAATTCTTGAAGCCATTTCATAAACATTTACAGTTTTTGACCTCCACTTTCAGTTTCAACGTGGCGATACCAACTCTTAAGTGTTTACAGTACACGTGTAAAACATGTGGTAATGGCAGATAGACATGAGGTCAACCATGGCCCCCTTATACAAAACAAGCCTTCTACTGAATGCTTTTCATAACCAGCTGGCTCCTGTCGTGGTCGATGCATGAGGGGGCTTGAACTCAGGGCAAAGGTCACATGCGTAGGCCTATTTATATGAACATAAAAACTGAGCGTTAGGTCTGTTTATGTTTGTAACAGTACTGCAAAACCCTGCGTATTTTAGGCTGCTTAGTTTTCCAGGGCTGTATAACTGCACATATCAATTCTTTCTTGTTTAAGAGACTATGGAGATGAAAACAAGCACATCTATAAGTGAATAAGAACATGGTTGGATAGTGCATTCACAGTTGCCAAGTTTTACCTGACTTAAGTCCTCTCTCATTACTTCGTCACGCAGCTGTCATGCGCCTTTCATGAGGGCCATACACCACAGATGTACAATTCTTCAGTGATCCGCGGTGTATGATCAGAGTTTTCAGGTTTCGGGTTCAGCAACTATTAGGGATGACATTTTCACAGTCAAAGCGTAAAAAGGCTTTAAAACGCCCCCTCTTCTTCAAAATCACACGGCAAGCAAATTTCGATGCAAAGTCTGGTCAAAGTCTGGTCTATATATAGAGAGATAGATACATATAGAGATTATAGATATAGACATATATTTACAATACTTTTACAATAGATAAATATAGATATATGTATATAGATATATAGATAGATATGTTTTTCTTTTTTGTAATATAGTCAACAGAATTGTTTAAAATTGTTACAAGGTACACTTTTTGTGGATTCTGATATTCTGTTCCAAATGTTAGTCACCCAACAACCAACAGTAATTTTTTTCAAAAGGCCAAAATACAGCATTTCTTAGAGTTTGTCACCATTTCTTGTAATATCATAATCGGGGACCGGAAAGTCATCCATCTGGTTCATCTTTTTTCGAGACTTGAATGAATGTTTTTGCACTGGACTCTCCGTGCCTGTTCTCGTGCAATGTTTTGTTCTGAACTCACCTCCATTTCCAGTCCTATCATGAATTTGCTGATTTAAGTACTCAATATCAAAGATGATTTTCGTTCGAGGGATACAATTCCCTTACTTATTCAGTCTTGCTCCATGCATCAGCAATTGCTATCATCAGCTGGAGACAGGGGGCTGACTGGCCTGATGAGTCACAAGATGTCATATTCTTGTTCCAAGGTACTGGATTGATTTCCATCCAAGACAGCCAGGTTAAAACTGGAAGAGATTTTCTTTTGGGAGGCGACTCCAGTCCCCTTCTGGTCCTTTGAGGGAGACGTTAAAGCAAGATCCGACTCTTGAATGCGTGCATAACAAATCTTACATGTACTGTTAAATCATATTCCTCAGTCGGAGAAGAGTTGCTGTCTTGTCCTGTCAGATGGATGAAATGACATGATGATATTTATATAAAAAATGTATTTAGAACAAGCACTCCGAAGACCACTTATAAACTGTATCAAAACAACTCATTCATGAATATCAACCAATGCAGAATCCCCACACAATGATCTGTGATTGTGCTGGAACAGAACGAGTCTGGGTATGTCTTAATTTTCATTAACCACGAAAGAGAGAGGGAAGGTGGGTTGTGGTTTTGTGCATGATTTACCTGCGTGCGTTTGTTTGGGATACAGAGAGATATCTAAGATTTCTGTGGTGTGCAAGGAGTGCCAAGGAGGTATGTGGTTGCACTGGTGGGGGTGTGCCACAAATTCAGTGTATGAGGTAGAGGATGGATGGTATGGAGGCGGTGGTTTGGCCTTTTGTCCACTGAATGAATACATGGCACGTTATGTCGACATGCAATCTTGTAAGGCATGGGAGACTGTGAGCACTTTTTGTTTCTAAAAATGACTTGTTTTCCTTTGAACACTCAATTCACATTATATGTCCCTACTAATGCTGCCTTCACACTTACATATGCATGTGTTCGTGTACATGCATATATGCAGTACATGCATATACCAGCACACACACACACACACACACACACACACACACCACTGAAAATCAATTTATTGTCAGATTAAGCTTTGTTCTACTGACATTCAAGAAAACATGACCACAGAATGGCAACAACTGTTTTCAATGAAAAAAGTATCTCACACACACACACACACACATGGAAGGGAAAAGGGTAAAGTAGTAGTAGAAAGAAACTCGTGGAGAGCGTGGCAGCAGAGAGTCCTCAGAAGAGGAGCCCCCTTCAAGCAAGTGTTTCGGCCCTTATCTCCTGACACTCTAGGGGGGTTGGGCCACACCCGGTTCATGACTCCGGATGTCCCTCTGCTGCCCCCTTTTTTTTTTTCCCATCTTGGGACGAGCCATGGCTGGGATTCGAACCCATGACCCTCTGGACATGCTCACTTTCCACTTAATGACTCGCGCTTTAACCACTGAGCCACAGGGACACCTGATATTTGTAGGGAAATTAAGCCTTATGAAGTTCACTTTTGTTCCTCCTTGACCAGATCCAGCTTGAACACCTCTCTGCCGCTTCTGCCATTGCTTTCAGGGCTCTGGTTTTTTCCTTCCCTGCAACTGAGAGCTGTTTCATGAGGCTGTATGCAGACGTTCCTACAAACCCCCTAGCTCCAATTTCTGCAGTGAGGACTTTGACCTGATAGCCTTCTCTCCTCAGGCTGTTTGCCAGATCAGCATACTTTTCAGTCTTGTAGATTTGAGCTGCCTCCATTCTGTTCTCATATGGCACCGTGAGCTCGATCATGATCAGCTGCTTGGTTGACTTAGAGTGGACTACTATGTCTGGTCTCATGCCACTCTTGCTGATGATCTCTGGGTGACTCTTCCATTCTGGGAGGTCTGCAGTGCACTCCCAGTCATCTGCCCCGTCCAGCAGACTCTGCCTGCATGTTTCGAGTGGCACTGTTGTTCTTGGCCATGCTTTGCTGCCTCCTGCCGTGAAGAATGTTGCGGGTGCTTTTGGAGTCCTGATTTTCCCTTTTGTGGTGTTGGTACTAGCCCAGACTACTTGTACAATCTCTTTGAGCACTTGGTTGTGCCTCCATGTGTACCTTCCTTGAGCCAGGGCTACTTTACATGAGCTTAGGACATGCTCCACTGTTTGTTTTTCATGGCAGAGGGGGCATGCAGGATCGTCTGTTTTCCCCCACTTCACCAGGTTTGCATTTGAGGGCAGAAGGTCATATGCAGATCTGAGAATGAAGCTGATCCTGAGAGGGGCCATGCGCCAAATGTCATTCCAAGTGAGACTTCTTTGGAGTGCATTCTCCCACGTTGTCCATTGCCCTTGCTGGCTCTGCTGGACTGCTTTTTGGAGTCTTTTTTTTTTAGTAAGATCTAATAAAGTAAAAATCAGGAAAAGACATCTTTCTCTCCATTCTTTATCGCACTGCACACTATATATACATATAACTTCCTTTCCCTTCGCCAAGCACCCCCACCCCTCCTCTCTCATTCCTATCCCCCCCCCCCCCCCAACAGAATGCAGTCCCCCTTTGAGTGCTGTTATTCCTTTCATCTTCTGTTTGCAAGGACCAACACTTCAAAATACTGAAGCATTTAACATATACGAGAAAAAACGATACCACACACACACACACACACACACACACACACACACACACACACACACACACACACACCACACACACACACACACTGATCCGTGCATTAGATTAAAACCATCAGTCAGAGAGACATCTGTAAAGTTCATCCACGAGTCCTTCCCAAATATTTTCCATCATTTCTCATTAATTTATTCATCTAACCGTAAACCCTGCACTGCAGTCTCACGGCTTAGCTGATGTGATGTAGATTTGATGGAATAGTTCGTACACATAAACCCCTCCTTCATTAAACTGAAACAAGAAAATGACACTGCATGCTGGAAGATGCAGGAGCACAAACAACAAAAACAAACAGTAAGACAAACAAACTTTCACTTCAGAAGAAAAATGAAGAATTATAACTACTGATTGAATGAATAACAATAAAATGATCCGTATCTTGTCAAACAAAATGAAATTAACATGTAATATGCACTCTGCAGACAAAATTACTTCCTAACATCATGGTAACAAATTGTACTTGGGTAGGCAGAGGTCACAGCTATATTAAAAAAAAAAGGTTCCAAAACAGACCCAGGTAATTACAGTCCGGTGAGCTTGACTTGTATTGCATGTAAGATTTTAGAGAGCTTTGTAAAGGATGTGGTAGTTGCTCACTTTACTGAAAATGACTTGTATGCTAAATGCCAACATGGATTTAGGAAAAAGAGATCATGTGTCACACAATTACTAGAAGTAATCGACAACCTAACGGAACTGGTAGATAATGGGGAGCCAATTGATATAATGTACTTGGACTTTAGAAAGGCATTTGATTCTGTCCCCCATGAAAGGCTGCTAACTAAACTAAAAGCATATGGAATAAATGGTAATGTTCTAAACTGGATCAGAGGTTTTCTTAAAGGAAGGTCACAATTAGTGAGAGTGGGAGAAGAGAGATCCAAGATAACTGAGGTCCTAAGTGGAGTTCCACAGGGTAGTATCCTAGGGCCCATATCATTCACTGTGTTCATTAATGATTTACCGGACATGACTCAAACCACATGCAAAATATTTGCAGATGACACAAAAATATATGATAAGGCAACAAACAGCACAAAGATCCAACAGGATATAAACAAGCTACAAGAATGGTCAGATGAATGGAACCTTTACTTCAATGTAGCAAAATGTAAGGTGATGCAGATTGGCAAAAAGAATAAACAGTTTGAATATACTATGATTGTGAACGACGAATTGCAGAAAATAAATACATGTGATGAATAAACAGATCTGGGAGTAACCTTTGATAAAGCTCTATCCTTTGATCCTCACATTCAGAGAGTTGTGAACAAAGCAAATTAGATGATGGGACTCTCATCAGGAGAACTTTTACCTTTCTAGAAAAGGAGACATTTGTCAAATTATTTAAAGCATTTGTTAGGCCCCATCTCGAATACGCTAATGTAATTTGGAGTCCCCATCTCAAGAACAGTCAAAAATGATAGAAAATGTACAAAGGCGAGCTACTAAAATCCTGAAAGAGTGTAGTAATTTAAACTATAAAGAAAGATTACATTATCTCCAATTACACTCACTGAAAGGAAGGAGCATCAGAGGAGACCTAATCCAATTTTTTAAAAATATTCCATAATTATGATGATGTTAATGTGCATGCGCTTTTCAAATTCTCAGAAGTGGGTTGCACGCGAAATAATGAAGGCAGGATTTTTATCAGACATTGCCATACTAACAAAAGAAAGTCTTGTTTTGCCTTAGAATTGCTAATTATTGGAATGCACTGCCTACTAACACCAAATATGCACCTGACATCAACAGCTTTAAAAAAAACTCCTAGATGAAGACCCTAAATTGAAAGATCTTTTCTTTAGTGTGGATTGAATATAATGTTATTTATAAGATAGGCATGCAATCAGACCGAAATAAGATTGAAAAATAATGAGGGGACGCAAATAGGCCGTAAGGCCTAAGGCCAAAAAGCCGGTCCCTACTACTACTACTACTAGGTATGACCAGTAGGAAGGGACATAACTTTGATCATAATTATTACTTCCGTGTGAAGGTAATGTTTTCGTCTGCTGCGACCAGTAAAACAAAGGTAGGTGTTGGTTGCCGACTTTCGGGTAAATGTGTATTTTGGCGCTGTAATTTTATTGATTTTCTTAAAACATGCAATATCATATTCTTGGAAAAAAAAAATCTAGTTTGAGATGGGCTCCACTCATTGTCGAAATGTTCAGAAACTGAAAAAACATTCCTTTTGTGTCTTAATCGACCACAGACTATTATACAACAACAGTGACTATCATCGATTAGTTACAATGACATTCTGTGCCATTATTGCATAATGTTTTTGTCATATAGTGTAATTGGCCAAGGTTTAAGACATCAATATAATTCATGAAGACAGTCAATCATGACTGAGAAGGTGCAAAGAAAGACAATTGTTACGAGAGATATAAGTTAGTTCTTATTGGGGTAGGCTACCTCAAATTACCCATTTTTAATGTGGAAAGAATTAGTCGTGATATTGTTTAGACTTAAGAAACTTTCAAATGCATTCATGTTCTGGACTTCTTCAAATTATCAGGTCGCAATATCGCAAGAAACAGTGCAGACAAAGTATTTACTGAGAATAACTATAATAACGAGAGAAAATTTTGATCTATTAAGAGATTTGCACTATTGTGGAGTAGATTACTTTTTAACATAAAAAGAGCACAACAATTTATTATCATAAAAAAAATCTGGTTGACCAATGGAAATACTTTAAAAAACCTATGGTATGGTAGGTGATTGAGCATCACATCACAAGACCCTGAATTTATTATTGAAGATATTTTATATTACGATCAATCATGAAGTAAAGATGAGACATTAGAAAAAAAAAGAAAGCCTGATGGCTAACTGCAGTTAGTCCCAATCATCCTGATATGCAATTCCTAATGTTTGACCATGGGAACAAAAGGTACCTATATAATTTCATTTCACTGTATACATCTGCCTGCCTCATCTAGCTGTTCTTGTATTTCAGGCCGTTGGATTGTACACCATGAAAAAGTTGTTTTCCCACATGAGCGCCATTTACTAATCATTGTGCTTGATAGGTGTCTCCTCCTTTTTTGAACATGCCTCGGCCAAAGAATGGGAAGAGAAGAGCACAGGCGAGAGCAGCTGCTTATGCAAGATTGGCCAAAAGAGATGGGACAGCGGTAGAACACATGGTTTCAGCAGAACTGGCATCAGCTTCCAGACAGGACACTCAGAAAAGTATGTTGAGAAATGCTGGTAGATCTTCATACTCATAATGAAGAGAAGACTAAACGACTCTTTTGCTCTGGATTTGGGTGGCCAGATTTATTTGCCGAATAATTTGCTCTGATTACAGCTGAACTGGACTGTCAGTCAGAGTGTGCCTTGGCAAGAGTTTTGTTCTGGTGTGAAGCTTGCTTTGCAGTTTGATAGTTGTGGTTTTTAGAAGTTCCAGTTATCATACAGGATATCAGCTTCGCATAAGTAAATGAAACATAACAGCTCTGGACACACACAAAAAAAGGTTGAAAAGCCAGTGTTTATAAATCAAGGCAAGAACAATAGTCAACAAGCCAGTGTCTACAATTTAAGATCAGAAAAAGGCTATAAAAACATAAGCACACTATCAAGAGAGAGTAAGAGAATTTATTAAAAAAAATAACATCGACTGACTGATCTATGAAAATGTTTCAGAGATTATCTTATAATTCCGTCCCCAATCCATTCAACTCTTCACAAACAGTAAAGTTAAGTTACTAGAGTTTCAGATGAAAGAAACAAACAAATCATGAAGTAGAAGCAATGTATTTCAATCCCTTGGTTTACATCAAATGTTTGTCTGCTTGTGGAGGATCTAGAGGTTGAAATGCATTGCCTAATGTAATTTGTATGTCCAGTTTGTTTCGGGTCTTGAAACTCAACTGCTGTTCTTTTTTTTTCAGCTCCTGCATGCACTTGCTCTGCTTTCAGTCTTTAAAATTTCATTGATAAAGTTAAGAACAGTATGTAAAGAAAGTACGTTTCTTCTGTATATGCCTTGTCAACAGATATATTTTGTTTTTAGTTAGAATCCCATTCTTTGAGATCTCTTGTTCCAGAAAAGGATATAACTGCTGATGAGTGTGGTGGGAGATTCCCTTATCCCACCCTTCTGGAGTGGTTATTCCCTTGGGTAGTATTACAGCAAGCGTTAAAAACAAAGTGTGAATAGAGATCCCCAGTGTGAAAACTTTGTCAGTAAGAGCAAGTAATTCAGAGAATGTTGGTATCATCATTCAGTCATGTAATTAGAGGACCCACTGCCAACATGTTGGCAATCCATGAAAGCTTCTGACTTTGAGGATCTTACTGTTACCATCCGCCTTGGCTTAAGGCTGTGTCAGGCCAGTTAACATAGGCTAGAACACCAAGGCTACATGAAAATGTCGTTAAGCTCTGCATAGTTATGTGGAGATTGTCTTCAGTTGTGACAAGCTCCTAGCATAACATTATCAGTCTCCAAAATCCGCTGAAGTCGGAGTGTGCCTGCGCACATGGCGGGGTAATCAAAAACGGTCACACACATAATGTTCTCATCCCCAGCTGATGCATTTGTACCATAGTGTTCAAGTACTTTGGCTCTTCGGATGTTCCCTGGAGTCTTTTAGCCAGGGTACGACAGCAGCAACAACAACTGTTACCATGCAGATTAATTGATCAGCAGATCCTATTCAAAACAACTCACCCTAAGGTAAAAGCCTCAAGCTGCTGAATGAGGGGAGGCTGACCTCACACCTCATTAAAAAAATCTTTAAAAAAAAAATTTTTTTTTAGGCCTTCGTTTCTTTGGTGTCTTTTTGATGGTGCATAAACTACAAAATTAACTAACTCCCATTTATAGAGGTCTTTCTTAAAAAAAGAAACCTAAGGATATCAATGCTTCATTGTTTTTTATGTGTTGATTTCTGAAGACATTGAGTGTGATGATCTGTGCTGGGTAGAAAGGCCCAGAACAATGTCTTGTGATTTGGACAAAACAACAACTGAACAACAGATATTTCACTGTCAGTTGCTTTGGTTCCTCTCCTCAGAGGGAATGTGCTATCAAAGATCTGACACTCTCCTGGATTTCATTCTTCCCTCCCCCCTCCCCAGCTCCATCTTTAGACTCAGTACAGCTTTATATACTAGGGTAGAAATTTGACGGGGTACATAATTGTTGTCTCAGGTTCTTTTCATGTGCACTGAGCGGATGCTTCACATGAGACTTATTTTGTCATCTCAACTGAAAAGTAGTTCCCTGCCCTGCACTCAGTGGCAGGTTAAGAAGTCCATCCCTCTTCAGTCTTTGGATTCGAACCACAGTACACATCTCAGATCACCTTCTTCCAGTGCAAATACTATCCACTAGACCAGCACATGGCACAGTTGTTTGACATTGAAGTCTTCTGTTTTATGTATTGTATAGTGATTATTATTACCTGTTCCTGTTACATTCCTTCTGCACACCAGATTTTCAATTGAAAAACAAGCAAACAACTAAAAATTAAAAATAGAAGCCCAGAGTAGGTGTAGTATGCTTGTGTAAAATTTCAAGTTGATATTCAAATGTATGGCATAGAGTTTGAAATCAAGTTGATATCCCACTTTATACCATGGAAGCTGAATACAAGCTTTACAAGATTTTGGAATGAAAGTGATTTATAGAACCTCAAACAAAAGTGGTGTGTTATTAATGATTATAATGTTTTTTAATGAAAAGTTACTTCTCTCTCTCTGTCTGCTTTCCTCTCTCTATCTTTTCTTTTCTTTCCTTTTTTTTTTTTTGGTATTTGTCTTTGCAGAAGACAGTTTCAGAATCTTGCAAGGGAATGAAGTACATCCAAGGCTAAGCATGTCTAATCTGGAGACAGCGGAGGGGACAAGTCCAGTCACTGACATGACAGAGGAAGGGCAGGTGTCCAGACATCTTGCAGCGCTTTTGTCTGACACCTGTCTCAGGAACGCCATTGTTCGCTTAGCCCATCACATTCACAAAGAAGCTGGCAAAGAGTTCACAGAGCAAATGGCAGCAGAGTGCTTGCAACAGCTGACTCGGATTTCAGTTCTGCAGGTTCCTAGTGTGAAGGCAGTGATGGTGGGACTCAACAGAGAAGTTGGCAGCCAGACTAAAGTTGCGTCATATGTGCACAACAAAGAGGAGGAACCAAGACAGTCTGTCATTTATCTGGATGCAGATGCAGATATAAACAGTAGCCTGGATGGATGTCTTCAGAAGCTCGTTTCTGCTATTCAGTTTGTGTTGGGACTGAATGTTGAAAGTTTGTTGCTGTATCGCATTTTGAAGTCTCCAAGACAAGCAAGTGACATTTTGGATGAAGCTGGGATCAGGCAGTGTGTGGCTTTCAAAGACTTGTTGAGCTCTGTCAGCCCCAAACCAGGCAGTTTTGTTCCTTTGTACCATCATCAGCAGCTGGACAATGATTTTCATGAATTCCATAGAGGTGAGTGTGCTGCCTTTGAAGTGTATGACCCACTCATGGGTTCTGAGGACAATGATAATAACGTTCCTGTTTATATTTATGCCACCGTTTTGTATGAAATTGGTGGAAATGACTCGAAGACAATCTTTGCTAAACGTTACCGCATAGACCTTGGCCCTGATCGAGGAGAGGCTGATGTGTTTTCAACTCGACTGTACAAAATTATCACCACAAGTGCGAGTCAAATAGAAGCTGACATATCATCAGACACTACACAAAATCAGCAGGAAGTAGCTTCCAGAGAAAAGGACCGCCAGCCGCTAGAGGTGAATGCAATATTGGAAGGTCTTCGCCAGACGCTGACCAAGGCTTGGCAGACGTGTAATGCACAAGAGTTTCGATGTGTGACAAAACGCTTGGTGCTGAAGTGGCATGCCGACAAACATGATTGCAAGGAATCGGTCGGCACTTGTGTGACAGATGCCATTTTTCGATATGCGGAACTCCTAAGCCAAGGTGAGACAATACCTGAAGACGATGACGCTGCAAGCTGTTCAAAAGACAGTGTTGATGGGAAGATTGCTGGGTCCTCAATGAAAGCCTTTCGACAGAGATATGCTCAGAGGATGCATCCCCATGCCCATTACAAGATGGGTGATGGGGTGGCTAACCCCCAGCCTGGAGAAGGATACAGGTGGCTGCACACAGCACGGTGCGACCTGGCCTCAGCCACCATGTCCAGGGGAGTCTGTGAGCAAGGTTGCAACTGGGTCTGCTTTCTCTGTCACCAGGTAGTGCTTCCGATTTGTTTGTTTGTTTTTCTTAGACATGCTGCTCAGTGTGTTTCTTCCAAGTGGTAGAGGGAAACAGTGGGGTAGCAATGGTGGGAAATCAGATGGTTGGATTAGTTTATGTTCTTTGCGGCGCAGCCTTTCGTGTTAGACTGACCTGGAGAGGGGACGGGGAGGAGGGGTGGGGAGGGGGAAGGGTTGAGGGGGTGGGGGTAGTGGGGGGGCATATATCAGGGCTGACGCTTAAAGGTCATGGGTTTAAGGTTGTCAGTATGTAATGATTGAGTACGAATCGGTAGGGCTAGAATTTAGTTTGAACTTGAAAAGTAAATGTTCAGTGTCCTCTACTCAGGTGAAGTTCGCATGTATGAAATTTTGTTAATGCCAGTTATTAATAGCATGATTGTCATCACATGACTGGCTGTGAGTAGGTCGCTAGAATGTGTGCCTCGCTAATATCATGATCATTATTCCCAGAAAGTTACGTCTAAATGATAAAAAAGTGGTAGGTTTGGGTCACAGTGTGTGTGTTGAGAGAGAGAGAGAGAGTGTGTGTGTGTGTGTGTGTGTGCGAGAGAGAGAGTGTGTGTGTGTGTGTGAGAGAGAGAGTGTGTGTGCGAGTGTGTGTGTGTGTGTGTGTGTGTGTGAGAGAGAGAGAGAGAGAGAGAGAGAGAGAGGGAGAGAGAGAGAAAGAAAGAGTGTGTGTGTGTGAGTGAGTGTGTGTTTATGCCTGCATGCGAGAGAGAGAGAGAGAGAGAGAGACAGACAGACAGGGAGAGAGGAGATCACAGAGACTCGATTATGATTTGATGCATGTCTGTTTGACAGTGAGACAGAGAAGAGAGATAATGCTTTTATGATTTTCCTTTTGACAATTGTGTGATGCCAGGCAGTGGAGAAAGCCCTGAAAGGTGTGCTGTACCTGCGTGACGCCGACAGCGACAGCCTGCAGTCGCACAGTTTGCCTCACCTGGCCCGACAGGTTGGCGACGCCACTCTTCAGCAGCTGGCTCAGCAGATGGAGTCTCGCATGGGACCCCACACCCGCATGCGCTACCCAGATGTGCTGGTCTACCCAAGGGTACCGGCGGATGTGTATTCTGATGATGATGTCAGCTTGGCATGTGACTTGGCATGGCACGCCATAGAAAGAGTGCAGTGGTTGATGAATCAAGGATGAAAATGGGTTTGTGTGTGTGAAATTTGTTCAGTGCAAGTTGATCAAGTGTTGAGAAAATGCATGTGCCATAATGGCGTGCACACACACACACACACACACACACACACACACACACACACACACACACACACACACAATATATATATATATATATATATATATATATTATGTGTGTGTGTGTGTGCGTGTGTAAATAAATTGATTTTTTTCACTTGCTACCTATCATTTTCCGGTGAAAGTTGATGTTTTGATATATATCAGCAGCAATATGTCACTGCATCAGTTATTTAACATTGTGATTTCTAGCTTTTTTGATTTCAGGTTTATTGAGAACTTTTCAAGTAAAAGGTTTGTTATATGTCTACTACAAATCTTTTGAAAATAAGTTTTGTAGTTGTGATTATTGCTATTATTGTTTTGACTGAAGTCTATTTTGATCAGAGATACAACTTAGGTTGTGTTTGTAGACTCCAAGAAGATAGCATAGACTTTTAAAGTCTAAACCATACACATTTTCAATGCAAAGGAAATTGTCAAATGTTTAAAACTACAGGAGACACACTCAGACTGTAGTAAAACACAAAAGATGGTTGAGGTTGAATTCATAATTGCTTTAACAATATTTTCATGTAAAATGTACTTTGCACACAGATACACAGATATGTATTCAGGTCTTTAGTCCTGGTACACTCAGATGGGTATCTGTTTAAATATGGGTTACACACTCAGTTACAGTTGTAAAACATAGCAGCAGTAGCAGGAGGTTTGTTTATTTTCTTTTTGTTTGTAATGCAATGCTTGCCGTAGAAAATGCTTCCAATTTCATTTGAGAATAGTTAATTTTGTAGCAACTGTAGATTTGAAAATTAAATGAATGAACTGATTTAAAATGACTGACATAGCACTGAAATACATGTTGGTTTCTAGTTGTTCTGTCTGGAAAGAATTTACATGAAGGTGCAGATGTATGACTTCATTTACAGTTATTTTGTATCAACAAGTATCATTACAAAAGATGTCTGTAGTGTATTCAGTGTATATTTTCTTTTTGGTGACTTCAGACTACTGTCACATTGTCTGTGTCAAGTGCGTGAAACCTCTCACAAAAGGCATTAAGCGCTTACCCATCGCACCCAGTCGAACTGTGTCAAGGAGGACGAAGTGGTCAGGTGACAGATGGCACCTAAGGAAGTAATGAGTTCGGACCTTCCCGATAGCGAAAGGGGGGAGGGATGTAACCACTAGGACCTCGGTGCACCAAGTGAGCGCTAAATACTCAGTCAGCTGAGGTTCTTTTGTAAACAGTAATTGAAGAGCAGGAGTCTTGGACTTGTTCGGATGGTATTGCCGTGGGTCACTGGGTTGGTTCTATTGTCAGGCTGGTTGAACGCGCGTGGACGTTGTTATCGTAGCCCTCTTTAAGATAATTGCTGTGTTAAAGTGGCCTCCAAAGTTGGCGGGAATTTTCGATGTCCATCTGGTGCCAAGTGGTTGTTTGCTAACCAATTAGGTAGGGATGTGTGTAAATGCTGATGTGAGGAAGAATGTAGCGAACGGAGAATTCAGGGTACTTGTGAACAGGGGGTTTGAAAAGCAGCATGGACAAAGGCATGGCCCGAAGGGGAATCCTTTGTTTCCCTCCCTATATAAAGTGAGGGAGAAAAATGAGAGAGAAAAGACCACCAAGAGAGAGAGAGAGAGAGAACAGAGGAGAGAGAGGAGAGAAGGTGGGCAGGACACAGGGTCAAGAGAAACATGGTCTGTGAGACAGAAGAGACAGCTAAGTCTTAGGGTTGAAGACAAGCTGGGAGAGAAGAAAACTAAGTTTGAAGCCCAGAGGTGGGTGAAGACAGACAAACTGAATTTGAACCCAGAGGTGGGTGAAGGAGACGAAGAAGAAGAGTTCTGCGTCGAGATCCCAGAGACGACCACGAAGACCCAGTCCTGAAGACCCAGTCCTGAAGCCTGGAGCCAGTCAACCAAGGACATCACCATCAAGCAGTGCTGAAGAAGACGTGAAGAGACTTTTTCAAGAACTGTGGTGTGGTGTGAAAGCGTGGTTGTGTGTGTGAAAACCTGGCCAGGTAAGAAGTCATTTTTATTATAACCCGGGATTAGAAAGTATTGATCTTTTATGTTTTGATCATTTCATTTTGTGTAATTGGATTCTTCATGTGTGATTATAAGTAGCATAGAAATTGTATTTCTTGTGCTCAGTCATGTTAGGAGAGAAACGAATGCTTGACATCCCATTCCCAGAGAGAGGTGAAATGTTTGGTGGGCGCATGAGTGTGCATATGCGTGTATGAGTGCAAAGATAACCTTGGTGTGTTAAGCCTGACCAATAATACATCAACTTAGTGCACTTAAGCAATACCATCACAATTTCCCCCCGTCCTGGACAATCTGATTGTCTAATATTGGGAAGGTGAAAGAAAAAAAGAGAAGATTGTCTAATAGCTACAGTAGGTTGTTACTGATTAAACACAAGTGGCTGATAGTGCTCTTTCTCTCTCTCTTGCCTTTATCAGCTTGTTTGTTGTTTCCTTCCTATGTATTATGCATTTGCTCATTTGATATTGTTTGTTGCTTTTTTTGTGAGGGCATGGTGTGAAAAAGCTATTAGCTTATCCTTTCTGCCCTCCATAAAAATATTCATATTCGTATTCTCTCCCTCTCTCTCTCTCTCTGTCTCTCTCTCTCACTCACACACACACACACACACACACACACACACACACACACACACTCACACACACACACACACACACACACACACACACACATAGACACACACACACAAATTCACACCTATGGGAAGATGGTATGGTGGTGGGATAGATATTAATTTCGTTTGAAACAGTAGACATATAATCCATCTATTTTCGCAGCAAGTTTCTTGACTATTTTTCTGTTGTGCAGTTTACAAAAAGTTGATGTTTGCTATGATTACATTTACAGTTGGTGCTGATTCTTATATCATGAAACTGAGAGTCGATGCCTTTTTGTTGACATATGGCCACAGAAAGCAGTCTTTGCATTAACCTTTGTGTTGACTGAAAGCTTTTTTTTTTTTTTTTTTTTTTTTTTTTTCATGAATTTGTTTGTTTCAACTTTATTCCCCCCCCCCCCAACCCCCCCCCCAGCCTCTGTGGCATCATCCCTTTGCGATGCTGGTCGCCCACATTCACAGCCACACCCATGGTCATCCTGTCAGCCTCAACATTGCCATCCGCAGGGAGCAAACAATACTGGTTCATTGTGTGACAATCCACCGGAAGAGACACTGCACGCACTGCTGCAATGTCACCTTGGTGGTGTTGAATGGTGTCAGTTCTGATCACGCATGCACAGGATACCACATATCAGTCCCCAGCTATGATGATGATTGCTTAGTTGTGAAGCCAGGTGAGTGAACGACTAGCTCTGGAGGGCGCCACCATATCTATCCGACCACTGTTCCAACGAGCTTTGGATTGTGTCGAATTAGAAACAAACTCATGGGGCATGGAAGAGATATTAAAAACTGAAGTCACAACGAGAGCAGAGCATGAATGGACACAGAATTTAAGAACTTTTTTTTTTTTTTTTTTTTTTTTTTTTTTTTTTTTTTTTTTTTTTAGATATGAGGATCTGTGAGGATCCTGAGGAATTGCACTGTGGTCTAAGCCTGCTGGCTGGGCTGTACTGTATGGTTCCTGTCATAAAATATCACAGTGTCAGCCAACCCAAAACATATAGTGTTGGTCAGCAAATTTGAGCAGCACTCTTGGAAATGCGTCCATTAAGTGGACAAAACAGGATGTACACCTGGATCAGCCAGTACCTACACAATCGCCAAGCCCGAGTCAAGATTCAGGGCCAGAAAAGCAAGAAGAAGGTGCTGAGACAGGGAGTACCACAAGGAGGAGTCCTTTCGCCAACGCTGTTCCTCATCTTCATAGATGACATCGTCAGAGAACTGCCAAAAGGGGTCAGAGGAGCGATCTACGCAGATGACCTGGTGCTTTGGTGCTCTGAAGAGTACACCACCACAGCACAGGTACGCCTCCAGACTGCGCTCAACAAGATCAGCGACTGGACCAAGGAATGGCTTGTCTCTGTCAACTCAAGCAAAACAACCTACACAGTCTTCAGCCTATCCAGCAAGAAGCAAGAGGCGAAGCTGACACTGAACAACCAAAGGCTTGCAGAGGAACCCACACCTACCTACCTGGGAGTGACCTTTGACCGCAGGCTCACTTGGAAACAGCAGATCACCAGATGCTGTAGCAAGGCCAAGTTGAGACTGGCGATCATGAGGAAACTTGCGGGGACGGAATGGGGGGCTGACGAACGTATCCTGAAGAGACTCTATACAGGGAGAGTCCGACCTGTAGTTGAGTACGGGACGTCAGCATGGGCATCAGCTGCAAAGTCTAACCTCAACCACCTCAATAAGATACAGAACCAAGCTCAGCGTGTCATAATTGGCGCCATGAGATCCACCCCAATCCTGAAGATGGAAGAGACCACTGGGCTACAGTCATTGGAGGACAGAAGGGACACAAAGATCCTCATCCAAGCAGCAAAATTCAAACGCCTTGAAAACCATCCAATGAACAACAGAATGAGCAGACCCACCAAGAGCCGGTTGAAAAGAGGCAGCTTCATCTGCCAGTCAAGACGCCTTGAAAGACAAAGCCCAGTCTTGATGGAACACGAAGCAAAGCCTATCCCGGCAAATGTCACCCACCCATCTTGGAAGAGGCAGGTGTTCCCAACAGTCGTCGCCAGCATTCCCGGAGTGGAGAAGAGAGGAATACAGTCAGACACCCAAAGGAAGGCCCTGGCCATGGAGTACATCTGCAACCAATATCCCCAGGAAGACTGGACCCATGTCTTCACAGATGGCTCCGCCACAGAGGCAACGAGGGATGGTGGAGCTGGAATCTTCCTCCGATACAAAGACGGAGATGAAGAAATTGCAATTCCAACAGGAAAATACTCCACCAACTTCCGAGCTGAGCGAGAAGCCCTCTGTGAGGCAGCCACAACAGTCTTGCAGAACTCCAAAAGAACAACAGGGCAGGTGGTGGTCTTCTCTGACGCTCTATCCGTGCTCCAAGCCCTCAAGAACTCCCGCTGCAAAGAACAGAACCATATCACTTCAGCCCTTGTTGCCCTGAGTGCCAGAGTGGAGAAAGTGGTGATACAATGGGTACCAGCACACTGTGGCATCAGAGGCAACGAAAAAGCCGACATTCTGGCAAAAGGTGGTGCACAGAAGGAGCAGGCCAACAACCTGGTGTCATACGATGAAATTAAGACAATCATCAAGGCACAACAAGGAATAAAATGGCGCCTCCTGCATCCCAAATACAACCCAGAAGACACATACCATTTACTGGGACGACGGGAACAGGTCAAGGTCTTCCGCCTGAGGACTGGACACAATCGCCTGCTCCACCACATGCACACAAAATTTGGCATTGGACAGAGTGGAGAGTGCCCTTGTAGTGAGGGACCAATGACAACTGACCACATCCTTCAAGTCTGTACGACGTATGCAGCATCCAGGAGAAAGTACTGGCCAACACCGACAGCAGTGGAAGCCAAGCTGTATGGCACCCTGGAGGAGCTGCGACGGACGGCAGCCTTCATCGAGGACACCGGGCTGCTCATCTAACGGGATGGCGAACGAGGAAGAAGAAGAAGAAGAAGTGGACAAAACTGGATTATGTGATTCCAGTCTTCCCAGTTTAGCCCATAGCACGCACACTGCTGAAGCACAACAGCTAGTGGTGTTTTTTTTTTCCATTAAACATATTAAAGACCACATTCACGATGATAAAAATAGTAGTTGTACAACTGAACTGTTTTTTTTTTCTTTTGTAAAATATGTGTTGTGAAAGTGTTTCCAACTTCATTTTAAAGTCATAAACGGCATAGAAACAATGGAGCTGTGAGTTAGATAAAACAATTGATTTAAAGTGATGGAATGTTTCTGAAACATATTTAATGATTTTATGAATTGATTTTGAATTGTCGTTTTCAGTTTTTTTTTTAGAGTTTCTATGAAGGTGCAGTTTGTTTTTCTGTCTGGCTCTCCATCTCTGTTTAGTCTGTTTCTTTCTCTTTCTACCAGTCTGTCTGTCTCTCCCTTCCTTCCCACCTTGCTTGACAATCTGTCTTTTTGTCTGTCTGTCTATCTGCCAGTCTGTCTTTAACTCTCTCTCTGTCTCTCTCTCTCTCTGTCTTCGTCTCTGTCTTACTTGTGTATATATTGACTCTTTTGACACCCTGTATCTGTTTTAATGTTTCTTGTCTCTATGAATTTCTTTGTTGCATTTTGTAATTTTTCTGTCTGTATAAAGATAAAATACCATTATGTTTTATTGTAGTTTCTTCATATTTGCCTACACCACCAAACTGCTTTTCCCTCATCATCATCCTCATCCTTATTCTCATCATCGTCATCATCATCAATTTCTTCTTCATCATCATTATCATTATCATCCCATGGATATTGGAGACATCCATTGGGGTGACATGATGGATGCCCTTGCAGCCAAGAGATGCCATCGCTGTCAGTCATCTGTCATGTGCGACAGGTCGGGTATGCTGTGTTCAGCTCATTCACTGATCTTAGATAAATATTAGCGAACCGCCAAGAGAAACGTGGACAAACGAGTCGCAAGACAAAATATGACGCGTTTTGACCTCTTAGGTCTTCTTCAGGCAAGACACAAACAAATGATACAACGAAAATGAACGAATTTGGTACTCAGCTTCGATCTCTTCACTCTTCAGTGCAAGGTTGGCAGGCGTTGAATTCTTGGTTTCTTGGGGGCTGAAACTGTGGCCTGTGCAAGCCACAGGCCACAGTTTCAGCCCCCAAGAAACCAAGATCTTATCTGCAGAGCCCTTCCTCACAAAAAGAAAAGTTAAAGAAGTCATTGAAATCAAGACCAGATGTCCCTGCCTGAACAGAGCTCAAGGCTTTGAACTTCCCCCCATATACAATCAGATCCTGACAACCGTTCACCCCACACAACAGTCGCCCCACCAGGCCTCGCTGCCACGACAGCGACAGTGAGCTGATGAAGACAGGGCGACCCTGTCGAAATATTCTCCCAAGTAAGTTTTTGATTCTGAGTCTAACTACATTTCTAAAGATGGATTGTGTCTGGGTAAAAACACATTTCCTGCGACTATTGAACTTGAAACGGCTTTTATATCCGTTGATTAAAAGCTATTTGCCAAGACTGACCCCCAAGCTTTCATATGAAATGCAAATTTACTTCATTGGCTCATTTGTGACAAGACATTAAAAGAAAAAAGAAAAGAAAAAGAAATAAAAAGGATCAACAAAAGACTCGCCAAAGCATTCAAATGTGACTAACAGAAAGCACCATTATAAAAAAAAACCAACCCGAAAACCAAAAAACAAACGAAACAGTTACCACGTTTTCTCCCTTATCCTTATCACCTCCCAACCCCCCCTCCCCCTTCCTCCTCCTCCTCTCCCCCCCCTCCCCCCCCCCCTTCCCTTTTCCCCTCTTCCACGACTGCTGCAGAGGCTTTGCATAATGCACAGTCTGTGCACACTGAACATGCACTGGCTGGCTAGGCCACCAAACATGTAGGATTGTTTTTTTCCATTCTTTTTTTTTGTGCTCTACCCAAGTTCTCCCGTCGATGTTATGCCATAGTGTGGCCCTATGAACTACACACCAAGACCAAGAAAGACCAAGGACCGACCTCTAGATGGTCACAGGTGGACATAAGCACCCGGGTGGATAGAGTTAAAGCAGCCCTGTAAGATATTCATGCCTCTGAGTATTTTTATATAAAACCAACAGTAGGCCTAGGTGACATTAGCATAGCACTAAAACAGCCGGCACACTTTACTTGATGATGGGGTCTCTGGGTTTTTTTTAATTTTTTTTTATCTATCTCATTCAACTGTTGTCCAGTTGTGGTCAATCCCGTTTCACTCCTCTCTCTCACGTAAGACCTGACATCCACCCCTCAAAGCACTCGCACACCAGCTTTCCTGTGTCGCTAACTTATTATCGGTTAGTTCTGAGGCGCTCTTATTTCTGTCTCATCCACCCAGCCCATTAACTCTTCGTGGTTATCACCAGCGCACTTCTCTCTCTCTCTCTCCTCAAACCCCATCCCCACCCCACCCCCTCTCCCCACCCCAAGAGCCCTGTCCTCAGCACCAGCTCAACTGCAGCGGGAACTCCAAGCCCCTTTTCGCCTTATCCAATTCCTCACCCGTTGCTCTCTTCTACCCAGCATTTTCCCTTTTTCTCTTCCCCATGCCATCACACACACCCACACAGCTCACTCAAACACTACTTTCTTCTTCCTCTCACAACGTCCACCAACAAACCTGTCCTCTGAAAACTCACGTGCTAACACTGACGTAATCTTAGTCTAATGTATTGCATTATCAACAAAGTTTGATGAACACGTGACGTATTTTAAATTAACGTACATGACACCTATCTTAGTTGATTCATCCGGATCTTATTTATTATTCTGCCAGCTTTGATTACGTCAGTGCTTTTCAGGGGTACCCTCGAGACTGGCAATAGAATGAATCGTTGAAAATGGGTATGCACGTTGTACGACTACAGCATGGGGCTTCACTTCGCGGATGAAGTTCGCCCTTTCAAACCCAGTGCCGTAGACCATTAAGCTATGTCTTTCCCTGTTTGGCCGCTTGCGTTTTTCTAATGTCATCAAAATCAATTAAAAAAAAATTCACTGAAAACAGGCATGTGATCGCTTTTCAGTGTGTCACCGAGGGTATTCCGTTTACAGTGGGTTGCTAAAGGCTAATGTACTTTGATCAATAATACTCGTCTTTTGCAGGGGGAGGGGCGGTGGGGGGGGGGGGGGGGGGGGGGAGTCGTCGAGAATGCATGTTGTAAGAAAAGGAGAAGACCCCAACGATGACGTCATATAATTACTACATAAGATATTCTACAGAGAGGACTATAGTAGAACACGCCTTTGTTTTCGCCGAAATATTGTCATCTAAAGTTTCTGGTGTCGATATGTGCGTAATGAGTGCAAGTGGAGAGCCACATTAGGTGGATTGAACTGACTCACACCAAGCAGCCCAACTCGAAAGGTTACACTGCTCATGTCGTATTAAAGAGAGATCGCTTCCTTTGTCCTTGATTACAAGTGGAAATGCTCACTTTGATGGATGGCTATGACTTGACCAAACGATTCAAATGTTCAGTGATATTATTTACCAAAACACTTGATGCAGCCTGTCAAATTGACAAGTCGTTGCTAATCATGGGCGTAGACTTTCAACGTTCTGAGAAAATGTAAATATGGACACCATGGACACGCACGCATTTACATGCACAACACACACACACACACACACACACACACACACACACACACACACACACACACACACTGAAGCTGTATGATTACATACATTCACTTGTTTACAAATGTGGGTCAACAACATCGGCAATTTCAGGCCTCTTTTCATAATAATATTTACGCTAGACAGTGCTAACAGAGGCACGATTCAGTCTGGCAACTCAGTCATACGAGCCAGGATGGTCGTGACGCTTTTCTCATTTACATGCAGTCTTAATGAGTCATACGAGCCGATCATGCTACAACGTTCTATAGGTCTCGACCAATTCTGATCCAACCGGTTGCAATAGCCAGAACAAGACTTGGTCGGAGGACTGCTCTCTTGCGTGGAAGCTGTGAAGTTTGCGCAAAAATTGAAGGTTGAACACAATAAAGCCCGCTGACATCTTTTCAGCCAAGCATTTGAAGCAATGCTTTTTTCCCCACATTGTGTTTACACAATAATTCCAGCAGTAAGATAGCTGTTATAATTATGTAAATGAATGAAGATCTGAATGATGTATGAAAGCGCAATGAGTAGTTTTCAGCTAAAAGTGCGCCATACAAATACTGATCATTATTATCATTAGTGGAAGTAGTAGTATTAGTAGGCCTATCATCTTATGTTATATTTATTGTCTGCCCCCCCCCCCCCCCCCCCCCCCCCCCCCCAATGCTTCATACAGTGATGCATGGCACGCAGCACAACTTGGCGACTGGACAGCACAGATCTGGTGGAGTCATACAGTCGGATCAGAGGAAGCAGGATACTCACCCAATTTCTTCATCAACGAGACTCTTTCAATTTATTTGGATTGGTTTCTGTAATGAGGCTAACACCGCTTCAACCATAAACACACACAGCCCCATGCAGCTGTGAAAGTAATCGGACATATTTCTTCAGACACGCTTTCCTGCTGGGAGGTGGCATGACCGCAGAAGACGCCTAGGTGGCAGACAAGCGTGGGGCGGCACTGACCACCTTACTCGCACCTGCAGTGACGACGGGACTAGCCTGTGTCGCCGGGGGACGGCTCTCGAGGCTGTGGGGCAGTTTGACGACAATGCGCTGCCACTCTGCGACTTCACCAGTGGCCTGCACGACCAGCAGGGTCCTCCCTTTTGGGGAGAGGGAGGCTGGGAACTCCCCCGTGGGCGCAGAGTGGACATCGATCTACGTGCAGCGGCTTGGCGACTTGTGTCCCGCACTGTCTCCTGAGTTGGCCTCACGCGGCTCAGGACCGTCGCCACTCACCATGAAGACGGCCGCCCGGTAACCCTGACGACAGTAATGGAGGAAAAGCCACGACGACGACAAGAACAGCATCGACCATCCACCAACGAACAACCTGCAGCAGTGACGACGGGACTAACCTGTGTCGCCTGGGGACGGCTCTCGTGGCTGTAGGGCACTTCGACGACGAGGCGCTGCCACTCTGCGACTTCACCAATGGCCTGCACGACTAGCAGGGCCCTCCTTTTGGAGGGGAGGAGGAAGGGAACGTTCCCCATGGGCGCAGAATGGACACCAATTCTTATGCTGAGGCTTGGCGACTTGTGTCCTGCGCGCCTCCCTGGTTGGCCTCACGCGGCACAGGACCGTCGCCACTCGGAACGAAGACGACCGCCCAACGGTCTTAAAGATCTTATCATCACGACCTCCCATGACAGAACGAAAACACCGACCATCTACGAAAGAAGAACTTCACCCAGGTTCCTGCCTGACGACGCCGTCTACCCCGGGTTTCTCCTCCCGACCGCATATCCCAACTCCGACCAAACCTGCCAGCTATCAGGTCTGCCAAGACAAATGACTCTATGCTGCAGCCTCTGCGGTGACAAACTTGTCCTTAAAAGCTTTCGCTGTGAAGATGTAAGACTCAACCATTCCTGGCAGTCAAAATCTCCGAAACTTGGAAACAAATTTTCGTTTTTACTTCCATGTATGTGTTTACACGAGCTATGCACGACGCTGTTAACTGATTGAATAATAAAACACAAATCATCAATATCATTAGCATATTATCATTGCCCCTTGACTAGATCTTCAGACAATCTTGCACAATATTGTTATCTCAACCACTTCTGCCATGATGCATTCAGGCACAATAAGGCAGAGATGTTAGAACCAGTTCAGTCATTTGCATTGTTTGCCTCTGGGCTGTCAACACTTTACCATGCCCTGTTTGGCAGATTCACATTAGCAGACCATCACTACAACAAACACTACATAAACAGACCGTCACTGTAACGGATAGCTAACACGCCTTCACTATAACGGACATCACACTACCAGACTACTACCATACAGACACCACACAAACAGATCATCATCATCTTAATGGACACCACACTAACAGATTATCGTTAAAACGGACATTAATGGACACCACACTAACAGATTATCGTTAAAACGGACACCACACTGACAAATTATCACTACAAGGGACACTACACTAACGGACCAATACTATAAGGGATACCACACTAATAATTCATTAGCTTAATGGATACAACGCCGAAAGGCCATTACCTTAATGGATACAATACTGAAAGGCCATTAGCTTAATGGATACAATGCTGAAAGGCCATTAGCTTAATTAACACAACGCTGAAAGGCCATTACCTTAATGGATACAATGCTGAAAGGCCATTACCTTAATGGATACAATGCTGAAAGGCCATTACCTTAATGGATACAATACTGAAAGGCCATTACCTTAATGGATACAACTCTGAAAGGCCATTAGCTTAATGGATACAAAACTGAAAGACCATTACCTTAATGGATACAATACTGAAAGGCCATTACCTTAATTTGATACAACTCTGAAAGGCCATTAGCTTAATGGATACAACGCTGAAAGACCATTAGCTTAATTAATGGATACAACTCTGAAAGGCCATTAGCTTAATGGATACAACGCTGAAAGGCCATTCGCTTAATGGATACAATGCTGAAAGGCCATTAGCTTAATGGATACAATGCTGAAAGTCCATTAGCTTAATGGATACAATGCTGAAAGGCCATTAGTTTAATTAATGGATACAACTCTGAAAGGCCATTACCATTTGAAATTTGATCTTGATTTTCTGATGTATTATCTCAGTGTTGGCGTAGTGCGCTGATGTTCATTTGAATTTCCACACATTTCTTTTGGTCCTGAATATCTTCACGCCGCGCTAAGAAGAGAATTCCAGAGGCATGGGAATTTCACTTATTCATGTTCATGTCGGCATCACACTGTCTGACATCCATGAGAAGGTTAGGTATACTCTAGGGAGCATCCTTTCGCATGTTCTCTTCAGCAAGAAAATTAACGACACAGTTAGCTCTGTACACCAATGTTCTCATTTCTCACTGTTTATTGACGACTTTGCCTTCTATGCAGTTGGAACCAGATATACCAGGCTGGCGTTCAACTCTGACATCAGCTGTGAGTGGAGAGACTCCGACAATGAGCCGAAGAAAATGATTTTGCTTTTCTAACCACAAAAAAAAAAAAAAACAACTCAATACACATGTATCCACTTTCACACCACCCAACAGTACTTTGCTAACCTCGAAATTCGTCTGGATAAATCCGCCATTCCAGCCGTGAAAGGATTCATTTTTGATTAAAAAATAAATCAACTTTAAAAGTCATATTCGGCATTTGAAAACTTCTTGTCAAAAAGGACTGAACATTCTCCGAGTTTTTTCACCTACAGATTGGGGTGACGACAGGAAAACTGTTCTCCGTCTTTACACGTCTCTGATTGTTTTAAACTGGACCACAACTGTTTCATCTGTGGTTCTGCACGACTTTCCGAACACGGAACTCTGGATCCAATACAAGGGCTTCGACTCTGGGGGCGTTCCGTTCCACACCAACCCTACGATGTGTAGTCTACATCTGAGGCTGGGGAATCATCCCTTTCCAACGACTCTGGAACTTTCCCTGAATTGACTTTTATTTTAACCTTTTTCTGAACCCAAACACTTCTGACTGATTTTTTTTTTTTTTTTTTTTTTAAACCAGATTCTGCAGGAAATATAAGAAGAGTCCCTATTCAGGAAGGAATCCGTTTTCTTACCTATAGATCTGAACAACACTGACATTGACCTTGGGGTTGTAGTGTCGTACGTGTTTAATATGTATCTATGGAAACAGGAAGTTACGCAGCAATTTGTTTCGGAAGTTGCGTCGTAGGTAACCGTTGTTGAAAAACAGATGCTGAGTAAAGGTTCGTCTGCTCTGCAACGATTTCTTGTTTTCGAGTGAGCAGAAAGACTTTCCGCGAAGCTCACTGAGTATTGTCCATTTGCGAATTGACTCTCAATCATTTTGATCATTACATGTTATATTGTTCTGTGATTTTTTCAAGATCGTTTTGAATTGTTTCGATCGAAGCCGCATCTTTTCTCACATATGTCAAAACTAGATCAACTGACTCTAAATATTTGAAAATTATCTACTTATTTTATCATAACTTACTCAAGACAAGATTAGTAGATTGGCTAAAGATTTTGAAATTCAATTGCATATTTCAACACGTTATTTTGTACAAGAAATCCACTCAAAGGTGTGGAAGGATGTAGTGTCGTACGTGTTTACCTGGCATGGACAAGAGCCTTCTTGTCCCATCGTACACAGCAGGTAGTAGTCGATGGCGCTAAGTCCGAGCAGGCCCTCGCGGTCAAATTCGTTGCACGGTCAAATCCGCGACAGACCCCAGTTGTCAGTGGTGTACCATAAGGCACAGTTTTGGGCCCTCTTCTCTTCCTGGTCTTCATTAACGACCTCCCTGACCAACTCCACTCAAGAACTAGGCTGTTCGCTGACGACTGCATTGTTTACAGAGAAGTCAGGAACCAGAACGACTGCCGTTTACTGCAGGAGGACTTAAACACACTGTCCAAGTGGGAACAGAGATGGGGTATGGAATTCCACCCGCAGAAATGCAATACTCTATCCTGCACCAGATCCAGGGACCCCATCATAGTTAGGTACAAACTGAAAGGTCACACCCTGGAACGAACAACTGATTCAAAATAACTGGGAGTTAATATCTCGAAAGATCTCAGCTGGACCAGCCATATCAACCGCACCACCAAAAGGCCAGCAGCATGATAGGATTCCTGAGGCGGAACCTGAGGGTAGCGAACCAGGCAACCAAGACCAATGCCTACAAGACCCTAGTTCGCCCCCACCTCGAAGTCTGGAACCCGTACACCGTTGACAAAACTAAACAGATAGAAGCAGTACAGAGGAGAGCAGCCAGATACGTCACCAACCGCTATGATTACACCTGCAGCGTTACTGGTATGCTCACTGACCTCAAATGGGAATCCCTGGAGTCCAGGAGGACGAAAGCCCAACTAACAATGTTCTACAAGTCTGTGAACAACCTTGTGGACATTCCCCAGAAGAGTACCTGACACCAGCATCCGCCAGAACAAGAGCCAACCACTCCAAGAAATTCCGTCACCTCAGATCAAGAACCGACGTTCTGAAGTACAGCTTCTTTCACCGCACCATCCCAGTTTGGAATTCTCTACCGGCAGCCGCAGCCGAGGCCCCCTCTCTGGCACATTTCAGGAGGGAGCTCAGCAAACTTTACTTTTAAAATACAGCCACTGTATGTGTTGTCGTGTGGAAGTGTGTGTGAATGGTTGGCGGGCCCGGACTAGCCTAATGCTTGTTCTGGGGCAGGATAGGGAGCGGGGCAACCCCTCTTGAAAATGTGAACGTGGGTAGCCTTCCTGCAGCTCCACACTTAAATGCTTTGTGTGTGTGTGTGTGTGTGTGTGTGTGTGTGTGTGTGTGTGTGTGTGTGTGTGTGTAGGCTAGCTGGTAGGTAAATTAGGGGTGGGGGTAAGGGGTATGAATGCTGTCTTTTAAATAAGAAAGTAGAATTAAAAAAAAAAAATTAACAAATTCGCACACCCGTCACTTAAAGTCTGCGGAGACAACGTAACGATTGATTTGAAGATTTGAAGGTGTTTAATATGTATCTATGGAAACAGGAAGTTACGCAGCAATTTGTTTAGGAAGTTGCGTTATAGGTAACCGTTGTTGAAAAACAGATGCTGAGTAAAGGTTCGTCTGCTCTGCTACAATTTCTTGTTTTCGAGTGATCTTCATTATTACAGGGGTCATGTGTAGTTTGTCCAGATTTCCAAATGATCCGCCATGGAATTTCCACACTCCAAAGATCCACTTTGGTCTAGACTCTCATCGCAAAGAATCCACCAGCTCTCCAGCTTACAAGATTTTTCTGTGTTCTGAATTTCCACCCTTTCAAAGAATATATGTACTGATGGCTCCAAATCTGAAAATGGAATTGATTCTGCCGATGAGTTCTCAACAGTGTCCGTTCACAAACGTTCAAAACATGTTCCCTCAGACAATTCCATCTACACTAGCTGCTGAGCTGACGGCATCGATCTTGGCATTTCAAATGGCATCTAAACCAAAACATAAAGACCTCATAGTTTTTGATTCCCTATCGGTTTTGGAGGTCGCAACCTCAGCTACTCTCAACTTCTGTTTGTTTATTTGTTTGTTTATTTTCTTTCTTAAAAATTTTTTTTTTGGGTTTATATATGTGCATGTCTCTCTCTCTCTATATATATACACACACACACTTTTTTTTTTTAATTGTATACCTCTCTGAAATCTGATGGTTACGAAGTAGTTTGTGCTTGGTGTCCTGGTCATGCTGTCTTTCAAAGCAATGAGACAACTATCAACTAGCCAACACACACACACACACAAGATGGCGACAGCGATCAGAAGCTAAACGTCGGGTCTGCTAGCTTATAGCATTTCTGCAGGCTCTGTCTCAGAAATGACCAAAACTAGGAGCCAGGGAGGTCTTCTTTCGTGCCCAGTACGAAATGCAAGTCAAGAAAGAAAGACAAAACCAAGTAAGTCGGCGCTTCGAGAATTTGCAGATCTGAAGCGAACCGGTCAACAGACAAATGCTGGCATTGGAACGGACAGCACCGATGAAATCCTAAATCTCAACTTCTTCACTTCTTATGCCATGAGTGACGTGAAAGAAGAAATCGGTGAGTTGAGAAAAGTAATTGAAACATTATGCAAAAAAAAATAGTATCCCTCGAAGATACGGTACGTGAGCAAAACAATACGATTGCTCAGCTCACAACCGTAAAGTACAAATCAGAACCATGTTCTAAATTTGTTCAGACTGATCCAGAACAGAAAATGGTAAAGGAGAGTGCGAAACACGACCTTACCTACGCTCAGGTGACAGCACAACACGCAGTTTCAACCTCAACCAGGAATGAAAAAGAAGAAGATAAAAAACTAACGCCAAAAGAAAGATTTAGAACACAGAAGACAACTTCTCATGACGTCAATCCCAATGATAGCGTCAACACGTCACAGACTGCTCAGAATCGAACAAAGAAAAGACAACTTGGAAGGGAAAGTGAACAAAGCTAATGAAGATCTCCCAACTGTTCTCGTCCTTCATGATTCTGTTTTGAACGGTGTGAAATGCCCCCGACTTGGTCGATCTTATGGTTTCAAAACCGTTTCCAAAAAATCTTCCACTACAAAGGACTTACTGCCCACGCTGAGACAAACCTTGTCGTCAATGGATGCAGAAGTTGATGCAATTGTTATTCATTGTGGTCTCAATGATATTCAACAAAAAGACGTTGCATCCTCTAGCAAACTCTTTGCGGACACCATTAAAACCATCGCTAAAGAGCATTCACATACCAGCATTGTGATCAGTAAAGTGGCTCCTGTTTCTAACCCCGAAATAAACATAAACCGCGAAATGTTCAACGCGGTTATAAACTCTGAACTATTCAAAGTTCCCGAAGTGTCCGTCATCAGCCATGAGAATCTCCTTGCCAGCCCCAGAACACTGAAAGACGGAGTCCACCCGAACCAGAAAGGAGCCAGTGTACTTGCTGGTAACTTAGGGCGACACGTTCACCAGCTTTTCTGGAAGAAACCCTCTGGCCGCAAGTCCAGGAATCCCAGTCTACATCGCTCTTCATGGAGAACATGATACCTCCCTCCAGTCTTCTCGTCACACAGATACCATGATCTACCCTTTTCTCCTGTACCAGGGCCCTGGCGGAACTTCTATGATGTTCTACAAGACAGGTGAATGATCTTCATAAAACTTAACAACACTCCCCCGTCAAAAAAGTCAGTAGTTGTGCTATAATGTCTAGCGACTGAAACGATAATCTGATCGTCTTTGTGATATATATTTGCCTGGTTGCCATTTTGATTTTTTTCTAGCCTGCTACATCGCGTAGTTTCCTCAATTTCCTTTTTTTTTTTTTTTTTTTTTTGGTGCGTTACACATTACCTTTTTATTCCTCTTCTAGGCCTTGCCTTTTGTAAAAGTGTTCTCTATTGCGTTACTGTTTAGTGATTAGTTCATTGCTGGGGAATCGTCTTTTTATCGTTCATTTGAATAATCTTCATTTTGCATTTGTGCCTCCCTTGAATAATTTTGATGACAAAGAAGACTGACATTAATATACTACAATGGAACTGCCGGTCGATTAACAAGAATTTGGTAAATCTTCAACAACATCTTGAAGCCAGCTCCTACACGGTCCTTATTCTTCAATCACTAAATGTGTCTAAAAACGACTTGCCATGGCTGGATCGTTTCTTTTACCCTGTGGTACAAGAAACTGGTGACAATGAGAAAGTCTCTGCAGCCATTTATATAAATGACCAGTTATTTTACCATCCCCTTCAGTCACCTATACCTCCTGGCACCTCAGACTTGTATTCTTGTGCAGCTTCTGTTCACTTTGACAATTCTCTAGTCTTAAACATTGTCTCTGTGTACTTCCCAAAAGAGTCATTGATAGCAATTCAGACTTGCTACATAATATAAACTTTCAAAGTAGTAAATGGTTAATTGCAGGGGACTTTAATGAACATGCTCCTTTCGGGGATAGAACTTGCACGAAAGTCAGCTCAAACCGTTTAGTGGAGAACACATCAGACTCTCCACTCGTCCTGTTAAATGATGGAAGTATCACGAGACTGCCTGATATCCCTAGTCACAGATCATCTGCAATTGACTTGTCTTTAATCTCCCCATCAATGGTTCCGAGCTGTACATTGCAAATTTATGATAACACTTTAGGGAGTGATCATATTCCCATAGTTATTCCTCTGAGAGGATTTTTAGTGAGCCAAGATGACAGTAAGGATAAAATCCAAAAGTTTGATTACAAGCGAGCTGACTGGGCCAAATTTCAATCTGTGCTATCTTCATATGACGTCAATTCTTTTGATAAATCTGACATAGAATCTATGTACAGTCATTTTACTATCTCACTACTGCACGCAGCCGGTGAGGCAATTCCGATTCTTAGTCAATCAAAATCTCTCAAACACACGGGTAAAGTGTGGTGGACAGAATCTTGCAGAAATGCTGTTGATAAAAATAAAAGCACGTTTAAACTGTACGCAAAAGTAAAAAAGGTAAAAGGGAGCATACCAGTTAGAACTGCCAAGAATCAAAGGAATAAAGTAATTGAATATGCTAAACGCGAGTCCTGGTCATCATTTTGTTTTAATGAAATAAGTGAACATAAAAATATCAGTAAAATTTGGAAAAAGATCCATGAAATGAAAAACGGAATCCATTTACCTGCATATCCAATCATAATAGGTGCTGAAAAATTTCCTTCGGCATATCAAAAAGCAGAATCATTTGCTGACATGTTTTCCAAAAACAGCTCCTTTTGTAGCTTATCAGACAAATGCAGAGCTATGAGGGAAAACCAATCTAACGAAGAAATGTACGCTGATCCTGACGAAAATAATGATCATTATCTAAATGCTGATATTACTTTTCAGGAATTACACTCTGCTGTTTCTTCATTGTCTAATAAGAAAACGTCTGTTGGTTTAGATGCCATTTCTAATGAAATGTTAAAACATATACCACAAAATTTTGTTTTACTTCTACATGAAATTGTTAATAAATGTTGGATTGAAGGGAACATACTTTCCATATGGAGAGACTCAGTTATTTTTCCCGTTTTAAAGAATGGAAAATCAGTGACAAACACAAATAGCTATCGACCTATAGCTCTTACATCTCATGTCTGTAAACTAATTGAGATAATTGTTCTAAACAGATTGACATACTATCGTGAAAAAACTGGCATTATCCCCGCAAACCAGGCTGGTTTTAGAAAGGGCAGGTCTACTATTGATCATCTTGTAAAGCTAACTAGAAGGCAAAACGTTCTCGCCACATTTTTCGATATCAACAAGGCATTTGATCAAGTTTGACATGATAGTCTTTTATATAAATTAAAAACTATAGGTCTCTCTGGTCATATTTATAAATGTGTTAAAACATTCCTGACCAACAGAAGTATTCAGACAAGGATTGGTAATACTTATTCATCCAAAAGATTACTAGATATGGGTATCCCTCAAGGCTCTGTGATCGCCCCTCTTCTCTTTAATATTTTAACTAATGATTTACCTAAATACATTTTAAAAAACTTTAACTTAATTCAATATGCGGATGACATCTGCTTATGGTTGAACGCCACATTAAAAAAGAACACGTCAAAAAGATCTGTTAATTATATTAGAAGAATATATCAAAAAGAGTTAGACAACATTGCGAACTTCATGTCTGATAATGGCTTATGCCTGTCGGCTGAAAAATCCCATATGATGTTATTTGATGCAGGTGGGTCTGCTCACAATACTCCTAACTTCAAAGTACATAATACTACTTTGAGCTACACTTCTGAGATTAAATTCCTTGGTGTGCATCTTATGTCAAATCTTTCTTGGAATTTTCACTTGGAACATATAATAAATCAAGCGAGAAAATCTCTTAATCTGCTCAAAGTTATAAGCAAACAAAGTTGGGGCCAGGAAACAAAAAAAAAGTTTAATACATCTTTCTTCTGCTTTAGTTAGATCCAAATTGTCATATGCACAAGAGGTCTTTTTTAGTGCTCCTAAGTACTTATTAAAAAAAACCTTCAGTGTATAGACTCTAAGGCATTCAGATTAGCCCTTGGTGTTCCATTTTATGCATCAGCTTTAGGAACATACCATGAAGCTGGTGTCTTACCTCTTGATGACCATCGTGAACTAGCCTGCGCTAAGTGCATTCTTCGCTGCTCAACTATTCAAAGTGCTAACCAAACGGAACTGGATATGAGATCTGATGTAGACTTTCCTAAACGTGCTAAAAACATTCGAGCCACTAAAACGATACTCACATGTTCTTCTCACTTGTTGACAAATTCAGGTATCAATCATAAAAAGCTTGCTGTGCGTTTTCCCGTAAGTCCCGTACCAAACTGGGAGCTCTTCAAACCAAAATGTGATTATAACTATACTACTATATCTAAAACTGATAACATTAATATTCTAGCTTGCGAAGCAAAATCACATATCAATGATTGTTACCGTCACTTCGTAAAAGTCTATACTGATGGGTCTCTATTAAACAATAATGCTGGTTGTGGCTTTGTCATTCCATTTAAAAAAAATTGAGAAGTCCTTTCATCTTGGGGCAAATCTGTCTATTTTTACAGCCGAACTTATAGCAATATTAATGGCCGTAAAGTACATAAATGATTTATCATTTGACTTTTATGGTATTCTCTTCTGTGTAGATTCTAAGTCAGTTCTTCAAGCTTTAGAATCTACAAATTCAAAAAATCGTGCTGAAATCATATCAGAAATTAAAATACTTATTCACAACCTCATGTCAAGAGGTATAACAGTTAATTTTTGTTGGGTTCCTTCCCATTGCTTCATATCCGGAAATGAATGGGCTGACAGGATTGCTCGAGCAGGTGCAAACAATTCTGACAATACAGCTACTATTCATATTCCCTTAAGCTTACATGAAGGATATTCTCTCATACAAAGAGCCTCTTTTGAAAAATTTGAGGAATACGACAAAGAAAGTGTTCTCCACCGAATACACAAACCCGACTCTTCTATACTTTGTTGTACGAACTCTCGAGCAAGTAATCTTTTAAAAAGGGCTTACTCAGTAAATCCAGTAAACCGTAATACAAACATAGGATTATATCCAAGACACAGTAAACAACTTCTCTCCTTATTATTTCGGTTAAAAATAAATGCATTCAGAACAAAATATGTCAAGAATATTCGATGTGCTTGCGGTGCCCATGATAATTGTACAACAACACACGTTCTATACTTTTGCCCCTACTTTGATTCCGATTTGTCAGAATTTAGAAAGGATGCTTCAAAGTGCATATTCCAGGATACCATGTCTCTCTTAAATTTTGTACGAATTCTTAAGTCAAGCCCAGTTGGCTCAATCCTGTAATTGCTGTTTCATGATCTTATTTTGTACAGTTGTTTGTTTTTACTTTTGATGTCTTTTTTTATTTATTTTATTTATTTATTTTTTTTTACAGTTTAATTCTTACTTAGAGTTTCTCCTCATCACACATACACGCACACACGCACACGCACGCACGCGGGCGTGCACTCACGTACGCACGCTGCATGCACACACGTACGCACGCTGCACGCACACACTCAAACACACACACACACACACACACACACACACACACACACACACACACACACACACACACACCTTGTCTAATATCACATTTAGTGAAAAGACGTTAAATTGAAGAACAACAACAACAACAACAACAACAACAACACACACACACACACGCACGCACGCACGCACGCACGCACGCACGCATGCACGCACGGGCGCTCGCGCGTGCGATGCACGCACGCACGCACGCACCCCCCTCCCCTATACACACATACATTCCTGAGTAGAGAAAGTTAAAATGTGCCTTCTAGACCAGCAATCTTATTTCGCCCGCAAACCCCACTTTTCACATAATCAAATTTTCTTAACCAAAAAAAATAGCTAAAACCCTACAAAATTAAACAAATCTAATCGCCCGCAAACCCCCTTTCACGCAATTTTGTAGGGTTTTAGCTATTTTTTTTGTTAAACAAATCTAATCGCGTGAAAAGTAGGGTTTGCGGGCAAAAATAAGATTGCTGATCGAGAAGCGCACATTTAAACTTTCTCTCTGATTAATCTTCTATCTCAAGCACCACCAACAAATCAGAACAAACAACCGGCCTTCCATCTTGGTTAGTTATTTTTACACACACTGAATTTATAGGCCCTTCAGCTAATTCTTTAAATTGACTGTTTTCACCAAACGTATATGACTGATAATCACAAAACCCCACCTTAGTTGATGGGAGTGCTCTCAGAACTGTAGATGGCTGGCCATTATACAAATTAGTGTTTGTTTTTAATTCGCTTAAATGAACATACAACATTGGATTAATTAGAAAATCGGATGGCCTACTGCCTACATATTCATATAGACCGCTTTCTATATACGCGTGTGTATTAATACGATAGGTTTTACCACTATCATAAAGGCCTAAAATTCGAGCAAGGCCCTTGGGAAAAACGTACTCCCTTTTGTCTTTATGTTTTGGTAAAAATATAGTAATTATAAGATTTGCCTCATTAATTTCTAACCGTATGTCAAATTTGTTAAATGCTTCTTTTAAAGAACAAAAGCTGTAGTAACCATCAGGTATTTTTAAACGTTTTAAGCGATTGCCCCCCTCATCATAAATATCTATCCAATTATTTTGGGCCTTTTCAGATATGTTAAACCACCTTATTTTAAACCTAAGTTCTCTAAGAGCAGCCCTACACTTCCCGCCTTTATTGTCAACTGAATACTTTAAAAACACGCGCTGGTTTTGCTTGGTTATATAAAGGAACATCCTTTTTAAATCCTTTTTAAAAAGTCTATTTAAAAATGGAACCTTTTAAATATAATGAAAGTGCCACTTACGACGTAGGAGGGGTTTATGAGCCCAAATCTTTGGACTTTAGTAACCTAACCATCGCAGTGGATGAATCATATGGCTTTCTAGTCAGACTTGTAAACCCACTAACTAGATATTTAAATCCTCCAATAAAGAGTGATAGAGTGCCATCAGCATGGTCAACTCATCCCATGGCTTTTTACCAGAATCAGTTAAATTTTGCAGTTTACTGCTCAACCACTGGCTGCGGTGTTTCATATACAAACCATTTAAACCACCCCAACCTCTTAGTAAGGTCAGTATATAACTTTCATGTTTATTATCAGTATAGGCGCATACTAACTGAACTACAAGTACGCCTCCCCAACGACAACGCGTTTAATCCATTTCTCAGCCCAATGGACAATAATGCATATGAAAGAATCTGCAACGAATTTAACATTAACCCTTCAAATAACTTTAGACAAAAGTTAGACCGCAATCACGGGTTAGGCACATTGTATTTGTGGGGTCAGCGTAGAGAGTATAATTTTGACTACTGGCCCGGCCACACCTCTTTTAAGCCAAGCTCCCAAGTTAGATTGGGATCAATAGAACAAAAACACCCCAATGCTTGGGCAACATTTATCTTAGATAAAAGTGAAGGCCTAACAATGCCAGGAGTACAAAGACTTAATGACTCCATACGGACGTACGTTTGGTGTCTATTAGGAGCGCAAGCACAGACCAAGTCTAGCATAGTGGATCCTCTACAGGCTTTGACGCCAGAAAACAATTTCTAGCCAATTTAGAAGATGCTATTAACTCTGCTGTTGATTTGCCTTCCAGCATACAAAGGTACCAAAACGTTCTTTCACATGCTAGGTCAAAGGTTGACTTTGTTGTGGGTCATGGATTATACATGCTGCCTTCTGACCTTAGACTACAGATTGGCATGATACAGAATTATAATAATGAAATCCTCATAGCCGGAGACGATCAAAACTTAGGACACAATCAAGGCTTAAACACAAGGCCCGCGCCAGCCATTTTTAAAAAAGTATCTAGCCCTGAAAGCGACCCCCCACCAGTTATAAGCAGCCCACAGCCAGAAAGCAGTCCACCGCCTGTTGATGTGCCTCACCCCGACAGACACACTAGCGAAAAGACGGCCCTTGTTGTGTTTTTAACTTTTACTGGACTGGCTATACTTTATTTTACTAAAAATTAAACCGGCAGCCAGCACCCCCAAAGTCCACAGATGGTCAGCCATATAACCAACCACTTTGCCTATTGTAGACAAAACCCAACTAACAACACCGCCTATTATGCCAGGCAGTGCACCAAGCGCTTTAGCAGCTAACTTCTTTAATAAGTTTGCCAGATGGTGCAATTGTTTTCTAATCCAACTTTTACCGGGCTGAGGCGTTGGAGGCGCTACTGGCCCTGTTGGCGCACTGCCAGTTAATGCATAAACCAGTGTAGAGATAGCAAACCCAACGGCTGTTAATATACTAACTATTGTAATCCCCTGCTCTCTGAACAGAGTCCTTATTCTTTCTGCTAGCGTAGTATTTTCATAAATCATTTTGTTTATAGTTTCTCTGATTCTGCTTATTTGGGTTGCTATTTTTTCTCTGTTAATATACAACGCTGCTAAACTGTTTGCCCTTTCTATCATTAAATCCTGTATTTTCGCCTGTATTCTAGTCTTTTCTTCTTGTCCTAAATTGTTATCATCTGCATTAGCCAGTTTATTTTTTTCTTCTTTTATCTCTCTCTCTAGTATATTAAAATTTGCCAAATTGTTTTTTAGTTCTTCGTTTGTAGTTGTTAAAGTAGACTTAATATCCAAGAGTTCACGCAGAGCAGTTCTAATATCCCTGAGTTCACTCGTAGACAATGGAGGATCATCAATTGATTTTAAAGCTGTTTCTTCTTCAGGACTCAGCTCACCTTCTCTTTGCCTAGGCAATTGAGAACCGCCAATTGTTTCTTCAATAAAACTCGTCTCAATTTCTGTTATTGCTTCATCTGTTCTTTGACCTAACTCTGTAATAGAGGCGATTTCTATTTCAGATCGTGTTGGCAACGTCCGCCCCATTTTCTGTAAAATTCTAACAGCATCAGGCCTTAGATTTGTAATGTTTAATCGTTCTGCATCAGCAGCAGGGAGGTCTCGTCTAATTGTACTTAGACTTAAAAACTTGGTCGCGTCTGGCTTTGTAGTAACTCTTACGCGGTCTCCTTCACTAGCCCTAATATACAAATGACCGCCATCTTCTTCAAAATCGTTAGGATCGAGCACGTCTGGCAGCCCTCGTCCTATACTTTTATAGAATGATTCAATTCGTTGTCGCAATAGTTCGTGACGGGCTTTAGGGAGTGAAGAGCCTACTCCTACAAGTTCTTGACGTGCTCTAAGGAGTACAGAACCTGCTCCTACATCTTGAGGCTGTCTAGGGAGTAAAGAACGTGCTTCTTCAAGTTCATCTTGCAATGAAGGACCCAGTTCTGTTTCATCTTCTTCAATAGGACTAAGCGCGTCATAATCTTTACCAGCCATATTTATATATTTATTATTTTTTGTTTTATAAAAATGAACCCATACGGCTGCGACCTTGATCCATTCAGAAAAGCGAAGGAACCCCATGGCATAAAAGGCATAAGACAGACTGTGCGCGTTGTAAATAATCCATCAACAATTGAGCCCAATGAAATGTTAACAGTAAGATTTAGTGACCTTGGGCCTGACGATGTTATAATGCCAGGCACTGCCAGGCTGTCATTCAAAATAGACATTGAGTCGGCGGATCCTAATGCTACTGTCGTTGCTAACCTGGGCAGGGCCATCATTAAAAATATGGTAATTAAACTGGAAGGTAGAGAAGTCTTCTCACTGAGTAGCGCAGACATTTTTAATCTCTATTCTGATCTGTGGCTACCCAGAACAGAAAGGAAAGACAAAATCTTTCAGGGAATCCAGAGCCCAAACGGTCTTAAGCACAGGCTTAATGCTGCAGATGCAAAGGAAGACGAGGGAGACCAGGCAATAGCGCGAGCATTTAAGAACAGATTTTGCATCCCTCTAGATTTTGAACTGTTAAAAACCCATCAGCCATATTACCAAGGCGCACTAAGAGATAAACTTACTTACGAACTGACATTCAATGACAGCGGGTCTGTTATTCTGTCCGAAGACCCAACAGCTAGATACACTGTTAGTAACATCTCTCTTAATTTTGACGTTGTTACTAACCCTGAACTAGCTAGAATAATCTTAAACCAGTATAAAAGTAGGGCGGTTGTTTACTTTGAAAGAGTTTTACACCACAGTCTAGCGATTAAAAACAAGCAAGACGCTGTCTAGGAAATAGCTATAAGCAATTCTTTAAGGTCCCTAAAGGGGGTTCTCTTGCTGTTTACTAAACCCCCGACCCCTTTTCAGAGGGAATCTGAGGCGTTTTACAATCCAAAAATTGAGCAGCTGTCTTGCACAGTAGATGGCAAGCCTTTTCAGCTGTATTCAGCCGGACTTTTACCTGACCAACACTTTGATGAAATAAGAAAACTGTTTGCTGGAGGCAGACAGACAAGCCCCACAGCCGATCATGTGTGTAAAAAACTTCACCTTCACGATGTAAGACTCGAAGATTATCTAACAGACAAATATGGACTATGGCTGGATTTTAGATCCACGTATGACAACAGACTGCACGGGAGTGGAAGAAGGGTAGGGTCAGATGGCATACTCATACAGATTAATAAGGAAGAGGAGGAGAATGGCCAGATACAAATGCACGTTTTTGTGGTTTATGACGCCCAGCTGAACATTGAAGAAAATAGGCTGAAAGAAATAGCCTATTAAAACAGATGGATAGTTTGAACTTTTTGCCTAAAGACCCGCACTGTTCGCTTATTTGTGGGATTACTGGGTGTGGGAAAACTGTCTTCGTACTTGATTTGTTACAAACAATCTACAGGTTTCATTACGAGTACATTGTTATATTCTGCACAACCATTAAGCACAACAAGTCTTACAAAGAAAGGCAGTTTGTTTGGACAGACGAGAATATATTTTTAGTTGATCCTACTGACAAACTAAGCGACTGTTTAGAACATTACTATAGGCTATTTGAGGGAACCGAAACGCTGTTTATTATTGATGACTGTTCAGCTGAGCAAGACATTGTTAAAAAAAGAAGGACTCTGTCTAAGCTGGCCTTTAGCGGAAGACACGCATTAGTTTCTGTTTGGCTCTTAACTCAAAAATACAATGCTGTCTTAAAAGACTTTAAATCGCAGTTAAAATCAGTCATCTTATTCTATACTAAGGACAAGGATAGTTTTGAAGAATGTTTAAGTGAAAATTATATAATCAGGGACAAGGATGAACTAAAAAAAATAAAAGAGCAGCTAGAAAAATCTAAGCACGCTAAACTATGCTTACGGACTGACCCGCCAGTTCAGTACGTTTGCTTATTATAGATTGCTTATTATAGATTGTTTATTACAGATTGTTTATTATAGATTGCTCATTATAGATTGTTTATAATAAATTGTTTATAATAAAAAGAATGTCTCGAGGGCCAGAATCAAAAGCAGAGTTAGCTCCTAAATGCGTTGCAGTAGAGATAAAAGATCTAGCAGATACAACGGACTTTGATCTAATAGGAGTGGCAGGAAATGTTTATGGATTTGAGTACACCGACGATGGCGTTTACAAACGAATAGAAATTGAAGATAAAAAACGACAGCAATATCCTACCCTGGAAGAGATAAGAAATCTAAGGGCAAACGATTTTGGCAAACACGAATACAAACTTCATAAACGAGAGAATGCCTGGGCGTTGCTTCCTGACATTAACTGGGATTTAAAGTTTGAACTACGAAGCCCCTATGTATACTTTGATAAGAAAAACAATTTTAGAAAAGCTTTGAATGAAGGACACCTTCTTGTTAGCCTAGTCCCAGGATTATAACAGAAAAAGCAGATTGAAATAACTAAGCAGGGCCCTGAATATATGCTGCGTAGAAAGCAGTCCTTAGCTGAAGTGGGGGGCGACACCGTCGGCTTAGAATTTAACCCAAAACTAGAATCACTGCCTAAAAAAATGACGATGCTTTTTCGCTTATTTATTACTCCAAGGGAGTCTGATCCTAGTTTGCCAGAGCACACGTTAATCAGAGGTGTACAAATAAAGTCTGAAAACTTGGGCGGGCCTCTTAGGCTTGTTATTGCTATTACTAAAAACGGGGATGAAATAAACACTTCTGTATCTTCTGACAAAGTTACTGTGAATGTTGACAATGCTAAACTAACAGTACTTGATTTTATTTTCATTAAGTATGTTGATTTTATTGCGTTTTACTCTGTTGATGAAGTGCTGCCAGAAGGGTTAATAAGAAGATATGTACAGGATTAAAAAAAATAATCTTGTTTTAAAATGGAAGACGGTCAGCAGTTTAGATTAAAGCACATGGCTGAGCTTGAAGAGGAAATAGAAAGTGATTTGAACAAGTATAGGGTTACTAGAAAGAAATATGCTAAAGCTTTGAATGCCCTTTCTTATATAATCACCGGCTCATCGGTTGTAGCCACCTTAAGCACTGGGTCTAGTGTCGCTCTTTTAGCTACTGGAGTTGGAACGCCGATGTCTATAGCTTTTGGGAGTGTTGGGTTGGGTTTAGGTGCCGTGTCCACGATTGTAAGTGCTGTTTTAAAGAAGCTAACGCCCAAATTACAAAAGCACACCGCCATTGTAGCTCTAGCAACAGCAAAACTTCATTCATTAAGGCTGATTATAAGCAATACATTACTGGATGGAAAAGTAACAGACGAAGAATTTAAACGAGCCATGGCTGACGGCGATGATTACAGACGGCAAAAGATCGATCTTCAAAAGAAATGGAGAAAGACTTTTACTTCACAACAGGTAGACGCTGAGGCAATCAGAAAGAACATTGCAAAGCAGAACCTTGCAAACGATCAACTAAACCCAAAATAGGTTAAAATGAGCCTGATTTAATTATTGTATTACCTATATATTCGATCTTAAAAATGACGACCAAAGTAGTTACAGAGCTTAAAAATATATGCTGCGCCTTAGAGTTAATGATGGAGCAAGGGGCTAATGAAGAAGAGTTAAGAAACAAGTTTGACGAATTAATTACGGATCTTTTTGAGCACACAGATATTCGTGAAAGTGTAACTAACGTAATCAGTAAAATGCCAGATTCTTGGCCCAACCCAGTTATAAAGTGTATTGCAATTTTAGTTAATATTATGGCTCCTGATGACGCTGAATTGTCTATTTTTACTAACTCTGAAGGAGCAGCTATTCAATTTAACTAAATTTTAGTATTTATTTTTTTGGTATTACCTCAAATTAGTAAATATTAGCTAAATTTTAGTATTTTTTTTGGTATTACCTATATATTGGCCTTAAAAAATGACGGCCACAAAGACGTTGGATGCCAAACCGGTGGGCAATATGTTCAGTGAATTAGACATGGACATCATTAACCCCTCAAGCGTTCATGAAAGTGTAACACATGCTATCTCTAAAATCCCAGAGTCTCTTCAAATTGACCCGCCAGTAAAAGTGTTGTTGGCCATTCTGATTGAATATATAACCCCCGATGATAGTAGTATACTAGTCTGGGTTTCAACTAGACAGAAAGAAGTAATGAGTTATTACGACTTTACACCTGAATGGGCTGATTACATGCTTACACAATTTAACCATGCGAGTGAAGAGGCTAAGCTAAGAGGTTCTGGCTGGTCTGAAGGAACAGTCATTGAAATCAGATTAAGACAAACAAAGTTCTATCCTATAGTCGGCAATTCTTACATCCCTCTCCCCAGAGAGTTAGAGTTAAAACGAGCAGTCTTAAATATACATAATTCAGATAACTTATGTTTCATGTGGTGTGTTTTGGCACATTTACACCCAGTTAAAAATCATGCAAACAGAGTATCTAATTATAGGCGGTATATAAATGAGCTGAACTTTAATAACATAAACTTTCCAGTGAGTATAGAAAGTTTATCTCAGTTTGAAGAGCAAAACAAACCAATCACCGTAAACGTATACACATGGTCTGTAGTAGACAATCTAGTCCCTCTAAGGATTTCTCCCAACGCTCCTACTTTAGGCGATCCACTTAACAAACATGTCGACTTGATTCTGTTTACAGACGGTTCCAAGAGCCATTATGTATTAATCAGATCAATTAGCAGACTTATGGCTTATACTACAATGAACAAATTTAAACAAGAGCTTTGTAGAAGGTGTTTGGTCAGGATCCCGTCTATAGAGGCAGCTGTTGAACATAAGAAACATTGTAAAAGTTTTGTAGACTGTGAAACTAAACTTCTTACGCCCCACCAGGGTCTAAAGTTAGTTTTAAGAATGTACACAAACTGCAGATGAGACCATACGTAGTCTATGCTGACTTTGAATCAATCTTGCCGCAGTACTACGGCCCTCAGCAAGACCAAAAAACAACCTTATTAACCCGCCATCAGATGTGCTCTTATGCGTTTGTTGTTGTTAGGTCAGATGGGGCACACACACAACCGGAGATTTACAGAGGTCCCAACGCGGCCTGTAGATTTTTGGGGCAGATGAAGCATCTTCGCAATCAACTCTCCAATCAGCTGAACCTTTCAGGCATTAAGATGACTCCTGAAGACCAAAGGAGCTACGAATCAGCCACTCACTGCTGGATATGCAAATGCAAGTTATTAGGCGACACTGTAAGAGACCATGATCACATTACTGGGAAATTCAGAGGGGCCGCGCACAACAGATGCAATCTTCAACTCAAGGTTAACCCCGAAAAATGGAAACTGCCAATCTTCTTTCATAACTTACGAGGCTACGATTCTCACTTTATCATGCAAGCAATAACTTCTGAATGTAAGAGGGTTAGCTGTATTGCACAGTCATCAGAAAAGTACATGACCTTTGCTGTAGACTGTTTATCCTTCTATGATTCTGCCCAGCATCTGATGGGGAGTTTAAATAAGTTAGCAGGATCTCTACAAGACTGTCCAATCACTAAAAAATATTTCGACTCATCTTTAGTCCGTAAAGGCGTTTACCCCTATGAATACATGGACTCGTGGGAGAGGTTTGACGAGCCGGCGTTGCCACATAAAGACGATTTTTACAGCCGTCTTAGAGGCGGAGGCATATCTGACGCCGACTATGAATACGCACAGAAAGCCTGGACAGAATTACACTGTCGAACGATGGGCGATTATCACGATCAATATTTATTGGCTGACGTGTGTTTATTGGCGGATGTGTTTCAGAATTACAGAGCTACTTGCATGAAACACTACGGTCTAGATTCATCACAGTACATCTCTGCCCCGGGCCTTTCTTGGGATGCATTCTTGAAGTCTACAAACATTCAGATCGACTTAATATCTGATCTGGATACACTCCAGATGATTGAAGATGGGCTGAGAAGAGGCATTAGCATGGCCTGTCATCCTTACCGCAGAGCCAACAACAAGTATTTAGACGATTATGATCCAACTAAACCGTCCAACTATCTAATGTACTTAGACGCCAACAATCTGTATGGGTGGGCCATGAGCCAGGCACTGCCATTAAGAAACTTTAAAATGATAAACGGGCCTCATGACGTTAATAAAGTGTTGAGTTATCAACCGCGTCTTACACACGATTATCCAATAGGACTAATCTTAGAGGTAGACTTAGATTATCCCGCAGAGTTGCATGACCTTCATAATGATTATCCTCTAGCAGCAGAAAGATTAAAGATGAGTCCCACAGAACCGCCCAAACTCGTGCCTAATCTTCGACACAAGACTAAATATGTCTGTCATTACCGGCTGCTACAGTTTTACTTAAGACACGGACTGAAACTGAGAGCTGTTCACAGAATTATAGAATTTGAACAAGAGCCTTTCATGAGACCATACATCATGAAGAACACCGATCTTAGAACTAAGGCCACTGACGCTTCAGAAAAAGACTTTTTTAAACTAATGAACAACAGCTGTTTTGGTAAGACGATCGTAAAGATGTAAGATTAGTTACAAAAGAAAAACAAGCGATTAAACTAGTCTCTAAACCTAACTACCAAGACTTTAGAAGATTTAGCGACAGCCTGGTTGGCGTTATGATGAAGAAACAGAATGTGAGGTTGGACAAGCCGGTGTTTATCGGCTTTACTGTGCTAGAGTTGTCAAAGTTATTAATGCTAGAATTTCTATACGACTACTTTAAACCGCTGTACCCAAAGTCGAGAGTCCTTTACACAGACACCGATAGTTTTATTCTAGACATCCCAACTGAAGATTTCTATAAGGATTTAGAGGCGGAGGTGGCCAAAGGAGCTGATGGGTGGTACGACACATGTGACTACCCAAAAGACAGCCCTTTACATTCAACTGCGAACAAGAAAGTGGTTGGAAAGATGAAGGATGAACTTAATGGGACGGTTGTACAAGAATATGTTGGCCTGCGGTCAAAGATGTATAGTGTTGCTACCCAGACTTCTGTAACAAAGAAAGCTAAGGGTGTAAGTAAAGAAGTTGTCAAAAAAAAAAAAGAAGTCACGACAACTACAAGCAGGCTCTCTTTGAAAACAAAATATTTCATCACACAAATGTTAATCTGCGCTCTACTCTTCATCAAGTAAACACAACTGCTGTTAATAAGAAATCACTAGTCTCTAACAATAACAAGCGAACTTACGTCAATCCTGAGTTTTCATATGCTGTAGGTCACTGGAGAACCGACTTGGCTGACTTAAATTAAGATCTTAACTAGTACTTAACTAGTACTTAACTAGTACTTTACTTAAGATCTTAACTAGTACTTAACTAGTACTTAACATGACTTGCACTTAACTTGCACTTAACTTGCGCTTTACTTACACTTAACTTGTTATAACTGACTTAACCAGTACTTAGCTTGTACTTAACCAGTACTTAACAACACATTAAAAAAAACTAATTTATTAAAAATGGGTCTACAGAAGGAGGTTGTGCTTTTTTTGCAGAAGCTGGTTCTTTTTCTTTTACTGTTTTTGTGGGGGTTTGTAACTTTGTTGCTAAGTATGGCTTTAGACACTTGTATGCCAAAAGCCCTCCACCAACAACAATACTCCCCAGTACATAATAATACATCTTACAGTCTGATTGTGTTGTTGTTGGTGGCGGCGGCGGCGCTGGTGCTGATGTTGTATTACTATCTAATAATTTTTGTTTTGCTGCTTGGTTTGCTTTTTGCAGTCTGTTCCATTCAGCTAGTTTACGACCGGCCTCAACACGGCCAGCACTTTTAGACTTAGTAACACTACTCACTTGTGGGACACTCAGTTGTGGATTCACTTGTGGGACACTCGCCTGGGGGACGCTCGCCTGTAAATTCACTTGTGGGACATTCTGCTCCTGTGGAGTCTTCTCCTGCTCGCTCATTTTTTTTAGTGCGATTAAAATTAATATGATTGAAATTAATATGATTGAAAGTAATTAATCCCATGATGAATGGACATAGCAACGTCCCAAATCTATAGTACATGTCACATGCAAGAGATTCTAGAGACTTGGTTAAAACCGGATCTTGTGTTAAGTCATATTTTAAATCTTCTTCTGAATCAATCGGCGCTATCTTGCCTACTAACTTAGCATATAAACTAATCATTGTCTGCCCCACCGATCTAACCATTTTTGATCCTAGCTGTGCTTCGTACCTGGCGTAATACTTCTCAACGTCTGATGTAGACAATTGCTGAATCTGTTCAATACTTAGTTCAACGCCTAAATACTGCCTGGTTTTCCCACATGCAGCCAGAGAGTATAATCTTTCTTTATGACAGAGGTCTGCTGCCTCCTCACACTTTAATAGCTCGTCGCAATCCATTTTTAAAGCCCTTTTTAAAAGCAATAAAAAAATAAAACCATGAGTTTAACGCTGGTTAATTATGCAGTGCCCATTGTTGGTGTTATAGTTTACTCAACCCTAGCAAAATGTTTGTTAAGAATAAAACCACCCAACATGGGAAAGATAGAAGATTCGCCGAAACTAGTTACAACCTTATTTTTAGCTCTGGCAACAAAAGATTATCTAATTAAAAAGCACATAGACAGTCTTTCATATTATGATTATTTTAATTATTTTTTTAGTTAATAAAAAACATGAGCGAAAAAAAGATTATTAATACTATTTACCACTCTGCTGTAATCAGCGGCCTTAGTATAGGATATAGCACGTTAGCAAAAAACATGTTTAAAATGAGGCCGGCCGATCTAGGAAGGTTAGACATTGAGGATGTTGTTAAGGTTATAGCTGTAATAACTGCAGGGATTGCCTCAAAAGACTTTCTTGTTGCACAGGGGATTATCCCAGAAAACATCAATGCATAGAAAGATTAATGCATAGAAAGATTAATGCATTTAGGCAGATTGATTTATAAAAAAAGATTCATTCTAAAAAATATTCATTCATTTATAAAAAAGATGTCCGGATTAGTTCTGATGGTGGGCGGGGCTATTGTTAATGCATTGGCTTTCTCTGGCAGCAATTATATGTTTAGTAAATTGCGGTCTGATGAAGAGAGAGAACGCCATAACAAGGCAATGGAAGATTTAGCTAAGGCAAGAGACGCTTACGAGAAAAGGAGAATTGCTCACTTAGACTTTATTAATAAAAAGTTAAGAGAACAGGGTCATGCAGAGCACACATTTACAGACGTTGATGAAGCAATGAATGAATATTACTTAGTGACAGGAAAGAAGTTTCTAACATCGTCGCCGCCAGAGCTGTCTGACTTTTATGAACCATCTGAGGATCAGAAAATGGTAGAAATAGGCTTTATTATAGGTGCTATGGGAGCAATCTTTCTTCTTGCATATTCAATCTAAAAACAATAGTTAAAAATGTAATAAAAACAGTCTCTTCTTATGGACGATACAAAGTACAAAATATATTATTCACCTAGAGGGTATTGGAAAGGAAAGGCTGCTATTGATAAACTGAGTAAAGCTGCTAGGGTGTCTGAATCAGAAGCGAAAGACTGGCTTTCAAAACAAGCGATCTGGCAAATATATCTGCCCGCCCCAAAAAGAATAATAAGGCCTCGATTTGTTAACTCAGTTCCTAATGACACCCACCAGATGGACTTGTTGTATCTTCCACATGACAAAGTTAGAAGAAAAAAGTTTAAGTATGCTCTGACTGTTGTTGACATGGCTTCGAGGTATAAAGATGCTGAGCCTTTAACGGATAAAAGCTCAACTGCTGTGGCTGTGGCTTTACAACAAATATACATGCGAGGTCCATTAAAGTATCCTAGGTTGATCCAGGTTGATGATGGGAAAGAGTTTAAAGGAGCTGTAAACCAACTGTTTTTAAGACACCGGGTTACAGTTAAGAGAGGGATTCCAGGCAACCATCGCTCCCAGGCCCTCGTAGAAAACTTTAATAAGAATCTAGCCGAACGTCTGTTTACCTATCAATACCACAGAGACCTTATAGACAAAACACGTAACACAGAATGGGTTAGGAGATTGCCGGCAGTCTTACGCGCCATGAACAATGAAGAATTTAAAGCAGCAGGCCTTAAACCTGTGAACGCGATTAAATTAAAAAAAATAAGTATTACTGAAGACATCCAAGGCAATCAAAAACTCTTACCTTTTGGACTAAAAGTAAGATACTTGTATGCTCCCGGAGAGGCAGAGGGTGATGTTAGAATTAGAGCCACAGATCCTATATGGAGCGTAGACGTATATGAAGTTGAAAGAATTATGAAAACAACCCCTCCCGTGTATTATTTAAGAGAGACTCTTTCTTCTAGCGGTGCTACTACGTCTAAAAAGCCTGCCCCTAAAAGATCGTTTGTTCGCGAAGAGTTGCAAGTTGTTCCACCAAACACAGTGCCTGTTAGTTAATCAGAGAGAAAGTTTAAATGTGCGCTTCTCGATCAGCAATCTTATTTTTGCCCGCAAACCCCACTTTTCACGCGATTAGATTTGTTTAACCAAAAAAAATAGCTAAAACCCTACAAAATTGCGTGAAAGGGGGGTTTGCGGGCGATTAGATTTGTTTAATTTTGTAGGGTTTTAGCTATTTTTTTTGGTTAAGAAAATTTGATTATGTGAAAAGTGGGGTTTGCGGGCGAAATAAGATTGCTGGTCTAGAAGGCACATTTTAACTTTCTCTTGAGTTGCTGATATTTTTCTATTCCTTGCACGAATACAAAACCCAAAGTTCAGAAATTTTTAAAGAACTCAGGCAAAGGGAACTTCCAGACACCTGGCGTTTCAGCAGCAGCAACAACAACAACAGCAACAACAACAAGTAAATAGGAATCAATATCAAGTATTGTGTTGTTGACGCCAGAGAGGAGTTCAAGGGAGATTGGAGCGAGATGATTTAATTGCCTTAACGATTATAGTTGTTTCCCCTTGTAAAGATGGCATCCATTTGGTTTACTGACAACTGTAGATTTTGATCCACCACAGATGTTTTTTTCTTGTAGCAGGTGAATTTTTTTTTCAGTACATTGTCAGTTTACTTCATAATTAAAATATTCAGTCATGTTTGGGGCTTGTGTGCTAACTTAATAATCATAAAAGAAATGAGTGTTAACGCAAATGTGGATTGAAGCATCGATCCAATTGAAATGACGAGGAATCCAATCGTAACCGTCCTGATGACTTACAATACATGATCAGTACAAGGCCTTTGACTTTCAGTTCGGAAAATGATCAAATCATTCAGAGTGGAACAGGATGAGTGAGATAGTATACAGGATACCTTAATAAGGATGTTGTAATATGTTCAATCTGTGAAGCACAGTGTCGAACTTTGTACCGACAGGGGTCATTTTACCCACGCACCATAAAGGACTGGAACGCCCAGCCCGCCCACAGTTGTTGAGGCAGAGACTCTTGACACGTTTGTGTCAAGAGCAAGAAAATTACAGTAAAGTTCGTTTTTTTTTTTTCTCTGTTGCTACGCCAGCCCACCGTTAAAACGTCAGAATTAGTCAACATGATGACTGAGGACGTTTATAGATGAAGATGAAGAGGACATCATCAGGCATGGCTTGGCACATGTGGACTTTGAAAAGGCTCTTCTGTCTAATAGAAAACCAAAACTTAGGGTTGCAACCTCACATGACAGAACATCACACTCCCACCAGTTCAACTGCCTCCCGTGTGTCTGCAATTACAGACTGAACTTGTTCAGGCATGTACCATCCAGGAGTGGAACAACTTGACAAAGGCTGCTGTAACATCAGAGACTGTTGACCTATTCAGGTCAAGAGCTTGCAACCTCATGCAATAACTTTTTTTTTTTTTTTTTTTGCGTCTGCCCCCAAAAGCGTCAGAATGATCAACTTGATGATTGTGGACACTATGGATGATGATGAGGAGGACAGTGAGGGGACATGAACAATGTAGCCGTAGGTCTGCTGATAATCAAATTTTAATTTAATAATTCTCTTTCTTCCAAATTTTGTTATCAAAACTATCTAGTAATGGTGATGATAAAAAGGGTTTAAAAGGGATTCATTACAGTTTGAATATCAGCAGAACTTCAGGCTGTTTTGATGTATGACGGATCAGATTGATGGTGAAAAAGAGAAATCACTAAGAAAATTATGGACAATATTATGAATTTCTTCGATAGGGAGAAGGTGGTGATCATGATATGGGGATAGGGGCTGCTAGATAAATGGTGAAACTGAAAGTGTGATACAGAATGAAATATGTTGGGGGAGAGAAGTGTAATGGAGGAGAATTGGTGGATGGGTAGGTGGGTGGATCTAAACTGTAAAGTCAAAGAAATATGGGTGGATGGGTAGGTGGATGGATCTAAACTATAAAGTCAAAGAAATATCTCACTTTGTTAGGAACGGGTAGGGCACAGAGAGGGGTAAGTGGATGGGATGTGAATTTGACTTTTTTAGGGGGAACAGGGAGGGGGAAATCTGCGACATTTTTCTGGTTTTCAAACTTGAGACCCATTGACTCAATCTTTGCCGACTGACATCATTTGATCATATACTTCATAACCTAAGCTGCATCAGTCAAGACATTTGACGTACATTATGGCATGATTAATCAAAATACATACCTAAAATAGTTACTGTTATACATGACTGTGTTATTCTTGGAAAAGGGCAATTTAGGATGAATTATATTTGTTAGTCTTTTTTTGTAGGCATATTAAACTGATCTTGGGCTCTGTTCTTTGATGAGTAAAGAGTCTGCTCATTGGGTAATAGCACAATACCCCTAGGCTAATAGCACTATTGCCAGTTAATACAGATGGTGTAATGCACTTCCAATCTGGAGGTTTCTCAGTTTGTTGATGCAGCCTCTGTGGAGCCACTAAATGATTACAGTTACTCGTCACAAATATCTGACAGTAGTGACATTGGTGCTTGCCTGATGAGCACATCTATTCAAATGACCATACATATTTGAAAAAAAACTTTGCACCAATGGTGTGGATGCACTAACAATCTGAAGATCTGTACATGCTTTTAGAGCTTTGAGTTCTGCAATTTTCTGATGTGAAAATAGCACTGAGGAAAAGCTGGGCAGCTTGGTTGGCCATGCAGGAGAAAACAAGTAGGGGGATGTGGAGGAGAAGGATGGATATGCCTCCTCCCCCTCCTCCCCCCCCCCCCCCCCCCATCTCAATATCCTCTGGCTGTCTGTCAGTCTTTCTGTCTGTCTGTCTGTCTGTTTCTCTTACCTGATGCAGATATCTCTTTCTTTTATTTGTTTCTTTGTGTGTGTTTGTTTGTGCTTGTCTGATTTGATTTACAACCAAATCATTTGCTGAAAGTTATTTCCACCTAAACTTACTGCACAAGATTGTGTCAAACTTTGTTAGCATCAAACTCAGAAGTGATGGGACGGCAGGTATATTTCAAGAATCAGATAGACAAAACATCAGTGGGGCTCAAAATGAGTGAGTGAGATGTGTCCTTGTCTCTTGTTGATCAGTCTTATTTTGGATTTGACCTACATTATCTTTATCAGTGTTTCAATGCTGATTTTTAGGACTAGTTAGACTGACCATTATCAAATTTTGATACTGCGGCATAGATTTAAAATAGTCATGCTTTGGTTGCTCTATCAGGTCACAGAACAATGAATTGTTTTCTGACTGTGTTCTTTTCATCCTACACTTGACTAAAGCTCTAGCAGTTGAAATCAAAACTTGTCTGTTTCAAAACTCAAATTTACAGGTACACCGACAGTTGACACCGAGATGGCTACCCCTAAATTATGGAAAGGCATCATGTTTGCTGCTTGCCTCTTGATGTCATGCTTCTTTGGCACACTGGTGTTCTTGATGCCCTGCCTGCCTGTGGCTTTTAAATGGCCATCTGTGGGACGCCGCTTCTTGGACTGCTTGTTGTGGCTGTGGTTTGCCTTTGCTGCCGTGAGTTCTGTAGTGATGTGTCGTAAAAACACTGTCTGTATGTTTGAAAACAACGATTTCTGGTTGTTTGTTGTCTTGCTTGTTTGGAACGAAGAGAATGATACATTGTGTGTGTGTGTGTGTGTGTGTGTGTGTGTGTGTGTGTGTTTAAGATAAATTTTTGTTTTTTATTTGAGTGGTATGTCGAGAAGAGATCTGGAAAGATAGGAGAGACATGATTATGTGGGTATTATCAAAGGTTTATAGTAAGCTACAATTTAAGATTATAAAGCCAGTTGTAGAGATGGCCTGGAGAGGATGTTTAGTGGGGAGAGCAAGGAGTGGAGGAGAGGGCAGGGGTGGGGGGGGGGGGGGGAGGGGAGGGAATTGATATTGGTCTGGATAAGGGGTGGGGTAATGAGTGGTGGTAAAGAAAATCTTTTTGCTGTTCATTTCTGACATATTCTGTAATTTTTAATTTACGTTTGATATTACTGTGAAGCCGCGTGGTGATAAATCATTTCACTCATGGATATTGTATCTTTCATCTGTCTTATTTGATTCTTTTATCTTTTTCAATCTTTTTTCCTTCTTTTTCTCCTTCTCGAAGTCGTCTTCTGCATCAAAATGAATTATTTTGTCATCATCATCAGGATGATCACAGTTTTCATTTCAGTCCAAGTCTGTGATTTTTGCTTTGTCCTTAATTCCTGTGTAGGTCGTCATGTACTTTGGTCCTCTGTTTATCTTTTGTTGTGGTGTGTATGGTGTGTGTGTGTGTGTGTGTGTGTGTGTGTGTGTGTGTGTGTGTGTGTGTGTGTGTGTGCACGTGTGTATGTGTGTGCGCACATGTGTGTGTGTGCGTATGTGTGTGTGTCACTGTGTATGTGTGTGTGTTGTGTGTGTGTGTGTGTGTGTGTGTGTGTGTGTGTGTGTGTGTGTGTGTGTGTCACTGTGTATGTGTGTGTGTGAGTGTGTGTGTGTGTGTGTGTGTGTGTGTGTGTGTGTGTGTGAGAGAGAGATAAGTGATCCTACTCATGTTTGCATTCTGCCTCCATCAAAGAGGTTAGACTTTGCCCACTTCTGTTCGTTTGTTTCTCTGTTGATAACATTACACAAAAATGATTAAGCTGGTTTTTTTAACGAAGCTTGGTGGAAAGAGAAGAGGTGGCTAAAGGACAGCCTATACCGTTGTGTGGGAATCCAGGTCAGAGGATGGATCCAGGACCTATAGTATAATGATCTAACAGGGGTCTGCGCTCTCCCCAGTGCCCTTCTAGTTCCTTCATTGTTTAGCTAAAAGTATAATGCTTGTTATCGTACAGATGTATGTGTACTATAAACAGTAAACAAGTGGGGTAACTTTTGCTCCCATAAGAAAACCTAACACAGAGTAACTTATTCAAGACTGGCACAGCCTTTTAAACTTGAATAAAGTCAGACAAATACAAAGACGAACAATCTACTAGTGGGGGAAAAAACAAGAGCAAAAGTTACCCCACTTGTTTACTGTTTATTATTTACTGTTCCCTGCCTCAATTCATTTTCAATTTTGTATGTGTACTAGTTCTTTCATTTATTGTCTAGTGTTATAATTTTTTATATTAAACATCTATATGTGTGCTAGTTCTTTGATTGTATTGTTCAGTTCCATAAGTCTCATACACGTTGTTTTGTGTGTTTGTTCTTTGGTTTATTGAGTAGTTTAATAATGTTTGCTATTAGACTTCCTTACTATTTCTTTGATCTAGTGTTTAGTTTCATGATTTTTATTATTTTACCTCTGTGTGTGTGTTAGTTCTTCAGTCTACTGTTTAGTTTCATGATTCGTATTATTGGACCTCATTATGTGGTTAGTACTTTTTTGTTTAGTTTGCTCATTTTTAGTGGTAGATCTCTTTATGTGTACTACTTCTTTATCTTTTTGTTTAGCCTCATGATTTTTGGTAAGGCCTCCTTAGGTGCGTAAATTCGTTTAAGTCATTGTTTGGTTTCAAGATTTTTAGTATAAGATATCTGTATATGTACTACTAGTTCTCTGGTATCTTGTTTAGTTTCATGAATTATACCACTGTTAGATGTTAGATTGCGTGTTAGTTCTTTAATTTATTGCAGAGTTTCATTATTTTGTGTGTGTATGTGTTAGGTGTTTGTATGTGTTTTAGTTCTTTAATGTTTTGTTTTGTTTCATGATTCTTATTATTAGATGTCTGTATGAATGGCTGTTTTTTGATTTATTGTTTAGTGTCATGATTTTTATTTGATATCTGCATGTGTGCTAGGCCTTTAATCGATCATTTAGTTTCAGAATTTTTTGTAGAATATGTCAAAATGTAAGATAGTTCTTTCATTTATTGTTTAGTTTTCCAATTGATCACTGTTAGACATCTGTATGTGTGCCAGTTGTTTCCATTTAATGTTTAGTTCATAATTTTTATTGTTAGATGTCTGTATGAGTGTTAGTTCTGTTAGTTCTTTTCTTTATTGTGTTGTTTCATAACTTATTATTCAACATCTGTGTGTGTGCATGTGTGTGTGTGTGTGTGTGTGTGTGTGTGTGTGCGTGTGCATGCATGCATGCATGCATATGTATGCATATATGTATGCATGTGTTTGTGCACTTTGTTGTGTATGCGTTTCTGGGCCTTGGTAGTGTACAGTCCATCGTAACTTCATGCTGTCGTAACTTCATGCTGTATGAGGAACATAATTTATATTTTTCTGCAAAGCTGATTTGCACCAACCTAACCTGAGCGGTGTCTGTGTGGGGTGAAGGCCATGTACGAGTGGCTGCTGGGAGTGAAAGTGGTGATCCATGGGCAGCCCGGCCCGCCCAACGACAGCAAGCTGATCCTGTGCAATCACCGCACTCGTCTGGACTGGCTTTTCCTTGTGTCCTACCAGCTGCGCTGCGGGTCCCTCCCTGACTACCGCATCTCCTTGAAGAAGCCGCTCAAGAGCCTGCCAGGTCCAGGTCAGTCTGTTGTTTGCAGGCTTGTCTGGAGGGTCAGCAGCAACTGTCTTCTCCTGTATGTCTTCTTTTGATTGAATGCAGTGTGGGACTGTCAGTAGGATGCAGTTGGATGCTTCATGATTTCAAAGCCCAGGAGCACAGGGAAGGGTGTGTGTGTGTGTGTGTGTGTGTGTGTGTGTGTGTGTGTGTGTGTGTGTGTGTGATTCTTCTGTAGTTACGAGGTGATATGATGGATTGGGTAATCATGGATCCAGTATCTCCTGCTTCTTAGCCTTTGATTTGGCTAGGGGGTCCCCGTTCAGGATTGATCTTATTCCAGGGCTTTGCGGGCTCAATTTAGCCAATGTACAACACCACCATTTTGTCTGACCCCTTCCTTTCAATGACTAGCCCTTCAGGAGTGGTCCTGCTGTAGGTATACAACTCCAGCTGGCTTAGCTACCCCTCCCTCCCGCTCTTACAGAGATCTCAAAACAACCAACCAAAGAAACAAACGAAAACCCAGAACACAGCTCCCCAGGTAACTCGGGCATGGAAGAGCCTGATGGGGTGAAAGACAGAGTAGTAGTTTCCTTTCTTACAGGTAAACAGGCTGACAGATCTGCCAATGCTTAGCTGTCTTTGTGCGCATAGGACTGTAGAAAATCAGTTACATCCACATGTCAGAAATCTCATGATCTGTGTTGGCGTTCAGTGGATTCTGGACACTTGAAACTTTCCGGCAGGCAGCAGGCTACTGGAGAGGAGACGGGTGTTGTGGAGCATTCTCTCCAGCTTTGCGCGTTGAAATGTCCTCATGGAGACTTGAACGGCAATGGCAATTGCTCAGACTGAAGACAGCTGTTTGAGCGACTTTCAGAATTATTGTGAACCTTGGTGTTGAAGCCAGATACAGAGATTGACTTTAGTTGTAGACTGAGAAATGAGGGTGATATAAAGGAGGAGTTTTGCATGTTTAACATGTAGCTATGACAGATAATCAAAATTTGATCAGAGAGACAATTTGAATTGTCTTTGTGAGTCCCAGGCAGATAGCTTTTTATATTTTACTTATTTTATTTTTTTTGTCATCAGTACAAATTTCTTAGACGGTGGAAATTATCACTCACATTTTCAGGTACAGAAATACAGGTCCAGGTTCAGGTTAAGTACTTGAGAAAGGTGTGGTGTAGGTCATAACTGATTTTTATGCTGTTTTGTGTACAATGTACACTATGCATGAATGCATATCCAGTCAAATGTGGGGTGAAAAATGATTTTTGTTCTTATTGTTATACTGGTGAGGATTCATTCAAAAAAGATGTGCTGAATTATGATGATTTGATCTTTAGAACAACATTTTAAAAGGGGGAAATAATGCAAAAAGTTGAAAACATAAATTATAGTCTTAAAAACTTTCAGCTCTAGGTTCTCCACTTTGACAAAGTTGTGAGATGATTTTTGAAAAAGAATTGTTTGAGTAAATAGCAGCTTCCACTGCTATTGTCTGTTTAATCTCTGATTCTTTTTTCATTCGTCAAAGTACTTACATATTTAAGTTTGGGCCAGAGTACATTATTGGTATTCTGTATTAAAAGTTCCATAATAAAAGACAATTAAGAACAAGATTTTATTGTGCTATGCATCAGTATGTGCACACTCACACACACGCACACACACCTGCACACACACACGCACGCTTGCATGCATGCACACACACACACACACAAACACACACACACACTCACACTCACACACACACACACACACACACACACACACACACACACACACACACACACACACCTGCATACCTATACATGTAAGCACACACACGCATGCACATACATATTCATACGTACACTTGTAGGTACATTTATTATGAATTTACATAATCAGAAAGATAGAGAGTTTGCTAGTTGAAAAAATTCTCTTTCAGCCTTTATCAATAGAAACTCAAAAAGCTATTACGATTTGCAAGTTAGTTGGAGACATAAAGAAATCCCCATGGTTGTATACAGGTGGAGTTCAGCCAGTGCAATGCGCATGGTAATCCTAAAGGTTGTATGTGCAGGTTGGGCCATGCAGTGCGCAGGATTCCTGTTCTTACAAAGGGAATGGAAAAAAGATGAGAACTGGATCTCACAGGCTCTGAAGTATTTTGCACGGATGGGTACACAGCCACAGGTACAGGTTTAGATTTCATGGAAGTTTGGTCTTCGTTGATGTTTATGTGTTGTCAGTGTGTGTGTGTGTGTGTGTGTGTGTGTGTGTGTGTGTGTGTGTGTGTGTGTGTGCATGCATGCGTGCATGTGTGTGCGCATGTGTGTGTGCATGTGTGTGTACATGGTATTTTGCATGGATGGGTACACAGCGACAGGTACAGGTTTAGATTTTATGGAAGTTTGGTCTTCGTTGATGTTTATGTGTTGTGTGTGGTGTGTGTGTGTGTGTGTGTGTGTGTGTGTGTGTGTGTGTGTGTGTGTGTGTGTGCATGTGTGTGTGTGTGTTCATGTGTAAGTGTTCATATGGTTTTTATTCCGTTTTGCATGTTTTCTCACGAAGAGAAAGAAATTTGGAAATAGACAGTAGATAGTTTCCATATAATTGGAGGGTATTGATTAAGTCACTTCTATCTGTGCTTAGTATTCATTCAAGTATAATGCTGCACAGCTGTTGCCTCTTTTGGTCTGCATATGCAGTATTCGAATTAGAAAAATTCCTAACCTCTGATGTGGGAAACTAAACGTCTTGTTGGGTTTGTTTGATTTGCTTAGCCCTTTCGCTGCCAAGAAATTAAGCTTAAAGTTAAAGCCTATTTGCCAGGTTTATTTTAAAAAAAAAACGAGTATATATTTTCAAAACATTCTACTGACTTTCTCACTGACGAAAACGAGATTACCAACTATCAATAGAATCTAGAGACTTCACCTCTCTGAAAATATCCTCTGTTTTGTAAGCAGTATAAACATAAAACGAGGAATATTCCAGACTTCCCCATGATGAGTATACTCGACGGCCATGGCAGCGAAGAGTACATGCCCTGGCCGTCGAGTTATCTCATCAAGTTAGGCACCGAATGGGCTAAAGGCTAGGTGATCATGAAATGAATGAAAATACCTTCTGCGGTTTATGATACCTTCTGTCACTGCCAATATTCATAGCCCCTCTCCCTCCTCCCTTTTCCCCTTCTCATCCCTCTCTGTCTTCCTTCCATCTAACTGAAATGTCTGGCTTGTATCTTTTATTGTCATTATCTTTTTGGGTGGGCAGGTGTGTGGGGGGGGGGGGGGCGCAGGGTGGGTTGAGCAAGTTTTTTTTTCTTCTTTTAAATCTATAATTATGCCTAGCATGCAAAGAGTGTCAGAAGAGAAAACTCTGAGTAGGGAGTGAGATTATAAAAGATCTTGTCGTTTTTTTTCTTAATCATAAATTTGTCATTGTCCTGCCAATATTAATGCTGATTATATGAATACCCGTGGCTGTAATGTAGAGACTCTGCTTCGCTCTTCATTTGTGTATTAATATATGCTATATGTATTTATGCAGATTGTGCATTTGTCTTGTTTCCTGAAGAGGCTAGATCTCTATCCAGCACTGCTTTTGTATAATGTTGAATAATGCAAGGTTCTTATATTCATAGAATATCCTTGGATTTTAAAAACCCTTTACAAGGCCTTGAAATCCTTCAAAACTGCAGGAAACCCATCCCTTAGAGGAGACATCTGCGAAAAAAAATGAAGAAAAATGTTTTGAGAGACACGAGATGCTGACACTTTTCAAGCACAAATATCATGCAAAATGAATCTTTTCCTGGCAGGTATGAGAAAGAGAATATGAATTAAAAGAATTCTGGGTCAGATCTCTTTGAATGTGAATGTATCTTGCAAAAACCTCAGAATCATCCACAAAAGGTAAAACATGGATGCCCAGAATGTAAAGGGAAGATGTCAGGAATCAGGAACTTAAACTTGAAAACTGGAGAAATGTGCTTTTCTGGTGTTCATTCATTTCCCAAAGGTGCGCTGTGCTTTCCTGTAAGGTGCGCTGTGCTTTCCTGTATATTTGTCTGTCCTGTAACTTTTATTATTTTTATAGTTTGCCTTGCATAATTGGGTCATTGGTTGGTTCAGACATGATCATTTGTGTGCACTGGTTTGCGTTCCACTTTGTTTATGTATGTACCATCGACAGGCAACCAAATTCAGGAGCTTGGTGATGGCCCAAGAACCACACAGGAAGTTCAAGAAGCTTTTAGAAGGTTCCAGAAGTTGTTTTCAGAATATTCAATGCTTTTTGACTGGCGATGCTGCCATGGTTCTCAAATTTCATAGAATGTACTCAGTTGGAAAATTTCATGGATAGTAGAAGCATCTAACTTCAGCACATGTTCCTTTCGCACTTTTTTCCTTTAAAAAAAAAAAAAAATTTAAAACAAAATTTAGTTACAGTTTAAAAGAAATGCAGAAGGTTACATGTAATGCTCATGAAAAATCTGTTCAGACATTTTATAAACAAGCATAGTGAACTTTTAAATCATGCATATATTGTATGCTTTGGTCATTGTATGCAAGTTTGTCAAATTTTTAAGATGTAGCCAAGATTTTAAGTAACAGTGAATCTATTTTTAGTGTGTAGCAGGTAAGTAAATGTGCAAAACTGTGCTCTCCTGTTATCTTTATTTGTTGACGTGTGTATTGTGTAGTGACGCACTGTGTGCAGTTCCTCTTGTTCCCTGAGGGCACAGACTTCTGTGAGGATGGACTGGCCAAAAGTCGCAAGTTCGCCAAGGCCAACGACCTACCTATGTATGAGTATGTCCTTCACCCTCGCACGACTGGCTTCATCCACTTTGTCAACCAGATGAAAGAAAGTAAGTTTTTGTGGCTGCGGGCAAGAGTTTCTGCTGACCATGTGTGGCAGGTTGGCTGAGGTGGTTTAGGGTATACAGTGAAAATCGTGTTAGTCAGAAAGTCAACTTCTAGGCAAGAACCCAGTTGCTTAAATAGCAAAGCGGTCAACCGGTCAACCAACCAACCAGTTGAGCAACCTGTCAGCCCAACCATGTGATTAATCTACTCAACATCTAACCAGCCAACCAGCTAGTCAACTAAACAGTCAACTGATCACAGCTAATCTATCAACTAAACAGTCAGTTAATCAATCGGTCAACTAAGCAGTCAAGCAGCAAGCCATCTAGTTAACCAACTGAACACAGAATCTATCAAGCATCCAGCTAAATGATGAATTAGATAACTATGTTATTAAACTACCAAATCATTTACAAACTGACACACACACACACACACACACACACACACACACACACACACACACACATACACACACACACACATACACACACACACACACACACACACACACACATACACAACACACACACACACACACACAACACACACACACACACACACACACACACACACACACACACACATGTATGGGGGAAAAAATCTTATGAGCATATGAATAGCTTCACCCTTATGGATGCTACACAAGGAAGAAAGTTGGATCTGATTCATCTATGACATTGAAAATATGGCCTCGTTCAGGCAAGCCCTTTGAAACTTTGATGTTGCAGATAAAATCCTAGACTCCATTCTGGACGTCACAGTGGCGTACCCGCAGGACATTGTTCATGATGAAAAGGGCCTGTGCCTGGGCATGGCACCACAAGAGGTGCACTTCCTGGCCCACAGCTGTCCCATCTCCCAGCTGCCTCAGTCGGCGGAAAAGCTGGAGAGTTGGTGCCGGGATGTCTGGCGTGAGAAGGAGCAGCGACTGGAGAAGTTTTACCAAGAGAAGACGTTCGCCGTCAACGGGGAAGGCTTCGGGGTCTCGGAGGAGGTGGAGAGGTCGGTGCAGCGATTGTTTTGGGGCGTAGTGGTCTTCTGGGGGACATTCATGTGTCTGGTGGTGTATGCATTCCTGTTCCACCCCCTTTTCAAGTGGTACTGCCTTCTGGGTGTTCTCACTTTTGTTTTTATCGGAAAGAGATATGGAGGGGTGGACAGCTTGCTCTACGCTACTTGTACTTGAGAGTCTTGCTTTCTTTTCTTTTTTTCTCCTTTTTTTGTCTTTTTTTTCCTGTTCTTTTCATTTTTTTTGTTTTTGTTTTGACTTTACTGCATAATTTATGAGCTCACGTTTGTTAGAGACCTCAGGAAGGTTTTTATCTCCCCGTTTGATTCTGTTGTGATTCTTTCTTTGTAGTTTGCGTTGGATTCTTGATTGGACATCATTCAAAGGTGGTTTTTGGGGTTTTAACCATTTTGATCACCACAGTTTAAATTATTGTCAGGAATATCCAAAACAAAAAGTCCAAACTGACCACAAGTCTGGTGGTTTCTTTCTAGCGTTCCTTCCGCCCCTGCCCCACTCTCCATACCCCTGCCCCCTATCCCATTTCACTTACCTCCAGTGCTTTCCCTGGCTTCTCCATAGTTTCACTGAATTCTGGTATGTTCTGGCAGGATTGTGCCAAGACAACTTAGTAAATACTGTGGGAATAGGGTGAAATTATTCACCCTTATTTCTTTGTGTATATATGATGAGGGGAATATGTGTACATGGAAGGAGTATATGTGTTTGTCTTAGGGCATATGTGTGTATGATTGATCAAGGCCATTGTGTGCGTAAGTTTCAAAGTTGTGTTCAGAAAACGTCTTTTGAGAAAATTTGATGGGGGAAACCAAAAAGTCAAGGATGAGGCTTGAGCTGTCTGGTGTGGAGTTGTCTTCCCCTGATAGTCCATGCTTTTTGCCACTGGAATGACCTGGGGCATTCCTTCTCTGGACCTGCTTGGATTCTCTCCATGTCTGACTCGACACGCTGAACTTCCACAGACCAGGGTTACTGTGGTCTGCACAAACATCTGTCTTCTCAAGTACAAAACAAAGGGCTGTATATTGTGATTCATCAGTCTTAAAAAGAAAAAGGCAAATCATTTTGGTGTTGTTCATTCATTCTTGCTTTGACACTCCTTCATTAAAACAATCAATGGTCACACATATAAGCATGCACATACCCACTTGTGATCTAGATTTTCACATTATGTTACATTTCCAAAGATTCAGAGAATCAAAAGACTCGAAACGTTTCATCCTTTTGCTCTATTGTTGGTGCAGAATGGAAGATTCTTTTCATTAATTTCTGACATAGCTCAGTCACATCTCAATTTTGTCAAGCTAACCACCACAACTTGCAAGTCCTTTTTTTTCCCCTCCCTCAAAATGCTTTGGATCAGAATCGTACTGTTTTCAGAGGTACGGTAAAAAGGCTGATCTTGTTGCTGTTGATGTCTGGACTTCCATTTTACTGCCCGAGTCAACAATGTGTTCTAAATTTCCTGCTCTTCCCCAGCGATGTTTTTTTTTTCATCTCCATGTTCTGTTGATGGTGAGGGACTGCCTTCTGGAGTTTCATGGATTGTGTATAAGCAGTGTTTGTTTGCATTTCTTGTACTCCATATTTTTCCCCTGTAGTGACCGCATTGAAGTAAATTGTAAAAGGTTTAGAGTTTGTGAATGAAACAAAACAATTACAAATTACTAGTACTGTGTAGAGATGTATGTGATAAAACATTTCAGTAGCACTTCATTGGTCTTGTGCATAAAGTGTAGTGTGAAAAACTCATGCAGGAGCCATAGTCTTGCCTGGTCTATTTAATACTCATCTTAAAACATGACCATAGTGTGTGTGTGTGTGTGTGTGTGTGTGTGTGTGTGTGTGTGTGTGTGTGTGTGTGTGAACTGTTTAACTGTTGAAACTGAAGCCATGGTTCTGTTTTAAAATAACTGTAGTAGGTGTGTTTGGACTGTGCGTTGGACTTCTGAAGTCGTTGAACCGTTGTATGAAAAAAAGAAAAGAAAGAAAAAAAAAACACCTAATGAAACTCAGGCTCTACTGAGCTCAGTCTCAACACAACCGCACAATAAGACACCGTCTTACCTTCCCCTTCTCTTGTTTTTCCTCGTCACTTCTTACTCCTTTCCCATCATCCATCACTGTCACCCCCCCCCCCCTCACCCACTCCTCACCCACATATAGCATGCATTGATACATGTCTGCAAGAAATGATAACATGGATAAGACAAAAACAAATTAAAAGACATCATTTTTTGTACGTTGTTGTTTGGAGCCAAATTCACTTATGAAGCTTCTGTTCCTGTTGACTCACTTGGTATTCAACTCTTAAACAGAGAAAAGATGTATGTTATACACTTGCGTTTCTTCCTCTCTAATTAAGACACATGCTGTCAGCCAGCATCTCTTGTGTTCTCTTTCTGGGGCTGTGATTTTTATGTCGGTGTTTAGCCTGACTTCTGATTGATGGGGTCTGGAGTTGTCTGCAGCAGACAGTGTTGCTTTTCATTTCTTTGCTGCTTCGTTTGGATACATTGTTATTTGCTGTCCTTGTTTGCTGTTCACGTTTGTCATCTGCTTCCTGTATAAAAAAAAAAAGAAGAAAAAGAAAGTTTAAGAAAAAAGTCAGAAGGAAGATTTGTCATTTTTTTCCTCTTAAAAAAGAGCAAACATTTCTACAATGTGATTGCTCCTGTATCTTGTTAGAAACAAAATATCTCAAGGAAACAGAATGTATATTTAGTACATGACTCTTCCTTCCAGTGATGTAGGTTGTTATTTTTTAAATTGCATTCTTTTTAATTGACCAGTACAGTACAACCTCCCAAATCTGAATTTTCCTGCTGTGGGTTTCTCTTTGATGAATAATGATGTACCATACAAAATTTTTTTTTACATATTTATTTTTTGCTGTAAATTTAGTGCTGTTACACCTACTGCCCTTTCATTTTTTGCAGCCAACCGTTCTTTGTCTAATATGACATGTCACATAACAAATATTCAATCAATAAATTTCTAGTATTATTGCAAGCAATATGGGATGCTCTTTATTTGCAAAAGGGAAGAATCATTTGCCACTGCTTTTTTTTTTTTTTGCCTCAAAGTTAAACACCACTGAAAGTTTCTTTCCCAGAATTTTGTTCTGTGAAGGCAGTAATGTCGGCTTAATTTCAACATCAGAATCATCATGGAAAGGAGAGAGGCTGACTTCAGTCATTCACCAAGGAAGGTTCCATTGACAACCATGTCATTTCCTGTTTGGTGGTGGTAGGGAATCCAGTAATTCCAACAATCTCCAAAGGCAGATCAGGTCCGTGAGAGAATGGATATTGACAGCTGGTTGAACTGACACAAAACATCCCTAGGTAAATAGAGGAGGAAGCTTGGCCGCGTATTGTGAAACTAGAAGGGGAAGTATTCCATTGCCTAACTCAATATTTGCATTGTGTCAGTCTGTTTCTGAGGGTTTCTTTCTGTTTCTGACAGTTTATCAGTCTTTTAGTTCAGACCTTTCTGTGGCAGTGGCTGATTGGAGTATTTCAAAAATGTTTTTTAATTTTTTTTTTTTTTAAAGCAGGAAGTGGGAGGTTGTGCTGTATTGCATGAATAACAGTGTTCATGATGTGATTCCTATTGGGGGAGCTTGTGGTCTGTGCAGTTGCAGTTTGTAGTCTGCTGGGTAAGAGCGGTGAGAACACGTTCAGCTGAGTAAGATGGTGGTGGAATGAAAGTGGTTAACCATGCACCTTTCGACACTTCTTTCTCACAGAATTAATTAAGTGTGTGTGTGTGGTGTGTGTCACTGTGTGTGTGTCACTGTGTGTGTGTCACTGTGTGTGTGTGTGTGTGCGCGCGCGCGCATGCGCACGCATATGCGTTTGTTTGTGTGTGTGTGTTTTGTAAGTATACATGTATTTGTTTGTGTGTGTGTGTGTTTTGTAAGTATACATATATTTAATCATATCTTAACACTGTTTTGAAGTGATTTCATGATGTGATAGTTTATAAATGTTCATGTTCAGTTGTGTTTGGACCTTGAAGCAAAGCTTTGATTAACGATTTTTTGTGTGTGTGTGTATAAACTCACATTACTCACCTGCAGTGGTGCTTGAATTTAGTAGCAAATGTTCCTAGTTTAGTCAAACATATTTGTGCGCTTTTGACTAGGATGTAATTAAATTGGAAATGAAATGAGGCAGGGAACAGTAAACAATAAACAGTAAACAAGTGGGGTAACTTTTGCTCCCATAAGAAAACCTAACACAGAGTAACTTTTATTCAAGACTGGCACAGCCTTTCAAACTTGAATAAAGTCAGACAAATACAAAGACGAACAATCTGATAGTGGGGGAAAAACAAGCGCAGGCCAACAACTCAACTGTCTTCATAGCAGACTTAGCAAAATTTGGACTTAAGGAGGCGGGGGAGGGGGGGGGGGGGGGGGGGGGGGGGGGTAGGTTGAAGATGGAGAAACTGGGAACATGAAATTAAGAAAATATATTACAGATATGAAAACCCTTCACTAGCTGCATAAGGGAACCATCGCAATCCCTTTTAAAGGCAGATATATTTGTATTGCCTGCTCCGAGGATGTAATTACTTTGATTGACAGTGATTGCAACATAGGTATTGCTAGTTTTGTGTTGTAAAAGAGGTGTTTTACCCCCTTCTTTTCCTAGTGGAATCCTCAGTCGCAGACTGTGCGATCTGTTTACTTGAGCAGATCCAGTCACGGTGAATCAGTGCATTGTGGCATTCATACTGATGAGTGTGATGATACAAAACCAGGATTGTATAGTTGTGAAGACAGGGGTGTATCTTAAAAACAGTGTGTTGGGAGGTAACGAAGGGGCAAGGAGGAAGAAGGATGCATTGTGAAAAGGAAGGTTCCAAGTTTTGTGGAAACTGTTTACAGTTTGAACGAATGATACAGGTCAGTACATAAAAGCTGAAGTTTATCATGTTGACGATGTGTTCCATGTATCAGTGCATGGAAAGATCTGTCCCTGGAAGAGGAAGCCATCATCTGTTCTTTTTAGCAAATCTGACAGCTTGCTATAACGACATCGCTTTCCTTGATCATGGTTTACTCCTTTAGTTCAGTTCCCAGTCATGTCCTGTGAGAGATAACAATGATATGTCCCTGTGGTCTGCTGTTGCTGAGGCTGTCACAGGATGATTATGGGTGTAGCTGTGCATGGAATGGCCTGAATGAGAGACACAGGAGTAATGCCACTATGGGGGCATGGAAGGAGAGACAGGGAGAAAAAAAGTTCTTTTTTAATTTTATGATTTTGAGGTTTTATCCTTGAGCTTTAGTAGGAGAACTTACACATCAGTTTTCGTTTTGTGCTATTCAGGATCAGTATATATGATTTCATTGAAGAGATGATGCTGTTAAAAAAAAAAAAAATTTGATTTAAAAAAACAGCGTCTTATTGCTCAATGTAAATAGAATAACTTACAATTACATTCATGTGCGAGAAGCAGCACACGCTTAAAAAACAAACAATTCTGTTAATGGGAAAAGCAGAATCAACTGTCAGAAATGTTATCATTCACATCAGGCAAGTGCCCAGGTGTAATGATGATGAGTGAACTCAGAGTCAAGGATATGACAGTGTAGATCTGTTCCTGTTTTTGTTGTTGACGTATTTGGAATGGTTTCCGAGGCAAATTTTCATGCATTTTAGGGGTAAACTGTATTGCTTTGATTTGAGCCATGAAGAGTGTAACTATGAACAAGTAAAGCTTTCATGATTTTGATTTTGAAATTAGGGGTGGGAAGGTAGCAGGGAGGAGCAACATTTTGAGCAGGTCACGTGATTGTTCGGGATGAAAGAAAATTAGAACAGGACAGGGATGCGTATAGTATGAAGAGAAAAACAGATTTTTGATTGTGGGGGAATTTACTCTGGAGGGAGTGGGTAGAAGGATAACTTCTGTGGAACATGTTTTTTGTTTGTAGTTTGGCTGTCTGGACTCGTAACAATTTTTTTTTGCAGACAGCCAAGTCTACTTCGACAATGGCATAGGTGGGAGTAGTTCCGTATTATGCGGATTTCCGTATTGGCGTTTTGGTGATTTTTTTTTGGTAGTTGTTCTGTTGTTTTGTTGTCTGAAATAGTTTTAACTATATAGTACTGAGAAGTGTAAAATTCAGGGTTTGTGTTAAAGAAGAACACAGTAAACTGTCCTTAAATGTCAAGTTTTTGTCAGCCTCCCAGATCCCCCAGACCCCTTCAGCAGGGCATTGCCCCTGCACCCCACCAGGGGCCTTAAGCGGCCCCTGGACCCCATCCGCAAACTTTTCAGTATTACAAACATTTCTCACTCCCACCCATGCAATGGATGAAACAAAATGTTGGTGAAAAGGAATGGATAGACTAGTCCCAGTAGCATTATTTTGCTGATCACACAGTTTGATTAACTGTTACCCTAATGCGGCTCACTTGAGAAGAATGTATCAGTCCTAACATGGATATTATGGGTCCTGTCATGATTGTACTAACTTCTCTTTTTTCATTTCTTACATTGCTTTCCTTTCGTTTTTTTTTTTAATTGCTTTTTTTGTTTGTTCATTGTGTTATTTACTCTCATTTGTCACTCACATTGTTTTAACCCGTTCGCTGCTTGAAGCTGCTTGAAAATGTTACAAACAAAGGCTTTCCCAGTGCCAGGGAAATCTAATGATTTGGGGGTAATAATTAACAAAAAATTCTAGCTCAGAAACTACAAAAGATATAACAATGAAATATATATGATTTTTGAAGGAAATTGAATGAAGATTTTGAATCTGGGCTTCTTTTGTTTTAATTTTGATAATAAAAAAGTATTTAGACAATTAGATTTGGATAGATTTTTTTGCACGATCAAAAGCATATGTATTTACCACTACATCTTCACATCCAAACAAGAACACAAAGCAAAAAAGTTGAAAATAAAGTTTGTATTGTCACACTACACCTGTAAATGAAAGTAAAACAGTTTAGAAGTCTATCAAGACGCTCACACTCTATGCAGACAGGTCAGTCCACGACCACGCCCCCCTCTCCCCACCACGCCCCCTTGCTGGACTTCAACCCTCTCTTTCACTGCTCCTCTTCCCCTACCTTTCCCTCTGCCCTGTGCCGCGCCGCGAGCAGGCCGCGCTCCCCTCTCACGCTGACTACCACGTCACTGACCACTGGCACGCAGTGCAGAGTACACACTAGGCGAGCTCGTTCGACGCTGGCAAACCAGTCAGCTGAACACACATTGAGGTCACACAGCCCGACACAATAACTGACGAATACGGTTGGCAATTCCATCACTATCATCATCTCACCTTCATGCTCGAGTGAGTCGTTGAATAAAAGATTATTGTCTTTGTCAAAAATCATTAGCAGAGCCTGCTCAGCTGTGTAAATACGTTGATTTGGTCGCTGCGCTTGTCGAAGGTTGCGCTGCCATCTTTGCAAGCGAGACGAAGTGCTGGCTGGTCATCCAGTCAGTGATGAGAATAAATGGGCTTTCCCCTCACGTGTGGTCATTTACATATTATTTTAATACTACAGACATATAAGGCTTACTACGCACACTCTATTTAAGTCAGTTGATAGAAATAGTAACGAATGAAAATTCAAGAAAAATGCATGACGTCAGTGGACGGCCCATAGGCACTGGGAAAGCATTTTTAATGCGGCGTCAGCTGACGGCTTAAAGGCACTCTACGGGTTAAAGTTTTGTTTTGATTAATGTCTATCTACACAGTAATAAGTCGTGCCATTTGTTGACTTAATTTTTACAAGCTGCTTGAGGTGCTAAGCGTGCTACTTGATCCCAGCTCATGTAATATTTGCTGGGTGATAAGTTTTTTAGAGCTTAAGAGATAGAAGCTTTCGACTGATAACCAGTGTCTGTTGGAGCTGAGTAAGGGCACCAGATGACAGCTGTTGGTGATGCCTTGATGTGGATGGTGTTACTGCAGCAGTCATTTTGATGCAATAGCTTCTTCCCTGATTGGTTTCCTGTTCTGGTCGACAAATGTCTCTGCCATAAAGTATGCTGATGTGGACATGGATTGTTTGTTTCTTCTCCTTTGCTAAAGAAGACTGTAAAAGAAAAGAACAAATGAAAGTCTGAGCAAGGGTTATGCAGTCTGTCCTGATAACAAGCTGCAGTAGTGGTTGTGCCAAAGTTGACTTGTATGGGCATATTGTTATACATTTTGACCAACAATATTTCTGGCATTGAAATATTTAGTAGAATATATTATATTCATTGAGCAAAATGTGGATCTGTGACTCTGATAAAGTGTCATTGCCATTCAGTTTGGAATTATAATCACACTGCTTGTCTTCCAGTATGTGATTTTGACATTACCTCCAAAAGAAATGTCACCATGGAAAAAAAAATCATTTGGAAAACAGTGTGCATAAAATAGTGTCAAATAGTGGATGACTGGCAGCAAGGCAGCCCAGCACTTAGAGACCAGAGCTTCCACAGAGAGAAAAAAAAAAATGTGTGTGAAGAGTGGAGATGAGCGCCACAGCAGTTATGTTACTTAGAGAGAACTAAACAATGGTCAAAAATAAAAGAAGGAAAGACTTGTAAGGAATAGAAAAAACAGGACATGCACAGTCCTTCAGCTAAGGTGCTATTTCCAGGTAAAATACTCTGAACCCTTATAACCGTGAAAATAAGTGACGAAAAGAACACATTTCAAACTTATGGCTAAGGAAAGCGTAATACGATAGTCAGTCTTCTGCATGAACTATGCAGTTTGGTGTTTGTTCCAGGTGTTTGTTCCAGTTTCCTTTGTTCGTTTTTTTGTCGTTGCTTGATGTCTTGACTAGTCTTTGCAGGTGGTGATATGCTGTGCCTGTTACGCAAAAACAGTTGTAAATGATGAGGAAAATTTTGAAAAACTTTTGATGATGAGAAACTAGTAAGTATGTGTTTTGATTTAAGGTGTTTGTGTTGTCTTGGCATGTGGAATGCTTTTGTTTGGTGTGTGTGGTGTGTGTGTGTGTGTGTGTGTGTGTGTGTGTGTGTGTGTGTGTGCCGCGCACAAGCATGTGTGTGTGCTGAGGAGAAAGGGTTGAGGTAATGTGGAGAAGATTAATCCGTTATTAAGAAAGATACGACAAGACAGAACAGTATTGCAGACCATCCTAGTGTGTAGTTTATTATCTGTGATCCAGCGTCATGCAACCTGAGGTATGTTTCACACCGCTGGAATATAGTTTGCAGCATTTTGTATAAATGCCAAAGGTATCATTATTTATTTGATTTGCGGCTTGGATGTGAGCCGTGGATGTGTGTTATTGTGTTCTTGGTGTATTTATTTATGTGTGTGTATGTGTGAATGTATGTGTTCATGTTTATGCCCCTGTGTCAGTGCGCTTATATATTTTACCAATCCAGTGTGCTATCATTTGCTTTATTTTTTTGCTTCATGATGATCGCTTTAAAACAATTTTGCCTGTTTTAAATAAATTCATTGCCTACGCAGATTATCTCAGCAGGTGATGTTTTGTTTGATTAATCGACGCTAAGTGATTGTTTAGTTTGGTGCTGTGTACAAACATTTTATTTTAAGTGGTGACAAGTCAACGCAGTTTGAGTTGTTGTTGAATCGCCTGAGTTGTGATGTTCATTTATGATACCTCTTTCTTTACCATAGGGTAATACGTTTGGTCATTAGCATGGAATTGGATGGATTATGAATGCCAAAACAGTATGGATTTGTGACTGGAGAGTATTTGTGAATATTTTTCTATTTTGGGGTGATACTGATTTTGGAAACAAAAAAAAATCAGTTGTGAAATTTTCTGTCGTACAATGTGCATCTATTTGGGGATTTTTGTTTTTGCATGATATTTTCTGTTATTTTGATCACAGTCATTTGCCTTAATAGGAATACAGTGTGGTGTTCGAAAACAGTTTTTGTTTTGTGTGCCCTTTCGTTTTCATAGCCATAACTGTCGTGAAATATTGCACCATTATACTCCAATGGTTCAGAACCAGAAACCTGTACAGGCAAGTATGTAAATTCTAAATTTGGGTGATTTACTTTTTTTTGTTTTTCATTGTATTTTTGTTGTTGTTGTGGCTTTTTAACAGTGAATGGTTTGTGTGCCACGTCTTTGCTCATCTGACAAAGAGAGTTTTGATAGCTGGACAGACATCGTACTTGTCCTTTGGGGTAAGTCATACTTTATTTAGAATAACAAAGAAGCATGTGATATCTGTATCTGAAAAAGAAATTCTGTATATCTTGCTTTGGTCTTGTTTTCCTGAGAATGTTGCTACAGTTTGTTACATGGTTACATAACATTTGAGGTGAGGAGCAGACAGATACACATGCACATGCACACACACACACACACACACACACACACACACACACATATCATCTCCATGTGTAATTCCTTGCACAGTTGAGGCAATTAGCAATGAAAGGCACATGAAGAGATGTTGAGAAAGACAATAGTCAGGTGAGTCAGATCTAGACGCATCCACTATTAACCATTTGCTGACTATGTCAAGCTGTTTTGCAGTGTTCACACTCAAGTCAGCTGTTAACTGGTGCTAATAAAAGGTCTCCACAGGATCTTGCTCTCACTCCTTTGAAAAAAAAAATGAATACAGTACATAGTTTCCATGTGCGTGGAGATGCATATTTTGACAACATGGTTATGACTTGGTTATAGCCAAAAGTAAAGAGGTTGGCAAATAAGCAAGAAAAACTGAACAGAACAAGCTTACTATAAAGACACAGCATTTTGACACTTGCAGAATAGAAAACTGTAAGGGGAAAACAGTGTCTAGCTTTGCATATTAGCCAGTGTACCAAAGCAAATTTTTCTTTCCATTGCTTTGCTTCTTTGTCAGTGAGCAGGACCGGTTTATTCCGTTTCCTTTATTTTGTTTTTAACTGGTTTACTTTTTCTGTTGTTTCATTAATTTTGACGAACATTTTGAACTTTTCCTGATTTGACCCCTGTGTGAGAGTCATAAAGATGTGCAAGCTTCTGCACTTGTCATGGTGCGCCAAGCACAAATGTGATGTTTCCAGTGCCGATCGTTCAGTTGTGTTCCATGTAGTAGGCTGTAGTCTTGCAGCTTACTCCACTGTTGTTGCCATGCATAGTGGGTCATTTTGTGTCAGAGAACACCACTTGTATTGATTTCACACTTTTGATGATTTTAAAACTTTTTTTTTCCTTTTTTTTTGTGGTGGAGGTATTTTTTGAAGAGAGATCCAGGGCTGAAGCGTATGGGGACTGGGGCAGTTTTGGAGAAGGCATGTGTGAGTGCATGAGCTTTGTTTCAACACCTGGAAAAGGGGTGTGATTGGACACCTGTGCAGTGTTTTTCTGACCTTCCCCCAGGGCAGGTGGACAAAGTCTTCACCTGCCTCCATGCAAAGCCACCGCCCCATTGATTGGTTATGATTTTGAAATCAGTAAAGTATTGAACAATGGAGAAATGGGAAAAATGCTATTTATCGTTGTCTGCCATTTTGTCAGCAGGTGGAGAAAACTTGACACACAGTACACTGCATTCTGATTGGTCAGTGTCTTCCAACTAAGCCAGTCTGTTAGCATGATACATGATGATATCGGTTTAATTAACAGCAACTCAGAACAGTAGTTTCAGGAAGTGAAATGTCCGGCTGTTTCTATGATTATTCAGTATCGGCAAAATTATACTGAACTTCTGTTTCTCCACTTCAGATGATTGAAAAATGCAGCTCTTGCACAGAGGGTGGGTCACAACATTCGCTTCATGCCTGACACCAGTGGTCGCCTATCTCTGAAGGCGGGCTGCTGTTGTTGTGCTATTTTGCTGTGCTACATGTCTGTTTGTCTGCCTGCCTGCTTGTCCTGCTGTTGATCTCTGGGCAGTAATCAGCAAACTCACTGACTGATTTCGTGGCAGCTTGAATAAATGAATGTACAATTTGAGTAGCTGTGGAAATTACTTGCTTATCTTGACCTTGCTTCAAGGTGTTGGGTTGAAGGAACTTTTGGTTAGCATTTGTGTTGTTTTCTTAGAGATTGTTTGAGTGACTCATTTGAAAGAATCCACCCCAGACTTACAGATTCCTTACGGACCACGACTGAAGATAACTCTGGGAATATTATTGTCTACTTGTGGGACAATGATTGAAGAGAACTGTGGGAGTATCATTGTCTACCTGTGGGACAATGATTTCTTGGTCAGTTGTTGTTAGATCTTAACAGGTTTGCATGCACAAGTGTGGCATAACCCCAAAACTTCTCAGAAATGTGTGACCAGCCTGTCCTCAACCCAGGATCAGGTTGCAACGTCTCGTTTCTCTTAGAAAACGCAAGACTGGCGTTTACAATACTGGGTCTGTGGATGTGCAGGTAGGACTTTTTTTTTTTTCGTACATGCTTGAAACATGGTGTGAGATCTTTGTGAGTGTTGAATTGATGCTGGATGTCAGGACCATGCTGAAGTGAGTCCTTGGGTTTGTCCCTGGGACCTTGTCTGTGAGACCTTGTCATGTGACTTTGCACAAGGTTATTGGGGATAGATAGGATGTGCATTGTAATTTAATCACATGCACTGGTGAACATTTATATGACGTGTGATTTTGTGTGTGTGTGTGTGTGTGTGTTGTGTGTGTGTGTGTGTGTGTGTGTGTTGGGCAAATGCATGTATGTATATTTGTGTGTGTTTGAGATTTTTGTATTACCTCTGATTAGAATGAAAGTGAAAGTGTTGTCTCAGAGAGTTGTCTTTATGATGTGTGGATTTTTTTTTCATTTTTTGTGTGTGTGTGTGTGTGTGCTGTTTTTAGTGTTGAAATTATATTGGAAGGTTATCTTTTTATTTAGCCTTTGTGATTTGTTTGTTTGCAGCTATAATCTTAAGTGTCATGTTTTTTTTTTGCGTGTATATTTTGCCGCCGCCCCCCCCCCCCCCCCCCCCCCTCCCAAATACGTAGAACATAGCCTGTAATTAAATTACACAGTTCTTGGATGATATCAGGAATGGTTTGTTTTTATGTCTTAAATGTTTTTAAATAAATTATCGTGTAAATGTTTTGAGGCTAATATCAGTTTAATAATGTACATTTCTTGTATGAATTTCTGTATCGGTCGTATCTTATGCATATGGAATGTCTTCTGTCTGTCTGTCTGTGTACCTGTCTGTCTTCTCACTCTATCTACAAATCCACATTTTTCATCTGATTTCCAAATTTGCATTGTAAACAAATCACTTTTTCGCTCTACAGTTGCATATGTAGTATTTTTAATGTGACACAAAAAAGCAGTTACAGATAAAAACATTTTGTAGACCAGGATGGTGTACTATTTAACATTTTGCTTGTATTTAATGTTTGGAGGGTAGCAGCATCCATTTGTCACTTTAATCCCAGAAGAAAAGTAGAAAACATGCTCTTTGATTAATAACGACAACATTTGTTCTGTCGGCTTCAACTCTGATGCCCGTCGGGTGTCAACAGACCAGTATCTCATTTCATATAAAATGGGAAGAAATTCAAGGGTTGCTTTTCAACTCCCCCATGAGTTCTGGTAACCTTTATATGAAATGAACATTGATATTAATGGCATCAGGTAGTTTGTCCATTTTTTTTTTCTTCCTTTTTAAAATAAAAAAAAATAATTTCATGCTTAATGGCTAAAGTCAAAGTTAAGCATCCTACATATTCCTGGTAACAGATTACATTATGATTTAAAAGAAAAAATTGTTAACTGTAAATGCCCAAAATTGGTTTAAATAAGAAAGAAAAATGAACATTCAGAATTTACATTATTTGAACTAGAATTATGAACAGTCAAAGGGAACCCGGTCTGCATTTGATCTGAAAATAAGCAGAATGAAAGAAGGTCTGAATTAGAACTGAAAACTCTCAAAATGAACCAGGTCTGATGCTGAACTAAGAACGCACAGAAAATGCCCAAGTTTGAATAAAACTTTTAAAAAGGTTTAGATCCAGAAACTTGAGATTGCATGATGATTCATTAGGCTTAGATGCTGGAGCCACAATCAAAACAGAAACTGCATTTGTTGAAATTCAGACCAATTTCTGTGACATTATTATGAACACAGAGTTTTAAGCTTCACATTCCAGAACTTAATATGTGCTGACTAATTCTCAGGGCAAATGGCATGATATTAATAAGTAACATTAAAAGTCAGGTGTTAACAAACACTGGAATCCAGTGCCTCTTTTTTCGAGGAGTTTTTGCCAGAATCAGACATTTTTTTTATGGTAAACAAGTTTTATTAGAAAAGCACATACATGAAGATTTAGGAGAAAAACCCCACGCAGACACTTTTTTTTTTTAGTTACATACTTGATGTTTGCTTCGTACTCTCTGTTTACGTTTCATGTAGTTTTCACCAAGTTCTTATATAATAGTCAGTGTAATCAAAACGAGTGACTCCAGTGGAGTCGTAGATCACTGTCAGATGGGAGTTGCGAAACCTTTTGTGCTGAATATGCATGCAGCACAGCGTTTCCTGGATTTTCCCATTTGACATTTAAGCGAGAAAGGGATCCAAAACCTATTTCAGGTCTACTGTCATCATACGACCTGATCTTCTCAGGCATCATACCTAGTCTGATTGTTCAACCTACTTTTCTCAGGTAACAGATATATGTACATTCTTTTTATTTCATAACATGACTCAGTGAAGGTGCAGATAGACAAGACTTTGCTGTGCTTGAAAATCAAACAGTAGATGAAAACAAGACAGGTCCACTTCAGATTGTTAACCTGATCACAGCTTTATTTTGGACCGACCTACTTCAAGTTTCACTTTGGGTGCCATGTAGAAGACAGGCAGAAGCAGGCACCCCCAAACCAGTCAGCAGCAGCTTGAACCTGCAGCACTCAGCCGGGGCATTTTCATCATATGCTGTGCCGCCAACGGAACAACTTCAAAATAGTCATTGCTCTGATTCCCCCCCCCCCCCCCCCCCCCCCCCCATCTTTCGTGCAATATGCGTTTCACTCGGAAGCAAAGTTATGTGACGCAAGTCATACTGAGAGGAAAAAGGTGTCTCTTGACTCTGGCATTTTACTTACATGTGAAACAGAAAAAAAGAAGTTCTACAGAGTCTGTTATAATGACTCGCATCACCTGTAGAGTCCATCCAAGACTGTCGGTTTTGTTTTGTTGCATCAATTGCTCAAGTATTCATGTTGTAATAGGAACGTTAGAGTACACCACTGCTTATATGTTGCAATCCATCTCCTACCGACTATGACAGTACTTTATCACTGACTAAGTGTTGGAGAAGTGCTTTCATGTCTGACAGTGCTTTCTGGCTAGCTTGTGTACAGAAGGTATGCATCAAAGGCAAAGGAAAAAAAGAAGGGGGGGGGGGGGGGAGAGAAAGGGGGTTGGGAATGAGTTCTACCACTATGGAAGAAAAAAGCAAGCTGTGTTCTGCGATACAAACCCTTTGTGATGGGTGTTAGACACAAGCCTTCACCTTCTGTTGCACAAATAGTGGCACCACACCTTCTTTGTGAACTGTGATCATCAAATGCTGGAGAGAAATCAAGACTGAATCAGTTATTGCAGCTGGATATCTCCATTAAAATAACTGGTGTTAAGTAGTAGAATAACTGAATATTAAGTGAAATTAACATGGGATGAAGGGTGGGGGGTAATAAGTGAAAAATTAGCATGACTGGAGAGTATTGGGTGGATGACTGTGCGGCAATGGAACATGACTCAAGATAAATGATGGATGATAAAGTGGTAAATGAAAAAGAATGGAGATAACGGACGGATGATTAAGTGGTAAGGGAACATGACTGAAGATGGTGGATGGATGGATGGATAATTGGTGTTACGTGAAGATGACTGGCGGATAATAGACTGATAATTAAATAGGAAGTGAGTGCAACTTGGGGTTAATGGGTTGATGAGAATATGGTTAGTGACAAAGAACTGAGGATCATGGTGGGATACCCATGTGGTGAGTGAAATTAACTGCAGATAATGAAAATGATTTGGGAGTATGGCTGTTATCGCTAAATAGCAAGTGAAAAGTTACTGGGGATAATGAATACATATTTTGTGTTACTGCTTGTTTGAAATTACTGGGGTGTGTGGAGGGACAAGAATCAAGTGGTAAGTGAAACAGAGGACGTGTGTATGTATGTATATATGTATATTATATATATATATATGTGGGGGGGGGGGGGGGGGAGGGTAACACTGAGTGGTAGGTTAAAATGATGGGGGATAATGGTGGGATGATTAAAGTGGGGAGAGAAAATGATGGGGGATAATTTTGGTTTGATGAGTACATGTTGAAGGAAAATGACTAGAGTCAGTTTATAGGGTAGTACCATGAGATAGGAGGAATGAAAATGACTGACCAGAATGCACACATCAGAGATCCTGTGTACCATCTGCATATTCCTATACATACAGGGGGGTAGACATACTCGCATTAAGATCCTGTGTGAAACAAAACGTACACTGTAAAGATTCTGTAAGTGAGTTATGAAAACATCCATTGTGCACAACCTCAGAAAATAGTGAAAGTCCTCCCTCCCCACCCCCTCCCCAGACCAATACAATCCCAAACAAAGAAGGATGCTTACAAGAGCCACAGACATCAGGACTTTAGTTTTCATTTTATTCTATTTATTCATTTATTATTTTTTTTGGCACAGCATCTTTAAAAACCTAAAGCTAAACAGACGACTACAAAATTCCATAGAGACTCATTTTGGGATCTAGCGCAAGCTTTTCTGTCCTAAAGCGGGATTGTGTGGATGTTCTCTTTGAACACGTGTAGAAATCATGTTAGACAGGAGAAGGTTGAAATGTGCAAGGGGCTATGTCCCAAATTCTAGTTGTTGAGTGTTGGCAAACTATGAGCTGTCTCAATAGTTAAGAAAAAAGATCTTGAAGCTTGCTGTTCCTTTTTTTTTTTCATAGATGCCAGAGACTTGAACACATTGCATAGTGTATTATATTGCTATTACTTTGCATAGGTATTAGATAAACAGTATCTTTATCTTTGGTTGTTCAAAAGTTAAATCACTTTACTAGTTTCTTTTTGTGCGTGATTTAGTGGCACTTTGAGCACAGTTTGATCTGACGTTGATTTGTAGTTGGAGGAATCCATGTATTATGCATGAAAAATAAACCAGTTTTATCCACTTTTGTGTATTTAAATCCTTTGTGTGTGTGTGTGTGTGTGTGTGTGTGTGTGTGCTTGGTAAAAAACAAAGAAAAGACAAAGAGTGTATGTGTGTGGTGGAAGAGGGGGGTGGGGGAATACATGGGTGGGGATATGGAATGTGAATCTGCCTTTACACAACTGCACAATACTGCAGAAAAAATATGACTAGGACAGAGCGATAGGTGTGTGTGTGTTTTGTGCAGGAGTTGGGAGGGGGGCGGGGGGGGGGAGAGTAATGGGGAGAGAGGGAAGAGTTTTCACATACATATGCAACAAAAGACTGGCGCAGGAAAAAAAAAAGGGATAGGAAGGGCGGGTATGTTTCACACCAGCCATACACGGTAAACTGGTAAGCGACTATCAATACATTCTTTTTGTGTTTTTTAATTACACCCACCAGCCCAATAGTCAAATGGAGAAGCATTTGCCAACAGAGTTGATGGTCATGAGTGTGAACGATGTGTAAGGTCATTTCTTTCGCTTGAAAAAAATCCTGTGTCCACCCAGCAGTAGATGGTTTACCTGATTCAGTTAAGGGCTGGTTAAAGGCAGCGGAAGGAGTGGGACAGGCAAGGCCTTCCTTCGTGCCATGCCTTAGATACAGTGAATCTCAGACAGTTCACTGCCTCTATGGCTTGTCGGCTATGGGAACTTGAACCT
>CM065717.1:29758731-29781231 GCA_033310375.1 Conus canariensis
TACACACGACACTAATGAGTCACAGCTTGCTTGTGGCAACGCGCGCGCGCGCGCACGCCCGCACACAGCACCACGCCGACGCATCACGCAGCGCCGCGCCGCCGCCGCACGCGGCGCGCGCGCCGCACACACACACACACACACATAAAGGAAAGAAAAGAAAAAAAAAATCCGTTGAGCGTATTATTTTTGCAATTCGCTGTACAGCTTCCGTGGCGATGAAGATTTTAAACTTAAAGAAAAGAAAAGAAAACAAAAAACAAAAACAACCCCCCCCCCCCCCCCACATCGAAACAGAGACAAAGCTGTTTAAATCTTGTCTGTTATATCTATCTATGTATCTATCTATTCATCTATAACAATTCTCGAAGAGACTGATTCGCCAGTTCAAAAGATGTTGGTTTTAACATATTCAAAACAGACCCTGTTCAGCTCGCAATATCTTTACACACCAGCGTACAATTCAACAGGGTTCAGAAACAAATGATTTGGTATTCGTAAGCGTAAAGAATGTCGATCCAGGTGTGTGTTCTAATTCTAGTCTAGTCGATCCGCGCAATTTCCCGAATTCTAAAGTGTCACTGGTATATAGTGAGTCTATAGTCTAGAGAATAGTGATTTGCTCTTGTTCTTCATGACTGTTTCTGTCATCTTCGGCCATTAATCAGTGTACTGTGATACGCTTGGAGGATGAAAGAATGGATTGACTGGGCGCAGGTGTTGTTATCAATTATCCCCCCCCTCCACACACACACACACACACACACACACACACACACACACACACACACACACACACACACACACACACACTTCCTCCCACTCCTTTCTGCTGGAATTTTGGTCTGAAGGGTTTACTCTGATCACTGCCGGAATTCGGTATGATAGCGTGTGATTGAGGGGGAAGTGGGGAAGGAGAGGGGAGTGAGAGGGAGGAGTACCCGGGTGGAGGTTGGGGGGGGGGGGTAGGGAGGTGGGGAGGGGAAGACGAAGAAGCGCCGGATCTGAAGTAGGTCAAGGGAAACGGGTTAATTGGTGTCGTCCCCATGCAAGTGTCTTCCTCCCCTTTGTCCCTGTAATTGCCGTATACGTTTTCTGCCTGCTTCTCTGCTCTCTCTCTCTCTCTCTCCTCTCTCTCTCTCTCTCTCTCTCTCTCTCTCTCTCTCGATGTCTACCCCTAACCTCCTCCTCCTCCTCCTCCCTCTCTCTCTCTCTCTCTCTCTCTCTCTCTCTCACACACGTGAACACAAGCATGCATGTATTGGCGCTTGCTCACAACACACACCACACACACACACACACACACACACACACACACACACACACACACACACACACACCTCTCTCTCTCTCTCTCTCTCTCTCGCAAAACTCGTTACGATTCCGGATATTAATACACAGGGAAAGAAGTGTTCCATGTTTCGTTCAAAACACATCAAAGGGTATTCCAGTCGGTTGTTGTCTAATACCAGCCACAACCCTCGGTTTTGATCCAAAGTTGAAAAGGCAACAAGAACAAGAAACAAGTAAACGAACACACACACACACACACACACACACACACACACACACACACACACACACACACACACACACACACGACGGTCACACCTTCCAGCCAAACTTCGATCAACCGCCGCAAAAACGGCTAAAACGCCCAAACACACAGAGACTGCACGCTTCCTCACACACACACACACACACACACACACACACACACACACACACACACACACACACACACACACACACACACACTCACTCACACTCATACATACAGAGAGAGAGAGAAGAAACAAGTAAACTCTCTCTCTCTCTCTCTCTCTCTCTCTCTCTCTCTCACACACACACATACAGAGAGAGAGAGAGAGAGAGAGAGAGAGAGAGAGAGAGAGAGAGAGAGAGAGGAGAGAGATTTACATATCCTTCTCTAACGCCACAAGTGCCTCTGCTGACGTAGCATTGGAAAAACCATAGGACTGTAATGTCCTCCCATGGAAACACACACACCAAGACGGTGTATGTGACGACATCATGTTAGACACAGCCTGTAGTTGGACGGTCACTGCTTTTTTTTGCTGAAGCAATTGATGCGTTGTCCAAGAGTTGAAATAATAATTGGCAGTTGAGTAGTTGTTTTTTTCTTCTTTTTTTTTCTTTTTTCTTTTTCTTTCCTTTTCTCTTTCTTTTTTTTTTTTTTGGGGGGGTGGGTGGGGGGTGGGGGGGAGGTGGATGGGTAGGGGGGGGGGTTCTGTCTGTCTTCCTCGTACTGGTTCTCCAGCCTTTCTTCTTCTTCTTCTTCTCCTCCTCCTCCTCCTCCTCCTTCTTCTTCTTCTCCTCCTCCTCCTCCTGCTCCTTCTTCTTCCCCTTCTCCTTCTTCTCCTCCTTCTCCTCCTGCTTCTCATTCTTCTTCTTTCTTTTTCCTTCTTTCTTCTTCTTCTTCTTCTTCTTCTTCTTCTCTCTCCTCCTCCTCCTCCTCCTCCTACTCCTCCTTCTCCTTCTTCTTCTCCTCCCCCCCCCCTCTTCTTCTTCTTCCCCTTCTTTACTCATCCAACCCTCCCCATCGATTTTTTATTTCCGTTTTTCTCTTTCTTTTTCTTTTATTTTCTTTTTCTTTCCTTTCATGGGGGGCGGGAGCGGTTGCCTAGGCCGCTTGTTAATGGACGTCATTTGGGGAAAAAAAAAAATCTAGCAGAGAAAGGAGGCAAGGAGATGGAGGGGGTAACTGATTTCACTCGGAAAAAGTTGCTGTTGTTGTTATTGTGGTCGTCGTGTTCACACACACACACACACACACACACACACACACACACACACACACACCACACACAGAGAAAGTCCGCGCGCGAGAGTGCTTGCTCGTACTCGCGCGCAGGTAGGCTACACGCACTCTCTCACACACACGTGAGGGACTTTTGATAAAATAAGACTGCACTCTGTGATCTCAGAGAGAGAGAGAGAGAGAGAGAGAGAGGAGAGAGAGAGAGAGAGAGAGAGAGAGAGAGAGCGTTTTTCGCTTGTATTGACTCGGAGAGATAAAACCTCGCAGACCTAACTCTCTCGTGTAAACCGACGGTCACACCTTCCAGCCAAACTTCGATCAACCGCCGCAAAAACGGCTAAAACGCCCAAACACACAGAGACTGCACGCTTCCTCATTATGAAAGCAACACATGCAAACAGAGAGACGGACGACTGAAAAGAACGCGTGATAAGCCTCTTCACTGGGATTGCGGTTTGGCGACAACACTGACACTTACACCCCGAGAAGCTCGGAGTAAACGACTTCACTTGTGTGATCGAGAGAGAGAGAGAGAGAGAGAGAGAGAGAGGAGAGAGAGAGAGAGAGAGAGAGAGAGAGAGAATGTCCTCACATCAAAATTGTAAGTTTATCACCATAGAATTCTGTTCAGACAACCAGTAGTTCAAAGAAGACCTAATGCTTCGTAATGTACAAACGGTTCCTTTTATTTTTAAACTCCTAATTGTCGTCGAGACAGACAGTAACAACAACAACAACAACGAAAGTTCTGATTAAACATTTGGGAAGTTCTCTCTCCATCACCTCCCCCTCCCCTCTGTGACCTCTATCCTCCGCTTATCTCTCTTTCCTCCGTCCCTTCCCCTGTCCCACCTGCTCACGACAATAGATATCTGAAATTCAAATCGTCATCTGAAAAACTGAAATAGCAATATTTCGGTGAGAGAGAGAGAGAGAGAGAGAGAGAGAGAGAAGAGAGAGAGAGAGAGAGAGAGAGAGAGAGAGACAGACAGACAGACAGACAGGACAGAGAGAGAGAGAGAGAGAGAGAGAGAGAGACAGAGACAGACAGACAGACAGAAGAGAGAGAGAGAGAGAGAGAGAGAGAGAGAGAGAGAGAGAGTCAAGGCTCAGGATGATTTATTCACGTTTTAGGCCATAGCCCCTGGTGAAGGGGGTTGCGAGTTAATTACAGTCATCTTAGCACCTGAGCAACTGCACGCAAACAAGATAAATACTCATTCGAAATAATACTTTATGACACGATAAATGATCGCAACTTGAATGCTTTGAATTGAGAGAGAGAGAGAGGAGAGAGGAGAGAGAGAGAGAGAGAGAGAGGAGAGAAGAGAGAGAGAGAGAGAGGAGTTGGTAAGAAAGGGGAGGGGGATGGGGAGGATTACTCACTGTTACCTACCGACACAGCATAATTACCGTCAGGTGCGACCAGCAAAGTAAGTACACACCAGAGGGTAACGGTGCACCCTCATTTGAAGAAAGCAAAGGGAAGGCAAGAAGAAAAGATCACCCGTAATCCACACTGTAATGCGATTCTCTCCCCTGACTTCCGCCAATACCCTTTCGCACGCTTCCCTCTTCCCATCCACTCCACCACCACCACCACCACCACCACCACCACGACATCTACGACTTCTACCGGGGGAAACCCGTAGAGGATCCAAGGAATGGGGGAGGAGAGGGGACGGGGTGGGGGTGCGGGAGGAGGTTCGTTAACCCGTCGAAACCAACCTCTATAGTGCTCCATCGGCTGGCCAGCAGCGTGCGTTTTCTTACAACACTTAAATCAGGCAGATAAACGTGTGGGTTTACCCACCAGTTCAGTCTCTCTGTCTCTGTCTGTCTGTCTGTCTCTCTCTTGAAGACAGTTTCTGTTGAAAAGATGTACTTTAAACAGGGGTTATGGCAAGGATCTATCGAGGTAGTCCACACAACCCTATTTTCTTCAGAATCTTACACACGTTCTTCTTAGTGATGCAACAGACACAAATGACGCATCGAAATAACAGCATTTCAAGGGTTTCCCCCCCCCCCCCCCCCCCCCCCAACCCCCTTACACACACACGACTTTAGAATATAGTTGAATAGTTGAAAAGACAATCCCTTTGTAGCACGAGAGTTTAACAGCCATGCTTTTTTTCCATAACACTAAAGGAAGTGCCCACATACTTGAACAGTCGATCTGCTTTTCTGAATGCTGAAAAGAGTGCATAAGTAGTTAAAAAACAGTTAAGGCTAGAGAGAGTACCTGGATAGCTGAACAGATGATCTGCTTTTCTGAAGACTGAATAGAGTGCATAAATGGTCGAACACGCGTTCATTTCTTATGACTTAAAAGCCTGCCTCAGTAGCTGAACGGACGATCCCCCCCCCCCCCCTCCCCCGAAGACTGACGAAAGAGCTTGAACAATTGAACAGACGATCTGTTTTTCTAAAGACTGAAAGGAGTGCATGAACGGATGGATACGTGTGGAGTTCTTAATGACTAAAAAAGCGTGTCTCAATAAATAAACAGACGATCCGTTTTCCTGAAGACTAAAGAGAATGCATGAATCGTTGGACATAATGTTCAGTTCTTATAATTTAAAAAAAAACAACAACTTGCCAAAATAGATAAACAGACGATCTGTTTTCCTGAAGACCATGAATGGTTGAATCTGTGTTCGGTTCTTATGACTTAAAAGCGTGTCTCAATAGAGGAACAGATGATCTGTTTTTCTGAAGACGAAAGAGAATGCATGAATGGTTGAACACATGTTCAGTTCTTATAATCAAAGAATGTGCTTCAACAGATGAACAGACTATCTGTTTTTCTTACGACCAAAGACAGTGCATGAATGGTTGAATCTTTGTTCAGTTCCTATGACTAAAGAGCGTACCTCAATAGATGAACAGACTATCTGTTTTTCTTACGACTAAAGACAGTGCATGAATGGTTGAATCTATGTTCAGTTCCTATGACTAAAGAGCGTACCTCAATAGATGAACAGACGATCTGTTTTCCTTAAGACTAAAGAGAATGCATGAATGCATGAATACGTGTTTATTTCTTGTGACTAAAGAGCGTGCCTCGATAGCTGAACAGACGATCTGCTTTTCTGAAGACTAAAGAGAATGTCTAAATGGCTGAGCAGATGCTGTCCTTGGGTTTTTGCTAAGACTAAGTGTACGTGAACAGTTGTACAGACGTATTTGGGTTTTTCCTAAGACTGAGAAATGTGCCGAGCCTAGCAGATGTATTGTCGCGTGTATGAACAAGCCCGCGCGCGGGAACAGCTCCTCAATGAAACTTAAACTAAAACCGTATGAATAGCTGACAAGATGATGATGGTGATGATGACGATGATGATAATGATTATGATCATGATCATGGTGTGTGTGTGTGTGTGTGTGTGTGTGTGTGTGTGTGTGTGTGTGTGTGTGTGTGGTGTGTGTGTGTGTGTGTGTGTGCGTGTGTGTGTGTGTGTGTGTGTGTGTGTGTGTGTGCGCGTGCGTGCATGTGCATGCGTGCGTGTGTGTGTGTGTGTGTGTGTGTGTGTGTGTGTGTGTGTGTGTGTGTGTGTGTGTGTGTGTGTTTTCCCCGGAGACTACAAAACTGCCCGAATACCTGAACAAACAACGGTGAAATTGGAAATTGGTTTTTCCCAAAGACCACGAAGGCTGGCTGAATAGTTGAGCGGACGATGTGTTTGAAATGTTTTGTTCTAAAACTAGCGAGGGTCCCTGATTGCTTAACTCGACGACGTAATGGACATTCCCTCGCATCAAGGAGAACGTGTCGGCTGCCATCAACAACCACCCAGTGTTACATGTGAGACAATTAGCCGATTTGGTCTCCCGCATAATGGAGAGAGAGAGAGAGAGAGAGAGAGAGAGAGAGAGAGAGAGGAGAGAGGAGAGAGGACAGGAGGGGGTGGGAAATTAATCGAGTGGGGGTGGGGGTGGGGTGAGAGGGAAGGGCGAGTGGAAAGAGGAAATTGGAGAGTTGAGGGATGGCTGTGTGTAACTGACTTTCACCTTCCTTCACAGTAAGGTGAAAAGGGCATGTTTACTGAAAGTCGAAGTGACCTTATTCCAGTCGCAGAATCCGAGACCTTACATCACTTGAGTGGATCTGCCTTACCTCACGTAAGCATTTTAGTGCAAACTTGACGTAAATGTTCGTCATCAGCTCGTTTTGACGTTACACATCCATTTTGGATTTCCCCACATTCATTAGCGCAGTTATGTTGTGTCTGATTCTGTGCATAAAGGCGAATTTATTGTGTGTGTGTGTGTGTGTGTGTGTGTGTGTGAACAGTATCGTGGAAACTAGCAAGGCTGCATACTTTTTTGCTTCCATTCAGATTCAGTTGCTTGATTCACTGCAAATGCTACACTCATAGAGATGTAATTTGCTATATTTGGCAAGATTTAGCTGTAAGTGTCCAATCTATGATTTATGTTTATAACATTAACTTACATTGGCTGTTCTGCTTAACAGATTTTAAATTGGATGGCCAAATGTTATCAAAGTTAATATTTTCTGCAATGTTTGTATAGAATATTATTTGACATATCTTCAGTTTAATAGGCAATAACTGTAACTTGTCATTTTTTCAGAAAATGGAAATTTTGCAAACTAACGTTTTGCCGAATTTGTAATTCACAGATATATGCTCTTTGCTATTCATTATTTGGGTAACATCTTCATGCACGGATAGTAGGAAAGGTGTTAACAATATTCATCACAATGCCAAGTTTAGTAGTGTGTGGCTTTGTTATTGCTAATGAAATTCTAAAGTTTATTACACACACACACACACACACACACACACACACACACACACACACACACACACACACACAAGGTGACAGGCGACTTACTTTGTGGTGCAATATTAGATTATAAACTCAAGTTGTTGAACACGTGAGTCAAAAACGGTTGTTTTTGCTATTCATCTCCACACCGCTCAATGGTAAAGTACCAAGTTTGCAATGATACGTTATGAGTTTGAATCCCGATAGCCAACCCAATGTAAAATTGCCACGTTTCTGCTGGTCATCTTTACATATTGTCATTGCAGTGAGATCAGTGCTAACTAACTAACTAACTGACTTACTGACTAACAAACTAATCAACTTACTAAATAGCTAACTAGCAAACAAACAAACAAACAAACGAACAAACGAACGAACGAACTAGCGAATCATTTATCAACTAGTTTACTAACCAACCAACATACCAACCAGCCGACCAACGAACGAACGAACAAACGCACGCACGCACGCACGCACGTACGTACACACGCACGCACGGATAGACGGATTGAATGACTGCCTGACTGACTGACTGACTGACTGACCATCGCTGAGTGCCTGAAAAGCTTAGATGATTGATTCAATGTAAGGGCAACGAATTTGTAGTCTGACATGGAACGTTCGAATCACACTGTACGCATCAACATAAAACTGGCGATTTTCGCTGCTCATTCTAACATGTTGTCGTTCTGGTGGGTTAGTGTAGGGTTAGACAGGTTCCAACCCTCTTGTACCCGACTCCCCTCTCTCACACCCGCGCCCTACCACTTCTTCCTCCCTCCCTCTCCCTCATCCTCGGTCCACCCATTCTGCTGGGATGAGAGTTATCCCCCGTTTGCCATGTTAACACCTGGGGTTCGAACTTAGGGAGTTTAACTAAATTTTCAGGTGTGTGTGCGTGAGTGTGTGTGTGTGTGTGTGTGTGTGTGTGTGTGTGTGTGTGCTGACGGTTCTGCTGCCCGTTTGTACGTGTCATTCTGCTGGCTTCGATGTAATATTACAGATCTCTCTCTCTCTCTCTCCTCTCTCTCTCTCTCTCTCTCTCTCTCTCTCTCTCTCTCTCTCTCTCTCTCTCTCTATTTCCTAGAATGGTTACCCTCGTCCACAGTGTTACCAGATGGGTGTGTGGGCAAAAATTTATGAAAATAACTTAAACTTTCCATCTCTTTCACACACATGGAATTGTTATCATCTAATATGGATATCAACAGTGAACCTAAATCTAACTTGTTCATGTACAAAACCCAGCCGTATTTGAAGACAGTAGATATGTAAATGGGGTGAAGAGGATGGAGGTGGGGAGGGGGGATGCGGGTAGGGGCTTGGGTGTGGTCCACTCCACTGGTTTTCTTTCCCCCTTTCTTCTTTCTTTTAAAAAAAAATGCGACCAAAGGATGGTTCTCAGCTATAATGGTCGTGAGAGAGAGAGAGAGAGAGAGAGAGAGAGAGAGAGAGAGAGAGAGAGAGAGAGACCCACACACACACACACAAACACAGAGACACACACACACACACACACACACACACACACACACACACACACAACACACACACACACACACACACACACACACACAGACGACACACAGAGAGAGAGAGAGAGAGAGAGAGAGAGAGAGAGAGAGAGAGAGAGAGTTGTGCAAAAAGAAAGCAGAAAACCAGTTCCAGTCCTTAGAGACCTAAAGGGACACAAGAAAGGTCAAAATGTGTGGACAGCAAGGAGCGGTCAGCTCTGCTGTAGTGTGACCCAAACTCTGTCCGGCAAGTGAACATTCACTCAGGCGAACAGACGCGCTGCATAACAACTTTCACGTAGGTCTGTAAATAGATGTAACCCCCCCCCCCTTACCCTCACCCACACCATACCTCCCCCCCCCCTACTCCCCCCCCCCCCCACCCGCCACTGGTTGACCAGCTGAATATACGAAACGAAGGTAAGGCGGGAAAGAATGCAGGTAAACAACTGGATCCAGTCAATCTAATGTTATATTGATGAAGTTATACTGATGAAGTGAAAGAAAAAGTTGTAACAGAAAGATAACTCTTTCATGGAATGAGTTCTCTTTAGGAAGTTAAATCCAAGAAAGAGACAAAGAAAAATAATGTCTAAGAAAAGACAGGTTCTTCATGGAAGGAATCCTCTGTTTAGAGCTTTCACTACAGCGTGTTTCACCATGTGGAAAGCGCTGCTGACAGCGAAGGCTTGACTGTGTCCGGAGTTGTACTGGGTTCACCTGTCAGTGAAACAGCAACAAGCTGGGCCGCAGAAGGCGCGCGCAGCAGTTTCTAAATGTTGGAATTTTTTTTTTTTTTTTTTTGGCTGGTGAGCTCTGCAATCATGAAATACAGGTGGGTATGGCCCCTATGAGTGCTTCCGTGAAGATTCTGCCGTGTCACGTGCCGAGGCCATCATGGCATCTGCCAGGGAGCAGTTATATCCCTTGACGTTTTGACGGCATGCATGCCCTGTGTGTGACTGCACCCTTTGTCAATACTGCGCGGGCCTCCAAGGGTTGTGCAGGATTGCTGCCTGGTTGGTTTGTTCAGCAGATGAGGAATATCTTTCTCTGGATCCCACTAGCACCTTCGGGGGTGTCTTTTTTTTTCCATTCCAAACCGTCGTCTGTCCAGTTACGGTCAGTGTGACAGTTGAACCGTTTGGCCTATAGACGCCTGATTTGTAGATGGTGAGTTTCAAATTCCGGAAACGACTGGAGAGTAGAAGACAGGGTTTGGATTGTCCACATCATCTGCGTCAATGAATGGGTGGAAGCAAGCAATTTCAACAATAATGAAATGCTAAATAACAGTGGAGAACTCCAATGAGGTCCCTCTGGGAGACATGAATCCACACAAAAAAAAGAAAAAAATGAAACGCTGAAGCCACAAAGCACCCGTAAGTACTGCAGTTTATCTGTGTATCTACACGCTTCTCTAGCAAATCAGTTAGCCGTCTAAGTTTCATGGAACAAAAGTAAGAGGTTGTAAAAAAAAATGTTCACTTCATGAAAATTGTCGTCATAGCAGTGAGAACACCAGCGGATAAGGTTAGGACTAGAGACAGAATTGTCAGCAACACAAAGGTAGTTACGTATTCATATGCATATTATTGGTCGAGCACAGATTCTCTCTCTCTTTCTCTCTCTCTCTCTCTCATCACACACACACACACACACACACACACACACACACACACACACCACACACACAATGCGCACGCTTACGCACTCACCAACACATACATTCTCTGTCTGTCTGTCTGTTTGCCTGTCTGTCTGTCTGTCTCTCTGTGTGTCTGTCTCTGTCTGTCTGTCTTGTCTGTCTCTCAATCTTTCTTTCTCTCGCTGAGAAAACTAGGTCAGCACCAGTCTGGAGACGAACTGTTCAAGACTGAAGAGTCGAGCGGAGGAAAGCCCCAGAGAGCACTAGGCCAGCTAAGGCAACGGAGCCAAGGGACACAGGAAGCTCTTTCTCTTGCTCACAAGAAGCGAAGCGGAAAAAACATTGGGCGCAACTGGTCACCGAGGCATGACAGTGTTGACCCAACTATCGTCGAACGGCCCACAACCCCCTCCCGGCCCCCTGACCCTAGTCCTGGACCAGAGGTGATGGTGTGTGGTTAGCAAAGGGGGAGGGAATAATAAGGGGTGTGTAAAGGGAAGAGAGGAGAGAGAGAGAGAGAGAGAGAGAGAGAAGAGTGACAGAAAGACAGAGACTCACATACAGAGAGAGAGAGAGAGACAGACAGACAGACAGAGACTCACATACAGAGAGAGAGAGAGAGAGAGAGAGAGAGAGAGAGAGAGAGACAGAGACAGAGACAGAGACAGAGACTCACATACAGAGAGAGAGAGGAGAGAGAGAGAGAGAGAGAGACAGACAGACAGACAGACAGACAGACAGACAGACAGACAGATAAAAAGACAAAGGCACACATACAGAGAAGAGAAGAGGAGAGAGAGAGAGAGAGAGAGAGAGAGAGAGAGAGAGAGAGAGAGACAGACAGACAGACAGAGACAGAGATAGAGATAGAGAAGAGAGAGAGAGAGAGAGAGAGAGAGAAGAGAAGACAGACAGACAGACAGACAGACAGCAAATAGGCAGGCAGGGCAGACACAGACAACAGACAAAACCGCGCGCGCGCCATACAGACAGACAGACTAACAGATAGACAGACAGACCGACTGACAGACAGAAACAACACACACACACACACACACACACACACAACACACACACACACACACACACACACACACAACAGAGAGAGAGAGAGAGAGAGAGAGAGAGAGAGAGAGAGAGAGTGGATGGGTGGGGTATGGGGACCAGAGAAGCGAAAAAAGAACACACACACACACACACACACACACACACACACACACACACACACACACACACACACACACTCTCTCTCTCTCTCTCTCTCTCTCTCTCTCTCTCTCTCTCTCTCAAAGACCTTGGTGTGAACAGAGGGGGACGGAGCCTGGACCTAAGTGTTTGTTTTCCATCAGCAGGGAGACAGACTGACCGCAACTAGCGGCTGGTCCTTGACGGCTAATAACACCCATACCGCCAGGGTCAGTCACGCTTCCAAGTGTCCGAGTCACCACTTACTCGCTGACGGACCGACCACCCGGGGAGATCCCCGCTACGAGTATGCACTGGGGCTGAGGGGCCATGCTGTTGTAGTGAAGTGTATGGTGTGTTGGGTTGGGTTGGGTTGGGTTGGGTTGGACTGTGTTGGTGTTGTGTTGTGTTGTGTTGTGTTGTGTTGTGTTGTGTTGTGTTGTGTTGTGTTGTGTTGTGTTGTGTTGGTTGGGTTGGGTTGGGTTGGGTTGGACTGTGTTGTGTTGTGTTGTGTTGTAAGGTGTTGGGTTGGGTTGGGATGCATTCTATTGTATTGAGCTGGGTTGTATTGTATTGTATGGTGTTGTGTTGTATTGTATTGCAATGTGTTGGGTTGGGTTGGGTTGGGATGCACTGTATTGTATTGTGTTGGTTTGTATGGTATTGTATTGTATTGTAATGTGTTGGGATGGATTGGGTTGCATTGTATTGTATTGTGTTGTATTGTATCATGTAGCGATGACAAGCCATGTAACGTGACATAGTGTATGGTATTGTGTTCAATGTATTGTATTGTATTGTATTGTGCTATATTGTATTGTGTTGTGTTGCATTGTATTGTCTTGTGTTGTGTTGTGTTGTGTTGTGTTGTGTTGTGTTTTGTTGTGCTGTATTGTGTTGTGTTGGGTTGAATTGTGTTGTATTGTATAGGCTACACCCTATGTGAACACAGAGCAGGCTTCCAAGGGTGTGTGCAGGATTGCTCCCAGCTGGTTAGTTCGACAGTTGGGGACAGTGCTTCTCTGGGTCCCACTGGGTCTTCGGCGTATCTCTTTCGAGGAACGAAGAAATAGAAGGAAAGAAAGTGTGTCATTTTGATCTGTGGTGCTGGACTGTGCCGAATTGTACTATTTTGTATCGCGCTGTACTGCACTGTGTATCGGCACAGTCCAGTACCACAGATCATAATGACATGATGTTGATACGTTAGAATATTTTCCATAGATTTGCTGTATATATACGAATTTGCTTGGTTTACTGTAACAACTCGATGTGTTGATAAAATGCATTGTTCCTTTAGTTACGGATTGATTGTTTTGCGTGTATATGTCGTGATTATGGAATGTATTTGTATTCACTTGTACAAACACTTTGAAAGTGGTCACTGGGTGAGGACTGGAAGGTGCACGGTCCTGGACTGTGCGAAGGTCGCGTTTCCTCTGAACCTCTGGTCTTCAGTGCCGTTCTCTTTCTCTTCCACCTCCTCCTTCTCCTTCTTCTTCTACCCCTCCACTGCTCCTCCTCCTCCTATTCCTCTCCTCCTCCTTCTTCTTCTCATCTTTCTCCTCCTGCTCCCCCCCTCCTCGTCCTCTTTTTTCCCCTTCTCCTCTTCCTTCTCCGCCTCCTCTTCCCGTTTTCCTCCTCCTCTTCCTCCTTCACCTCCTCCTCTTTTTGGTTGTTGATGTTATTGTTCTTCTTCTTTTCTGGAAAAAAAAAGTCTAACAGAATTCTTCTTCAGTCACCCCCTCCCCCCCCCCCCCCTTGCTGCCTAGGTATGTTTTACGTGCACTAAGTACACGCTGCATGGAGAGAGGAGGGGGGGGGGGGGTCGATTTAGTCACAGTTTCCCTAGAGACCTGCATTCATACCACCGCTCTAGGTCTTATGTGGAGAGGAGAAAAAAATGCCCTGTCAGAAATTAGAACCCCAAACCAGTGAGATAGTACGTCAACACATACTGGCACTGTCAGAAATTAGAACCCCAAACTAGTGAGATAGTACGTCAACACATACTGGCACTGTCAGAAATTAGAACCCCAAACCAGTGAGATAGTACGTCAACACATACTGGCACTGTCAGAAATTAGAACCCCAAACCAGTGAGATAGTACGTCAACACATACTGGCACTGTCAGAAATTAGAACCCCAAACCAGTGAGATAGTACGTCAACACATACTGGCACTGTCAGAAATTAGAACCCCAAACCAGTGAGATAGTACGTCAACACATACTGGCACTGTCAGAAATTAGAACCCCAAACCAGTGAGATAGTACGTCAACACATACTGGCACTGTCAGAAATTAGAACCCCAAACCAGTGAGATAGTACGTCAACACATACTGGCACTGTCAGAAATTAGAACCCCAAACCAGTGAGATAGTACGTCAACACATACTGGCACTGTCAGAAATTAGAACCCCAAACCAGTGAGATAGTACGTCAACACATACTGGCACTGTCAGAAATTAGAACCCCAAACCAGTGAGATAGTACGTCAACACATACTGGCACTGTCAGAAATTAGAACCCCAAACCAGTGAGATAGTACGTCAACACATACTGGCACTGTCAGAATTAGAACCCCAAACCAGTGAGATAGTACGTCAACACATACTGGCACTGTCAGAAATTAGACCAAACAGTGAGATAGTACGTCAACACATACTGGCACTGCCCTGTTTATTGGACTGTCGCTACGAAACGAAGAGTGGCCGTAATGTTTGAACTTAGGCGTACTGTCTGTCTGTCTGTCTGTCTGTCTGTCTGTCTCTCTCTCTCTCTCTCTCTCTCTCTCACACACACACACACACACACACACACACACACACACACACACACACACACACTTGACATGCTCATCTGCTATTTGAAGACATCCCCAAGACAAAAAACATATCATTTCAATGTTCTTGTAGGTGTGCATCTTGACTTATGTTACTCACACACACACACACACACAACACACACACACCACACACACACACACACACACACACCACACACACGACAGAAATTGAAAACAAATTCCCAGCGGAAGTAAAGGTCAAGCGCTTTCCCACTATCCATCAAAACAGTTAGGCCATAATTATAGTCATCATCGGGTCTTGTGAAGCGTCCACCCAGTTTCAGATAAACATTTGCGCCACTGTTATGATGGGTTTTAATGCCGGATTCTTGTTTTCCAATCATCCATGGAGCAGCTGGGAATTCCACTCTCATTTGAAAACAAAAACAAAACACCCACTCTGCTTACATGTGAATTCCTTCAGTTTTACGGTAAATTTACGCTCTCGCTCTCTCTCTCTCTCTCTCTCTCTCTCTCCCCTCTCTCTCTCTCTCTCTCTCTCTCTCTGTGAGGTCGTCAAAGTACAAGCAAGGCATACCAACGGATGGCACAAGTGTTTGGAAAGCCAACACCCACACCCTTGTTGCCGACAGCGGGAACCAAACTTCGCTGCCTGTCCTGACAGAATGGAGCCAGGGGAGGACGCGGAGGGGGAAGGGGGGGGGGGGACAGCTGAAAACAAAGTGCCAAACAGCCCAGCATGAAACGTGCTGGACATGCTCCTAAACCGGCATTGACAAGCTGTAATCCTCTGTGCGGGCGAAGGGCAGCGTGAGAATGGCCATTGACCAAAGTCTTTTTTTCCGCTCCAGGCCCCCCCGGCTGCGCACCGTTATCCCGGTGACTAACCACTCGGAAACGTGTGCGAAAACAGCGGGCTATTTCCTTAATCGGCCCTGCAAAGGACGGGGACCAAATCCGCAGTGAAAACATTTCTAGTTCCTGTAAGGGGCGACAATGAAACGACCCTCGTCGCTCCAATCGGCAACTAGCCGGCCCGCCAGCCAACCCGCAGATCGGGCTCAAAGGCGGGTTGGGGGCTGGGGAATGCTATTTCCGCCGGCCAACGCGACAAAAGGGTCGAGCTGGGTGGCGGGGTTAAGAGGGGCAGATGCAAAAAGAAGAAGAAGAAGAAGAAGAAGCCAGTGAGGCAGATGGGAGCGAGGATCACGAACCTATTTTTTACGTTCGTGAGTGAGAACAAGATTCAGGAAAAGCGCAGGTGAATTCTAATCGGGTCTGGGGCAGCTGCGTAACACTAAAATGTCAGCGTTAATACGGAAAACTGAACTTTGTACCCGTTATTCACCTCACAAAGCAGGTGAAGGATTTGAGAATGTCGTGAGGACTTGAAGAATCCGGGTAAAGCAAACGCGTTGTTTAAAACACTTTCGTTAAGCTGTCACAGTCGTGAAACCTTGCGCAGAGAGTGTATGATTACAGACCAGTATTTGTTTTCAGGACTTTGCCGAGACGTTGAGTCTGACAGAATTTATGTCCAGCGCCATTCAACTCTGAAAATTTACTGTTTGCTGTTCCCTGCCTAATTTAAGATTTCCTTTTTTACCAATCAAACAGAGGTTACCCATATTTGTTTCTGTTCGTCTGTGTGTTCTGTTTGAGTGTCTTTGAGATAAAAAGGTTGTGCCAGTCTATATAGCAATGTTCTTTGTGTTTATTTCTCCGTTGTTGTTTCTGTGTATGTGTGTCAGGTAAAAAGTATGTGTGTGAGCTTGGAATATTCTTTGGGGGGGGGGGGGGGGGATGTCTCCTTGTTATGTGTGCTGTGTGTTATCATTTCTGCTAGGCGACTTGATGTCGCAAGCAGAATTCGTTTGGAGTTACGGGTGTGCAGTTGTCCTATTATGGCAGCAAGCCTTACACTATTTGTTCGTTATTTACTGTTTACTATTCCCTGTGTCATTTGAGATGTTTTTTTGGTATTGTTCGAATGCGATTTTAAGCTTCCCATCAAACAACAGTAGTGTGCACGAGCTACAACGATATTGGTTGATTTACTGAATGATGAATGGATATGTAAAAGGACTAACTGACTGATTGAGGGATAGAATGACATAGTAATTTTATAATTGATGGATAAAAGAAAAGGATACTGAACATGATATAACATAAGCAAGAAGCAGTGCTGCTCTGTAAATGACCGTTGAATAATTCTGTCTGTAACATTTACGGCAGGTCTTTAAGGGTTCATTAGGCTACCAGTCGGACAAATATCTTGTCACACACACACACACACACACACACACACACACACACCACACACACACACACACACACACCATGCAAATGCGGAGAGAGAGAGAGAGAGAGAGAGAGAGAGAGAGAGAGAGAGAGAGAGACGTGGGTGGGCGGGCGGGGATGGGAACAGAGAAGTCAGAAGAAGAAAGAAAACAAAAAGTGGAGTTGGGTGTGACAAGCGCCGCGTGGGTGGGGCCTGGACTCGAGTGTTTGTTTTCCATCAGCAGGCAGAGAGAGAGAGAGAGAGAGAGAGAGAGAGAGAGAGAGAGAGAGAGAGAGAGAGAGAGAGAGAGAGAGAGAAGACAGACAGACAGACAGACAGACAGACAGACAGAGACAGAGACAGAGAGAGGAGGTGCCTTTCAGCAGCAGCTAGCAAACCTGATGAGCCCTTAACAGAACGAAACAGCTGTCGCTTGATGGTCCTGCTCACCCCATCATGGGTTAAACTTGAAGCATTCATGCGTGTGCACATCGCGTATTACACGCGCAGTGCTTTAAATTTCAGCGTGAGGGACATGGAGCCTCACAGAGGATCTGCAAGAAGGATCCAAGCCATGGAAATGAGATGCTACGGCAAGATACTAAACATCAGATACACTGATCCCATCAGACGGTACATTGGACCTCACGAAGATCTGACATCAGCCAGGAAAAGGTAACTACAACGGTATGGCCATGTAACGAGATCCAACGGCCTCGCTGAAACAATCCTCCTGGGAACTGTTGAAGGAAGGAAGAGAGAGAGGGGAAGACAGAAGAAACGGTGGATTGACAACAAGGCAGCATGGACAGGGAAAGCTTTTGCAGAGACCCAGCCCTTGGCACTCAACCGACGGAACTGGAGGAACGTGGTGAACTGTTCTTCAGTGTGGTGCCCCAGAGACTCTCCACGGAGGTAAGAGAGAAGAAGAAGAAGAAGAAGAAGAAGAAGAAGAAGAAGAGAAGAAAAAGAAGAAGAAGAAAATGACGAAGGAGGAGAAGTAGAAAAAGAAGGAGGAGGAGAAGAAGAAGTAGAAGAAGGAAGAGAAGGAAAACAAGGAGAAGAAGGAGATGAAGAAGGAGGAGAAAAAGTGGGAGAAGAAGAAGGAGGAGGAGGAGGAGAGAGAAGAAGAAGAAGAAAAAGAAGAAGAAGAAGGAGAAAAAGAAGATGAAGAAGGAGAAGAAGAAGAAGGAGAAAGAGAAGGAGCAGAAGAAGAAAACAGGGTAGCTGGCGGGAGGGTGGGGATGGGGGGGGGGGGGGCAGGGGGGGGGGCAAGCGGCAATAGAAGTCGGGCCGGTGGACATACACAATCAGGCTAAAGTTAGCAGACTAAAGTCCCATCGCCCAAAGGCACGACACTACGGAAGGCGGAGCCATCTTCTCCTTCCGCAGCCTTTACCTGACCTGAATCACATATCCCTTTAACCGTTGGGTAGACAGAGAGACAGGCTTTTGAAGTTGTTAAAAAACCCGACCGAACGAGTGGGTACGTCGAACTCACGACAGTCTGTGCCCCACAAGCCAACACTCCAACCATTTGACTACGGGCCACGACTAGACAGACCACAACAGAAAGGATGACAAAAAGGTCTTTGAGGGCGACTCCACACGGGGAGGTAGAAAGGGTTGAGGGACAACTGTGCCAGCTCCCAGCCATTCTCCAGGAGGAGACAAGATTATTATTACCTGTCGCAGGGATCCAGGGACCCCGGGGGGGGGGGGGGGGGGGGGGGGTCTGGTCTGGTCTGGTCATTCACAGGGGGCAAACGCCCTTTCAGTCAGTATCTTGCCGGGTGGGGCGTGTCGGAGGGTGTAGCAGGGTGGGGTAGGGTAGGCGTAAGGGCAAGGAGGGGGTGGAGGTCTGGATAGGTACAAAAGAGAATGAGAGGATGGTGGGAGGCAGGAAGGTGAGTGGGGGGTGGGGGGGAAAAGAAGAGGCAGTTGGGGAAGTGGGGGTGGGGTAAGGTGTGTGTGTGTGTGTGTGTGTGTGTGTGTGTGTGTGTGTGTGTGTGTGTGTGTGTGTCGTGGTGCTTCTGATGGGGTGGGAAAAAGAAAGGGGGTGGGGTTAGGTGTGAGGGGGGGGGGGGGTCACAGAGAGGGTTGCTTGGGTCACTGGGGACGCCGCTTCGTTGGAGTTCCTTTTCTTTGGTGTTCTCGGGTGGGAGGAGTGGGAGAGTGCAGGTAGGGTGGGGAAGGAGGGGGATGGGGAGGGAGAGGGATAGAGAGGGGTACGTGAGAGGGTTCGGAAGTCGGGTGGGGTCGTGGCTAGTTCATTCGGCATTGAAAGTAATATCAAAGATTAAGCGGCAGCAGGAGCAGCAGCGGCCATCTTTGTTTCGTCTTTTTTTTCTGTTTCTTTGTTTCGTCATTTTTTTTCTGTTTCTTTGTTTCGTTTTTGTTTTGCCTTGTGTCTTTGCTTTTCTTTGTTTTTGCTGCGTTTTTGTTTGCTGCTGTTTGCCTGCCGTGGATAAGTGCTGTGTCTGCCATATACTCTTTATCTCTCTTTGTATCTGTCTGTCTGTCTGTCTGTCTGTTTCTCTCTGTCTCTCTCTCTCTTTCTCTGTTTTCAACAAACAGTTTGTTAGAAAAGAAGATTACTCAAAGGAGAAAATGAATGAAATAGTATTTGACTATTTGTTTGTCTGGGAGATGAAGTCAAAGTAATAGTTCTTTCTCAACTTTTTTGTTTGTTTGTATGTGACTACTCAGCCCTGACCAGCTTCTACCCATAAATGAATTTGTTATGGGCTCAGTTAGAAAGACCGGAACCACGCAGTCGAGTTTCATTTACTTATTGTTTGTGTCTCTGACAGTGTTGCTGGAATTTCCTGATCAACACTGCAGGTATCTCCCGGGCCTGGTTGACGCCGGGGTACATGATGACAGGGAATGTAGAGTACAGCCCTGTCATACTGTCTCAGGCCAGAATGGACCTCCACGGCATTATCTTCGTCATCCTCATCCTCACCGATCAACATGACAAAGAATTCTCCAGTTCTGTGACCATTCATGCCCTGCTCTCATGGTGACCTCAGTTTCAGTTTTCCTCTCCGGGTCTGAGCCTTTTGCTGGTTCAGTTGTGAGGAGGTCGCCTGTATCGGCAAGTTCATAGGACTGTCTTTGGACGGATGTGGTGGCGCCCTCCGGAGGGGGACCTCACTCACGCTGGCTCCGCGACTGAATAACCGTTGTCGTCAGTAGGGAGCTTAGCAGGTGAGGAGAAATATAAAACAGATTTTTGACCGCAGATCTTCTGTGAAAAACGTTAAAGACATTTAGCATTTTCCACAGAAGATCTGCGGTCAAAATCTGTTTAAGACGGTCTATGACCGAAACGTCGTTGGTATTTTTTCTTTTTTTTTTTCTTTTCTATTTTAAAATCTTCTGAGAATCCTCAAAGACATTTAGCTAAGCAGGTGGTTTCCTGTGCATACTGGATCAGAACATGCATTACTGAACACCACAGCGGTGATCCGGCAGCAGTGCAGTGTGTCGTCTGCTGAGTAGCCTCCTGGGGTGGTATTCATGGACAACCTGCTGTTGACCTCGCGACTAGATATTGACTGCTCCCGGTAGTCTGCCGGCGCGGGGGCTACGGCGGGACGGAAAGCTGGCATGAACGGCGTTGCAGGTAATGCCACTTTAGTGGCACGGACAATGAGAGAGAAAAGAAAAAAAAAATGCTTGTATGTCCACGGGGACTGAAACAAAGGTGCGTCATTAGTTCAATACTCAGGTCGTGGTTATCAATGAATTGGCGAATGAGTTAATTTTCACATCAGTATCATCAAAATAAGTCTTTTATATCGAATGAAGCGTATCTTTATTGTGTTATTCGCCGGTTATTTCACTGGTTTGGCTGCAACTGCTATTGGAAAGTTTTACTTCATCCATAGCAGGTGTGTAACCATATCCGGTAGAAAATTATGTATCCGCCGCGCAGTAATTACGTCTCTTTTGAACAGTGAATACAATTTTTGACTCGTCTGCACTTTCTATGTACATTGCAAGCTGTCCTTGTTGTTTTCTAAATGGAATGCAGCCATTTTTTTTTACTTACCTACACTCGTCATGTACACGCAAACTGTCACTATTTCTCTCAGAAAGGAATGTTTGCGTAATGTTGATGTCCGTTCGTTTTTGAGACCAAGAGTGAGAAAGAACACTTACAAAAAAACAAGAGAGTAAACAATTCCTGTTAACATTGTAGTGTGTGTTGTGTATGTTAGTGTTCCTCCTCTCCTTCCCCTTCTCTCTCTTCCGTCCCTCCCCTCTTCCACGAAAAAAAGTTTTTGGCCTCGGAATTAACTGATCTCCGAGTTTTCACCCCCCCCCCCCCTCCCTGCAACCCTGCCCCCCCCCCCCCCCCCCCCCCCCCCCCCCCCCCCCCCCCCCCCCCCCCCCCATTCTTGCGGTTTTCTCTCGCTGCACCAACATCATCCGCACTCCCCTTGCTGCATCTCTCCCCTTCCGTGAGTTGATTTTAACGTGGTGACAGCCCTAATATGGCCCTTTGCGGTCGGCTGGGCTACAAGCAACATTACCATTACCATCCCCTTCCCCCGGGCCTCCCTCCCTCTCTCTGTCTGTCTGTCTGTCTGTATGTCCCCCCCCCTCTCTCTCTCTCTCTCTCTCTCTCTCTCTTCTCTTGTCTTCTCTTGTCTTTGCGTGCTGAAAGTGCGTTTGTATGCGAACTGTATACTGACGAACGTATTAAACGGAACACGAGCACCCGTGTGACATTTCACCGCTTTGTAGTCTTTTGTCACTCCGTCTTGTGACTCATCATCTCTGCGTTTCTTCTCTTCTTTTCTTTTTTTTTTTTTAGGGTTGGAAGGTGGGGGTGGGGTGGGGGTGTGTGAGGATGGGATGGAGGAAGGTGGGGGAGAGGTGTGGGGGTGGGGAACCGGCAGGTGAGGAGTGGGTTGGAAAGGGATGGAAGTTGAAGGAAAGTGTTTCAAGCGACAGAGAAAATGGTGAATGGACTGGGTTGGGAGGAAGAGAAACGTCGGAGGAAGAAAGACGAACTTCTCTTTGAACCGTGGCAGTCTTGCATTCATTACGGAGCCCACACCACTGAGCTATAGGGGTCATCTGTCACTGTCAGACTGTCCCTCTTTATGTCGTTTCCACGGGAACGACATATTCATACGGGCATGAAACGCTGTTCACGTTGATCATAGTTAAATTTGTAACGTTCGCCGAAAACAAACGCAGCCAAACGCTGTCTTGCGGTGAGCAAGCTGTAAATGTCTTTGAAAAAAAGAGATTAAATTCAATACACATACATCATTTTCAGGAAAACGGTTCACTAAAACGGCGAGAATTTTTTTTTTTTTTTTTTTTTTTTTTTTTCGAGGGTGGGGGTGGGGATGGCGCGTGAACAGGATTATTTTATTCGCACCAAATGCAGTATAAACCTCGGCTCTATTTGACGATCTAAAACAAATTTAAGGATCCAGTTTAATCCTATGCTACCGTGAT
>CM065717.1:29786231-29793731 GCA_033310375.1 Conus canariensis
TGAAGATGCTTGACTTACTTCACTTTTCCATCCTTTCATCCGTATATCCACGCTTGTATGGAGTTGCTGATCCAGATTTTGCTTCATCCGAACTGACTTTTATTCAGCATAAGCTTATGCTTTCCTCAGTCTGATTGTAAGTTCATGTGGTTCTGCTGCGTTGCATCCTATGTTGAAATGTATCATCAACGAAACGTCGGTTACGAAAATGCCGCCGCCGGACATATCCGGAGGATCTGACGTTTTGAAGTGTCTCCCACATTTCGTTCTCCAGGTGGTTCTTGAATAGAATGGGACAGAGTACCACATTCCCATGACTTTTCAGAACCCAAAGCATCTGGAGGCTGCTGTCGAGGACCATTGGGGCTGTTCGCATACCTGCATGAGGCCGTTGTCAATTCATATTCCTCATCAGCTGTCACAAGCCAGACAAGGTCAAAGACTTTCTTGGAGTCGATGAACTTATAAGGATCGGTGTTGGCAGTTCTTTTCTGTCCAGCAAATGACATTTTCAGCCCATAATTGCTCAGTTCCTTGCGACATCCAGACCATTCTTAAACTAGTTGAAAAAAAAAATACCGGGGTGATTATATGTCCATCACAATTGCAGTAATATTGAGCCACTGCCACACGGCATTCATATCCTGTTACAATACTGTCTAATCCCCCCTCCACCCCTCCCTACATTTCCTCAATACCCTTTGTCCCCCCCCCCTCTTTCCCTCAACTTCCTAACAGTGGTTCATGACACGTGACTCTCGCACCCTGTCTTCTCCATTTTACACACCTCACCGGCACACCCACCCCTTCCCTACCCGTCTTTCTTTCACAGTCCCTCCTAACTACCCTCCCCCACCCCCTACCCCTACCCCCTTCTCCTGCCTCTACCCCCACTCTCACTGTAATGGAAGAAAACGTACAAGAAAAAGAAAAGAAAAAAAAGTCTGTCTGGTGGGTCTCTGAGAATTGACCAGACGTTCAGTTGCAGCGGAAAGAGAAAGGCCCCTCCCAGGCTGCCTATCAACAGCACTTTACTTTGACAGGGTCAACGAAGCCTGCTCCATGTTGACCCAAGGCCATTCACAAACTGTCAGACAGCCACACAGGCAACAAATCCTTGGCACAACTTGTTTTCCGCTTTCCCCCTTCCTGTTGGAGCGTGGGCGCTGTTGATATAACTACTTTTTTTTTCTTCTGCTCCTTCTTCTTCTTGGCGACATCACGTCACCATATTGTGCGGTCATTCAATTCTCATTCCGTTTCGCCCCAATGGCGCTATGGGAACTGACTGGAACTTTTCCCAGTCTACGGTGTAATGCTCGGGTCAAAAGTTCGAAACTGTACAATTTTGTGTTTTATTGGATTACTTGCAGTTTTTTAAAGTTTAACTGTAGTTATTGTTTACTCTGATCTCTTTCTTGGCTATTATGGGCCAAGTGTATGACTGGCGAATCCTCTGGAACACAATGAAAGCCGCTGCTGGAAATAGGTGTTGACTCTTTTGCATTAATGTGTTCAGAAAGGGTAAAGAAAATTATTTCAACAGCAATAAACCATGCAGTATATCCTAAGACAGGGAAGGGAAGGCAGAAGGGGTGGAGGCCGGGCGGACCCGATTTTTTTATTCATTTAAATGAGTACATGACACTGAACAACCCAAAATTGTCAAAACGCTGATCATTCATTTCTGTCAAATAACCTCTACAAGTTCTGTATCGTTGCGACGTCGATCTGCAGTTGCTCTTACCGTTGGACTGGAATAGAAATATAATTCCCTGAATGAATATTGTGACAGGGAAAGAGACTGGCTGATTTGGTTTGAGGTGTGTCGTTGGCCATAGGAATGGTGCATTGGTTTTTTGAAAAGGACAGGGAAAGTGACCGGATATGAGAAACGAGATCATGTGGTAATATTTTCGTTGTCTGTTTCACGCCTCTCGCCTGCTGTCTCTATGATCACTTTGTGCATGTGCAACCCGAAAATGCATGTATGATGTGTATGGCCTCATTAACGAACAAGTGTTGTGTGAATGTATTTATGCGAAGGTATATCTTCGTCTAAGTGAGTGCTCATGTGTGTGTGTGTGTGTGTGTGTGTGTGTGTGTGTGTGTGTGTGTGTGTGTGTGTGTGTGTGTGTGCATGAAAGAGAGAGAGAGAGAGAGAGAGAGAGAGAGAGAGAGAGAGCGAGAGAGTGAGAGGTGAGGCCGCATGGGTGTGTCTTGTGCGTGTATGTGGCTGTGCGTGGGTGCACGTGTGTGTGTGTGTGTGTGTGTGTGTGTGTGTGTGAGCGCGTGCGCGCGTGTGTTTGTGTGTGTGTGTGTGTGTGTGTGTGTGTGTGTGTGTGTGTGTGTGTGTGTGTGTGAGCGGGAGCGCGCACGCAGATATGTGTATCTGAGTGTACAGCCATGTATATGCGCGTTTGGAGGGTTGATGGCGACCGGAGAAGTATAAGAAGGAAAGTGATAGGAACGGGAAGACGGACCGTGGTACAAGGGAGTGAATAACCTTGGCAAGGAGGCGAGGGGAGAGAGGAGGGTAAGGGGGGGAATAAGTGATGGGTAGCAGGAGGATACGGGGGGTGGGGAGGGGGTGGGGGAGTGAGTGGACAGATATATTAAGCCGAATCGGGCTGCGGGCAGCGAGGTAGGAAAAAAAAGAAAGAGAGGAGATTTATGAGTCAAAGAAAGACAGGGGAACAAAGAGAAAGGAGGAGGACTGTGACGACTGTGGACGTTATTCATTTCAGCAGTGGCAGAAGAGCAGGACGGGTTTCAAGAGAGAACGGAGAAGCGTATGGAGACGGCCAGCAGACGGTCAATACGGCTCCCATAGATCATTCTGGGGAAGAACCACAACTCTTCCCGAACCTCCTTTCTTCTCCCTTCCCACCACCACCACCACCATCCAAAGAAAACAGCGCAAGAAAAGAAATCTCCTTCACTGCTTGCTCCCTCACCACTGGTCCAGCAAACATGCACGTTTCTGTCGGCATCTTTGTGTGTGTGTGTGTGTGTGTGTGTGTGTGTGTGTGTGTGTGTGTGTGTGTGTGTTGTGTGTGTGTGACAGTTTCTTTTTTCCCGACTTTTTTCTTTTTGTCTTTCAAGGCTAGAGGTAAGAACAGAATCATTTCCCATTGCGCACCGCCATTATCAATTCACCTCCGCGAACCAGAAAATAAGAGCTCCCGTGATTGGTGTACAAAATGAGACGGATTCTCATTCTCGCAGCCGGAAGGAGGAACGTCACGTGGCGGGCAGGCGGCGACAGTGTGGCGAAGGCAGCTTTGAGTTACTACTACTCGCATTCACGTGTTTGAACTTCAGTCGGCTGCGGTAAAGAGACATTAGTCTGATTTATGGCGGACTACCATCGCTTAGCGTGAAAGCTCGAGCTCTCGCAGACGACTATAGCCGTTCTCGGGTGGCTGACATCACACAATGAATGAGTCAGCTGTTCGCGTTCAATTTATACATGTTTCCAGCATTAACACCGGCCCGTATCCAACCCCTCAACGACCGTTAAGACGTTTTGTGGGAAAGATCGGACCAATGGCACCAGATCGTCTTAGGACCACACACATGTAGGAATATCCAGGTCTTTAACCCCATTGTCAGAGACGAAGCTTAATCCGCTGTGACACAAAGTGAATGACTATTCGCTTTTAATGGGCCCCGTTGTGTGTGTGTGTGTGTGTGTGTGTGTGTGTGTGTGTGTGTGTGTGTGTGTGTGTCCGCGCGCGCGCGCGCGTGGGAAGATATCAAAGTTTTGGTTGCTACCTCAACTTAGAACTATATCTCGAGGTTTTCGTGGAAGTTGAAGTATATCTCGAAAATTTCGTAGAAGTTTCCGTTGTTATTCAGTTTTTCCGATTCTAAAGGTCTTTTAAATTCTTTTCTGGTTTTTCTTCTTTTTTGTTGTTGTTGCCACTTCTGTCATTAATGTTGCTGTATGTTATTGCTTCATTCCAACAGAAGAATCAGAAAAAAGAAAGAAAGAGGGAAAGAAAGAAAGAAAGAAAGTAAAGGAACGAAAAAGGACCAGATATCTGTAAGATTTTCGCGACCATAGTAAACGCACTGATGCAAAACAGAGGGGAAAATATGAGAGAGGCGCTCGTTAACTTACACATGTTCCCTTTTTGTCCATTCTCAGAAGATCAAGACTGTCTGATGAGCTGAAATATACCAGTTCTGAAAATATTTGCAGAAATACAAGACAAGAGAAAAGCAGGAACCAAAGAAAGAATGAAAAGAATGAGAAAAATGAGATTTTTTTTTTTTTTTTTTTTTTTTGAGCGGCGAAGAAACGCTTCTATGCAATAAACAAGAAAAAGAGGCATAGAAAAACTAGCTTAAAAAAAAAGCAAACCAACAAAGCCTGCTTCGCTGTATACTGCTACTAACATGATCGTTGTCGTTGTGTTTATGGCAGTGGATGGTTGTGAAGAATGCAGTTCAAACGCTGTTATTGGTCCTCGGTGGTATTGGAAAGCGCTGGAAGTTGTGTTCAGATCAGCGCTCTGAGCCATCGGTGTATCATCCTCATCCTCATGAGAATACCACAATCATCATAATGATCATTACATCATCATCATCATCATATCAGTTTTGCTGGTTTTGTAGAGTAGAAAGAAACTCGTGGAAAGCGTGGCAGCAGAGAGTCCTCAGAAGGGAAGCCCCCTTCAAGCAAGTGTTTCGGCCCTTATCTCCTGACACTCTAGGAGGGTTGGGCCACACCCGGTTCATGACTCCGGATGTCCCTCTGCTGGCCCCCTTTTTTCCCATCTTGGGACGAGCCATGGCTGGGATTCGAACCCATGAACCCTCTGGACATGCTCATTTTCCACTTAATGACTTGCACTCTAACCACTGAGCTACAGGGACACCTGATATTTGTAGGAAATTTAAGCCTTATGAAGTTCACTTTTGTTCCTCCTTGACCAGATCCAGCTTGAACACCTCTCTGCCGCTTCTGCCATTGCTTTCAGGGCTCTGGTTTTTTCCCTCCCTGCAACTGAGAGCTGTTTCATGAGGCTGTATGCAGATGTTCCTACAAACCCCCTAGCTCCAATTTCTGCAGTGAGGACTTTGACCTGATAGCCTTCTCTCCTCAGGCTGTTTGCCAGATCAGCATACTTTTCAGTCTTGTAGATTTGAGCTGCCTCCATTCTGTTCTCATATGGCACCGTGAGCTCGATCATGATCAGCTGCTTGGTTGACTGAGAGTGGACTACTATGTCTGGTCTCATGCTACTTTGCTGATGATCTCTGGGTGACTCTTCCATTCTGGGAGGTCTGCAGTGCACTCCCAGTCATCTGCCCCGTCCAGCAGACTCTGCCTGTTTTTAGACTATTGCCCTTTTCCTCTGTCTCCTCTTGTGTACCTCTTCAGCGGCATTCCGCCTGCGTTGTTCATTTTTGCTCACTACATAGCCATGTTCAGTCGTGCTGTTGCAACCTCGGTGCCGGCGGTCCACTGAGAGCAATCACTATCCAAGTCGTCATGAGGCAACCCGGCAGAGAAGACGCCGCACCGCTACGCCTGGTCATTTCGCTGGTGTTCAGTGGTGCCCATACTGATCCAGTGTCCGAAGGGCGCAGCCTTCAAAGCCCCCACCCCCACCCCCCCCCTGTAACTATTACTACTAGTCGGTACTTATTTTTGTGTTTCGTCCGAAAGTTACATCAATGCTTAGATTCGTCCTAATTTGTCATCACTAAATCGATTTTTGAAACCCTACTGGAATTGGTCTTGCGCGTTATTTTTCTGGATATGGATGTGGATGGGATGGTGGTGGTGGTGGTGGGATGGCAGTGAATGGGTGTAAGGGATGAGGGAGCGGGATGGAGGGGAGACTGCAGTGAAAGCAGCAGTTACGCCCTCCTTTCTTTCTACGACATCTTGGTGAGACTATTCATGACCTCATCGGCTGTCGCCTGACGCGAGAGAATGGCTAGTTAGGACTTTCCTGTGGAAACAGCCAAAAGTTGCTAAGGATTTATGTCACGAGATCTGAACCATGAATAAAAACGGGCGGTGCTCATTCCCTAGAACAGCCTAGTTCTGCAGTCTCTATGAGAGGGGAGCTAAACAGCACTTTTACCTAAAATGCCAGTAAGACATTATCATGGCCAAATGTCATGCGCCCTGAAAATGTTTTCTCTCCCTTTGTGTGCACTTTAAACCAGCAGACCTGTTCTGCAAATACATGATGTGTATTTAGGAGGACTAGAACTGGATTGATTGGAAACTCACCTTTACATGGTGCTTGCTCCTCAGTGATCAGTTTTTTTTAATAGTGATTTGTCCTCTTGGGAAAAAAGAGACTGCCTTTCACTTTGGCGGAAGCAGCGGAAAAGCTAAGCGAGAGAGAGAGAGAGAGAGAGAGAGAGAGAGAGAGAGAGAGAGAGAGAGAGAGAGAGAGAGATTAGCTAAGAGGAGAAGGAGAGGACGAAAAAGTATGATGTAGATAGACAGAGTTGCACTCTCGACTATTTGTAGGCTCATATATCATTGATGCTAGGGACGAGCACCCTATACGTTGGAGGTGTTACTTGGATGTAGCCCCTCAAAGCCTTTGAGATGCTTCAGGTGCTACGAGCTTTGGATTGTCAGTAGAGACAAGAGTTGCGGTCATACGAAACTCACTCCATGAGAAAGAATGTCTGCTGTCGAGAGAAATTTTGATTTGGAAACTTGATGAGATGATTGTCCTCACAGAAAGGATGTATTATTTGTGGTGACTGAAAAGAAAGAGGATTTTTTTTTCCACTGGAAAATTAAAAGAGAACTGGCGTCCGCGAACCCAGAATGGATCGTTTATGTGAAGCAAACTGGTCGTGTGTATGACCTGAAAAATAAAAAGCTTGTAAAATGGGCGAATGAACATAGATCAGTGTGACCTAAATATATTTTCTGCCAGATCAGTGTTCACACTTTGTATAGAAGGGACGTCTTATTGCATAACACACTGAAAAAAACAAACATATTAAAACCTGCTTGTGCCAAAAAAAAAAGTGAGGCTCGAATAGAAAAAAAACAACGACAAAAATGTTAACGGGGGAGAAATTGAAATTGTATTCTACTCTCTTGTACTGAAAGGAAGGAGTCAGATGTGTTGTGTGCAGGGCGTATGACTGTCTCTATCGTCGAGTAACGCCAAGACAACCAACCACTCTTTCCGTAATTATTTTGAGCAGAGGCAAGAGAATGCTGGACAATTTTTTTTTCAACATCTCTTCAATCAAACGACAGAAACTACACAAAAAGGGGCAAAGTCATATTTTGAAAGCTCTTCTCACCTCCTACCTTCTCTTCCTTCTTGTTCCTCGAATTTCTTGCCTTTTGCCATATCTTCAGCCTTGTATTTTGTGCACAAACGTTTTCCGATTGACAAAGAACGCAAAAAGAAAATCTTCAAACGAAGAAAGAAACAGGCAAACAAAGTGAAAGAGGCGGGGGGAAGGAGTGGGAGCTGCTGAAATAAGATTTTGCTCCGA
>CM065717.1:29796231-29801231 GCA_033310375.1 Conus canariensis
ATACAACTTACCATGCTTGACGATGAGTTCACAAAACGTAAAATGTTGCGTTTGTCTTGGTGTTACTTATTTAGAGTTCAACAAAGCATTTGAGCAGAGACGATAGTATGAGGGAACATGTATGTTCAAACTGCGCGTCTGTATGTTCCGAACAGCTGGGAACATGTATGTTCAACTGCGCGTCCTGTATGTTCCGAACAGCTGGGAACATGTATGTTCAACTGCGCGTCCTGTATGTTCCGAACAGCTGGGAACATGTATGTTCAACTGCGCGTCCTGTATGTTCCGAACAGCTGGGAACATGTATGTTCAACTGCGCGTCCTGTATGTCCGAACAGCTGTGGACTGGCAAGCATAAGGGAAATCTATTTCCGGTTTTGAGAATATCGACTTTCTGGCGGTGAAATCGAACCGAGTTATCCCATTTAATTTCAACATCCACTGGAGTAGGGGAGGGGGGGGGGGGTCTTGTGTCAGCATTCCTGTTGCATGGCTGAGCTGGTGAGATGCAAAGACCTTTCTTAACATAGAATACCAAAGAAAGGAAGAAATAATGAATGGACACGCGCACTGACACGGAAGATCCGGAGGATAAGATGTTGTCTGCTTCAGTCGTTCTAGAATCAGTATTATTAATCGCTCGGAATAAACTCTTTATACTGACCAGTTGGAACGCAGCTTCATATAGATGCGGTATGACTCTTCTACATCTGCTAATGCAATCACAATGTGTTAAATTTAGATTGAATAAAACCATATTCAGCCAATCCAACTGATCAGTCATACTGACGACCTGTCCAGCCCAGTCAAAGCATCTACTGGTTCATATCATTTTACATATCCATGTTTCAAACACTATTTTAAACAAAGTGTCGTATGTTTATTTGTGTTTTAGTTTGTTTTCGGCATGGCTGCAGTTTGTTTCAGTCTCTTGTTATAATTTTACTTGCCATTGCCTACAATTACACAAAAAGAACACCTTACGAATGACACCATCTATCTAGGTTTTATCAGCAGCCCCCCCCCCCCCCTCCCTTTTTTCCGTTTTCTTTTCTTTTTTTCCTGAAAAACAAACAAACAAACAAACAAAAAAACCGTGTTCTTTTAATGTCCAAATGTTCGACTGCTTGAACAAGGCAATCGAAGCACTCTATACTGTAAACTTCATGACCGGAAGTAAATTCCTAATGCCTGTTGAAACTGCCCTGTCTGCAAGCTCTCTAAAGATGCGTGCTTGCCGCAGATGGCTACCCCTCCCTGCATTTGATTCTGTTCTTTACAAATTTTCTTACTGAAGCCTTACGGTTTACACGGTAGAATATTAGGATGAAAAAGACAAGTCATGCATCAATTGCAACTGTAAAGTTTCATTCATGTAGTGCATATATGATAAGTGGCCTTATAATGTTTTTCACAAGTGTTCTAATTGATCTGTTTTAAGCGCTAAAAGTTTGATTTTTGACTAATAACTCAGACTGAGAAATTCAATGCATCACAAAGTTGTAATAGAATTCAGAATCTCGGGCTAAAATCCTACTTTCCTGATTATAATGAATGAAAGACGCAATGCATGGATAAACTTTTGTGCCAAGCTTGTTGGTTTCATAGTATTGGGCTAAGCATTGTTTAGCTACCTGTAGGCTTTTTCATGTTCTTCAGTAGTGTCTGTTACGAAACTGATTAACTGGATTTTCATGAATGCCATCTTGACATTGTCAAGTGCGTGAAACACTGTTGTTGGTCCACGTACGAAACCGTTCTTCTGTTTCATGTTCTGGTTGATGTATTCATGGCGCTGAACATTTTGCTCATCGTAATAAGCCCTCCCGTGTCCGCCCCTCCCCCCCCCCCTCTACCCCTTACCTTCCTGACCCTCCAAAGTTCACGAACGGGGCGAAGGAAATGAAACATTGTTCATTGTTGCTATGGCCAACGAAAACCCCGAGACGGCCATCAAACGACCGGACTAAATTCGCTCTCATCGTAAAAGCAGGACTCAGAAACCCATATGGATAGACTTTATAAAACCATGACTAAACCCTTCCTGAACTGACCACCAACCCCACTGGATGTAGAATACAATGGTGCACGCCATCTTCTTCCTGGCAGGAACTAATCCGCCATACCATTGCAAATTCTTTAAAAAAATCAGCACAAAATCTCCGCTGCTAAATCACTAGGGGTCACCGTTGGTCCCATGCTGCTGGGAAAAAGGATGAAGGGACGAGGGAGATTGTGTTTATTGACGATGTAAAAGACAAAATGATGATGGAGAAAAGAGGCTAAGTCTGCAGTGATCGCCCAGAACAATGCTGAGCAGGGACAGTCAAAACGTCATACGTGATGCCGGGGGAACATACAGGAATCTTCTTCCACTTGAGGATTAGTCCATCGGCAAGATTTTTTATTGCTACTTTTTTTTCAGACAGTCAAAGAACAACGGAGATAAATCCGAGAGTAACAATGAAAAATCAAACTGTTCTTTGATGATCTTTCAGTGAACGTAGAACGGTAACTGAGGTGAATGACATAAATTGGTTCTCACCTCTTGTTGTGTTCAGATTCAGATAGACGAAAGGTGCACTCTGGTTATAAGTTCAAAGTCTTCACTTCCACAAGAAGATTTTCGCATCATTGTTCATACGGCCGTTACAATAGCCCTAAAAGAGAGACACGCCCTTCAACTCAAACAAATTCACTGACCACCTTCTCTCATACAACTCAAACTCAGTTATTCATAACTCAGTTATTCATTTTTTAACATTTTACGTTAAAAAAAACACAACATGGCGTAGCACAGCCAGTCTAAAAATATGGAATATTCCAGAAGTTTGAAAACCGTGATGTAGCATAACCAATCAGAATGCACAGATCATTCTATAAACACTGGAAAACATGACATATTATAGCCTATTAAAAGCTTGGAACATTCAAGAAAGTTCATGAACGTTGACAAGATACAAGCAATCAAAATGCATAGAACGATTTAGAAACAATTTCTGGAACCTTCTTGGTGCTATCTGCAGTTCCGGGATGGTTATGGGACTCTAAAGAGATTTTTGGAATTGCTAAGTCGTTTGTGTATACCCCATCTAGTAGACAGACGTCCCTTGGAACTTAACACATCCACAGCAAAACCCACATACAACCAACAAACAATGCAAAGCAGACTGCAACATCGAGGTTCCAGAGAAGAGAGAGTGAACGTTGACATCTAGCGGAAAGTAATGACAGAGCAGGTAAATTGTACGAAAATACCTGGGGCGTAGAGGTGAGATTAACGTCCTATCGGCCGGAGTCTCTTACGAGCAAGGTGTTCTCACAACGTCTTACGTTTAGTGGCAGGTCTGGTTGTTGGCAGTAGTCTTGGGTCTGTTGCGGATGGGGGCTGTCGTCTCTCGTTCTCACTGTTTTGGTTCCGTGTGGAGTTCACTTTGCAGCGTTGGTCGGCCGACTGTGGGCGTCGGTTTCTTCGCCTGTTCCCCCCAAAAGGCCTGTCTTCAGGGCCACCAGGTGTCCTTCTTCAAGCTCGGGTGGCGATGGTTCTGTGCCTCATGAGGCCGCCTCAAAGAGGGAGCAGGGGAAAGTCTCTGAAAAGACTGACAGAAAAGTCGCTGACTACGGCCCACAGGGCAATTTTCCAGCCCAACCCCAAGAGGGTGCTCACCATGCTTCCAGTACACAGCATGTTTTCCCAGGCCACGCATAATCACAGTCATGGCAGCTGCTCTATCGCCGACCGCCCCACATCTCTAGGAGCCGTCGCCCGGCGACACAGGCTAGATCCGCCGTCACCTATACGGCTGGAAGATTGACTGCGCCACCTGACACTGACCTTTCACGTCCGCGTTCCTCGAGAGAGATCTGTCACCTCTCCCTCGGCGTCCCCTGCTGTGCCCCCTCGCTGGGAGCGAATCAGAATTCCTGGCCTAGAGATGAGGGACATCGAGTCGCTTTTTATACAATTCCTCTTCCGTGCCCTCTCGGTGACATTATTCACATACTGCTCTTTCCGTCCCACCCACACACACAGCCACACCCTGGCTCGTCTTGTCACAGATTCAGTGCTGGCAGTCCTCAGGGAGCATCTGATGACAGGTCGTCATGAGGCAACCCATCAGAGGAGACACTGCTCTGTTGCTTAGTCAGATCGGTGGTATACACTGATGTCTGTTGCGATTGAGAATACGCAGGGTATCACCTTCTAAGCTCCTTAATGACAAGATCATCGCTTTGTCCCCTTTCAGATGCGCCATCACTTCCATATGATGACAGTCTTACTGACTAGAGCGAACATCACGTGCTTTCTTGACCCCTTCAACGCACACAGAGACACAGAGAGACATACATACATACAGACACACACACACACACACACACACACACACACACACACACACACACACACACACACACACACACATACACACGCAAGCAAAGCACACATCCACGCATGGACACATGTATGTGAGTGTCACACGACGGTCCACATGCACACACTCACATGCGCACAGACAATTATACACCCCGCATACAATAACACACCTGACTCCTTTCTTTCAACATAACAAACTAGAATACCATTTTAAAATTCACTCCCGGTTTAAAAGAAAAAAAAATTCTTCTTTTTATTCTCATCAGACTTGTTTTGGCGCTAGGGGGTTTCATACTTTTTTTCCCCAATGTGTTATTCAACACGACGTCGCTTTTATACGAAGTGTTGAGACTGTTCTTGCAGAAAACATATTCAGGTCACACTGACCTCAATTCATTCGCCCATTTCACGAACTTCTTTTTCAAGTCATACAACCGACCAATTTGCCTAACCATAACAACGATCTTTGTTGGGTTCACAGACCTCAGTTCAATTCAAATTTTCCAATGGGAAACAAACTCCTCTTTCTTTTTAGTCAGCAAAAATAATACATTCTTTCTCTGAGGACAGTCATCTCATCAACTTTCCGAATCAAAATTTCTCTTGACAGCAGACATGCTTTCAC
>CM065717.1:29806231-29818731 GCA_033310375.1 Conus canariensis
GCGTGTTAACAGTGGTGTGAACAAGGTGCAAGAAGGGGGACGCAGACACGCCCATCTATCCACCTGCATTGGGCACAGAGAGTCGCCCAAGCATTGGGTGAGATTCTGCGCGACTAGCTGCCCGTTGACCCTGAGCGAAGGCAAGCGTGGTGTGGGCAGACACAGGTTGTCTTCTTCTTTTTTTTTTCTTCCTTTTCGTCTTTCTCCTTCTCATCATCGTCATCGTCATCAGTATTCTAAGTTTTCTTCTTCTTCTTCTTCTTTTCCTTCTTCTTTTTTCTTCTTCTTTCTTCTTCTTCTTCTTCAATATCATCATCATCATCATCATCATCATCATCATCATCATCATCATCATCATCATCATCATCATCATTCTTCTTCAATGTCCTCCTCCTCCTCCTCCTCAATGTCATCATCATCATCATCATCATCATCATCATCATCATCATCATCATCATCATCATCATCATAGCCATCGTCGTCGTCACCATCATCATCATCATCAGCATCAGCATCAGCATCAGCATCATCATCGTCATCATCATCATCATCGTTTACTTGTTCTAGAACTAATGACAGTCAATAAAGGCTAATTTTTACAAAAATTTAGATGCTAAACAGAATTCAAGACTTTTTTTTCTTAAAAGTAAACTGATTAGTTTATAAATGGAGAGGGTTTAAGCCAAAGGGACGATTCTGGAAAGACTCTAATGAATGAAACACGGTAGCTAAGGTCTTAATTTATCTGATCCATCGATCATATGGAAAACAATGTCGATAAAAAGTCGGTAACTTATACTCTTCTGATGCTGTTTCTGGACCACAGTGGTTTTCGCGTTCCTCTTTGAGGGGAAAACTTGCACTTCTTGACACGTCCAAGGCCGATTTGACCATTGTTTTTGTTCGACACAGTTCTGGAAGTGAGGGATACGCGTAAGGATATTTTGAACGGAGCTCTGCTCTCTTTACATGCCTGACTGAGTGTCCTCCAAGATATGACCTTGTTGATGTTAACACCACGGTATTTTGCTGGATGGTGCTATTTCTGGTTCCTGTCTTGGTCTGTGAAGGTCGTACGTTGCTGTATGTCTGCTTGGAGATCTGCTTGGGACGATGTCAACAACAGAAAACTTGACATTTCATCGCCCACCTTCATTCATGGTTGTTCTGATGATATGGTATGGTGCCTTATCTTCTTCCCTCGCCCCCTTCCTGCATCCCCCCCCCGCCCCCCCCCCCCTCTACCCCCGTCTTCCATTCCACTTTCCTTGGAAGACAATCTATGTCTGCCATATCATCTTAAGTGTGTGTGGCCATTGAATCTGATTGTAACCAGCCAACTAACTTAGCCAGTCAGCCAACCAACCAGCCAGCCAACCAACCAACTAGTCAACCAACCAGTCGACCGAACAACGGACTTATCGACCGACTGACCGGTCGACCGACCGACTGACTGACCGACTGACCGAACGAACAAACGAACCAACGAACGAACGAACGAACCAACCAACCAACCAACCAACCAACCAACCAACCGACTGACTGACTGGCTGACCGACTGACTGACCGACTCAGTGACCGACTGACTGACTATCTGACTGACAGACTAGCCAACCAACCAACCAACCAACACCAACCAACCAACCAACCATCAAACTAATTGACTGACTGACTGGCTGACTAACTAACTAACTAACTAACTGACAAACTAAACTAAACTATCTAACTAACTAGCCCTGCAGCCAGGCCATTAAGATCAAGAGTGTCGCCCTGATTGTAATTGTCTCCCATGGTATGAGGACAGCCCCATGCAAGTGCTCGTGGGACTCTCGACAAGGGCTGAGGCTTTGTCTGAAGTATTTCCCCTTTTGGGTGCGAACGTCAACAAAATCAGTAACTTGCCGTTTGTTCACATGGCTGTATTAGGCTGACCGGGAAGGTGTCCAGGCGACCTAGTGACCGATTTGTCTCTGCAGGCGCTACTCAGCGAGGACTGTTTGGGCATGTTAACGAAATGTGAAGTGTGTAGGAATGTAGAGTTGGGGGTGGGGGTGGGGGTGGGGAGGAGAAGGGGAGGTCAGCTTGCTGAAGTGAGAACATTCGAGGGTTGGGGATGGAAGGGTGGAGGAAGTGGGGGAGGATGGGGTGGGGTGGAGGTCTAATTCCAATTAATACTCCAACACTGACGACTGGAACTCAGCGGACGTGGGTAGGTGTGGGTGGGTATGGTGAGGTGTGGCTGTGGATGGTAGAGTGTGGGCGGGTGTGACAAAGAGGAAAACAAAGAATGAGTTAAAAGAAAAAGGGAGGGGGAGGGGGATGCATGAAAAGTGGTACGTTTAATATCAACGCGAGAAAACATCAAAATAAATGATAAATCTAGACAATATAATTTCATAAGCGACGTTTGGCAAAAGAAACAATATAGAAAGAAAGAAACAAAACCCACCAAATAACAACATTAGTTCAAAATAAAATCATCATTATTTTCACTCAGATAATACTATTTACTAGTTTTGAAAACTTAGGATTGTTCTTTCTGTTAAACGATCACTGGAAAAAAAAATCGAAATGTATTGAAATATTTGTCAGATATTAAGGGGTACTAAAGGAAACCTTTTATGATTATGCTTGACCTTTACTTGCTCGCCATGCACTAAAAATAGTAACGTCTTCTGGTTGGTGGGAAGGACCGTCACAATATTACTCTCCCTTACCCCAGTTCTACCATATCATCGCACCTAATCCCGAACACTTGTGAGATTTCTCTCTCTCTCTCTCTCTCTCTCTCTCTCTCTCTCTCTCTCTCTCTCTCTCTCTCTCTCTCTCTTTAATTGTCTATGTTAGTGTGTACGTGCTTGTGTGCATTGTGACTGGAAATATGAAGTTCATGTCTGTTTGTTTGTTGATTTTAACCGCATCGTTAGTCAGAAATTTAGTTTTGTTCTACAGTGATTTTATTCATAGACAAAAGTTTCGTATACTGATTGCACATAGCTCAATTAGAATATTTATTCATTTATTTCAACTTTACGAAATGTTGCACGGTGTGTGTAGCCTATGAGGTGTTCATTGTAATACTACTGGTAGGAACTTTTAGGTATTGAGTCTTTTATATACAGTTGAATTATATTTATTCATTCCTTCGGAGTAGCTCCATAACATTTCTAAATTTGTATAGTCCTGGGACGGCAATTGTTTTTGCCATCTTTGTCATTCTCATAGTTTGTATTTTTAGTATTAATTACTTACATATTCATTCATTCCTTGATTTATATACTTATTCATTTTATTCACAGGTCCGCATATAAAGGTTCAAATGTATTTTTATGCAGGTGTAAATTTGAAATGAATCTGACGACACGCGACATTTGTCTTGTGCACATGTAATTGCGCGTCAGAGTGGAAGCGTATGAGATGAGTCACAGAGGTGATATACCTGTTGTCTTTACAGAGGTCATATATCTGTTGTCTTTACAGAGGTCATATCCTTGTCTTTACAGAGGTGATATACCTGTTGTCTTTACAGAGGTCATATACCTGTTGTCTTTACAGATGTCATTTACCTGTTGTCTTTACAGAGGTGATATACCTGTTGTCTTTACAGATGTCATATACTGTTTCTTTACAGAGGTCATATACCTGTTGTCTTTACAGAGGTGATATACCTGTTGTCTTTTACAGAAGTGATATACCTGTTGTTTTACATTGTATATACCTGTTGTCTTTATAGAAGTGATATACCTGTTGTTTTACATGAGTCATGTAACCTGTTGTCTTTATAGAGGTGATATACCTGTTGTCTTTACAGAGGTATATACCTGTTGTCTTTACAGAAGTGATATACCTGTTGTCTTTACAGAAGTGATATACCTGTTGTCTTTACAGAAGTGAGATAACTGTTGTCTTTACAGAGGTCATATACCTGTTGTCTTTATAGAGGTGATATACCTGTTGTCTTTACAGAGGTGAATACCTGTTGTCTTTACAGACATGATATACCTGTTGTCTTTACAGAAGTGAGATAACTGTTGTCTTTACAGAAGTGATATACCTGTTGTCTTTACAGAAGTGAGATAACTGTTGTCTTTACAGAGATCATATACCTGTTGTCTTTATAGAGGTGATATACCTGTTGTCTTTACAGAGGTGATACTGTTTAGAAATATATACCTGTTGTCTTTACAGAAGTGAGATAACTGTTGTCTTTACAGAAGTGATATACCTGTTGTCTTTACAGAAGTGAGATAACTGTTGTCTTTACAGAGGTATATACCTGTTGTCTTTACAGAGGTGATATACCTGTTGTCTTTACAGAAGTGATATACCTGTTGTCTTTACAGAAGTGAGATAACTGTTGTCTTTACAGAGGTCATATACCTGTTGTCTTTATAGAGGTGATATACCTGTTGTCTTTACAGAAGTGAGATAACTGTTGTCTTTACAGAGGTCATATACCTGTTGTCTTTATAGAGGTGATATACCTGTTGTCTTTACAGAAGTGAGATATACTGTTGTCTTTACAGAGGTCATATACCTGTTGTCTTTATAGAGGTGATATACCTGTTGTCTTTACAGAAGTGAGATAACTGTTGTCTTTACAGAGGTCATATACCTTGTCTTTATAGAGGTGATATACCTGTTGTCTTTACAGAAGTGATGATAACTGTTGTCTTTACAGAGTCATATTACCTGTTGTCTTTAAGAGGTATATACCTGTTGTCTTTACAGAGTGAGATAACTGTTGTCTTTACAGAGGTCATATACCTGTTGTCTTTTAAGAGGTGATATACCTGTTGTCTTTACAGAAGTGAGATAACTGTTGTCTTTACAGAGGTCATATACCTGTTGTCTTTATAGAGGTGATATACCTGTTGTCTTTACAGAAGTGAGATAACTGTTGTCTTTACAGAGGTCATATACCTGTTGTCTTTATAGAGGTCATATACCTGTTGTCTTTACAGAAGTGAGATACCTGTTGTCTTTACAGAGGTGATATACCTGTTGTCTTTACAGAGGTGATATACCTGTTGTCTTTACAGAGGTGAGATAACTGTTGTCTTTACAGAAGTGAGATAACTGTTGTCTTTACAGAAGTGAGATAACTGTTGTCTTTACAGAAGTGAGATAACTGTTGTCTTTTCATTCATTTATGTGCCAGCACACAAGGCATCCCCTTGTTACGGAAGGACAACATAAATTGCCTCACGTCTTATTAAAACGACAGTATTTCAGCTGAGTTACAGCCGTTCATCCCCTTCTAATCCTTTGTTATTTATTTCCGTCTAAATAGCGATGAAATTATATACCTGCAGCAAAGACATATAAAGCCTGAACCCTATGAAAAGCTGTCCCCGAAAAGAAAAAAAGTGAGATGAAGGGATGAGCGTAGCGACGATAGTCTGGGCAACGGATGTATACACGGACCTCAAGAAACAGCCCACACTCCACGATTAGGATTTTACACTGTCACTATATAATCCATGCTAGCTTCTTGAGTTGTGGCATAAATTTAAGGCCACACTTAACGTTAAACTGATTGATAATAGATCAAATCAGCGCCCACCCCACAATCATTTCACTCGTTTTTAGGGATCCAGAAATACAGAGCTACCCTTTACATGACGTCACATTTCAGGCCTTCATATTCACCTGTTTCCCCAAAACAGTCACATTTCTTTCATTTTATTCTGTCTGCTTGGAACCAGCTGGCATGCACTTTGACGGGCATATAAAATAAAAGAAAGTAAATCATTTTTTCAGACACAATAAAAAATTCTCAAAACAATATGGTTGTGCTTATCTATATATATATATACTTGGCTCCTTAAGCAAGGCCTTAGCGCGTTAATTTTTGGTATGAAGCCACGCTCCCATCCTTTACATCCGCCATGTTTAAGTCTGAAGGGAGGTCAATCCAGTATGCATCAGCCCCTTCCTCTCCTCCCTCCGCATCGTAACGTGGAGAAATGTCATAATAGGGTAGTCTAGGCCTTCCCCTTTACCTTCATTTCGACATGCTGTAGTGCGGAGGCTATTACAGTAGGACTCTTCTCCTCCCCCCCCCCCCCCCCCCCCAACAGCTTTGTTTCCGTTAAGTTGTAATTGAGAGGAAAGGGGCAAAGGAAAATGTTTCCAACCAGGAGGGGGAGGTACAGGGGTCGATCTGGAAAAGCTCGTAATGATCCCGGGGTTCATCCGAACAAACCTAAAATGTCCACGGGGTAAAATCCAACAGGGGATGGTCATGCAAGGGAGAGGAAGGGGCTGGGGTGGGTGGGAGAACTGTTACACATGTCTACCAGCCTTTGCTGAAAAGAACTTAAAGATGCCTTTTCGTCCCCTTACTTTCTGGTATCTTTAGACAAAATGAAAACCAGCGCTACAGAAAATCTCTGTGAGTTTTGTTGCCTAACTAACCTCTCCGCTACTATTCATTCTAAGGACCGTATTGCATGTTTGGCTGAACAGTCTGTTTTCGGTGAGCTTAAGTAAGGAACGCTACAAACATCTTACCAATTGTTAGAATAAAATGTTTATCTACTGTATTCACTGTATATCAACTTATAGTACGCATTGAACCCCCACTTCCACCCCAAATAATTCCTTTACAGAGATATCCACACATTCTACTTTTTTTTTCAACATTTGATGAACCTCCCCCCCCACCCGCCCCCACCCTTTGTTTTTGTTTTGTTTTTATCTGCACATTAGACTTGGTAATTTAGAAAATCATTTACAATTTTTATGTTGTTTTTCTGTTATGTCTTTATCATTTCTGAAATGTCCTGCATGGAAAGGAAACGGATATTAACTGAACGACACAGTAAACGATGACATGTTGCGCCGGCAGGCAGCTCTTCAGTCAGCTCTACCCAGGTAGGCAGCCCGTTGTGTAAACGCGAGCGTGGACCGTAAAGCGCCTAGAGCTTGGTCTCTAAACGAAAATGGGCGCTATATAAGTACGCTTAATGATGATGATATGATGATGATGATGATGATAGTAATATATTACTACTACTACTACTGCTGCCACTAATGGTGGTGGTGGTGGTGATGATGGTGATGATGATGATCATCATCATCATCATTATAATCATCATCATTTACGATGTGATCTTCAATCATCATTGGATTCTACAAAGCGTCGCCAGTAACACGAATTCATCAGCAGAAAAGAAAGGCCAAAACGTTCCCTGAAAACAGCGTAGGACTCAGTCCTCATTCTAGACGACCGCCATTTGGGCAGGAGAAAAGCAACAACAACAGCAGCAGCAACAACAACAACGACAACAACGACGAGAACAACAATTCACACACACACACACACACACACACACACACACACACACACACACACACACACACACCACCACCACCACCACCACCACCACCACCACCACCACCACACCACTACCACCACCACCACACCACCACCACAAAACCCAACAAAAACCGTGTTTGCCGTTTAATCTGATACAGAAGAACAGTATCATCATAGTTGTCTGAATACAAGAAGATGTGCAGTCACTTCCCTGTCGATGCTCTACTTTCAATTTTACATAATTCGAGGAGCTGAATACTTCTAGTGAAATCAACAACAACAACAAAATTTTTAAAAAAATAAAAGAAAGAAAGACAGATAGACATGATTCTTTGCAGAAGGAACCTCGTGAACAATTCTTCAGTGCGGCCCCCCATGACTCTAAACGAAGTTAACAGAAGGAAGCAGAAGAAGAAGAAGAAGAAGAAGAAAAAGGAGGAAGAAGAAAGGAGGAGGAGGAGGAGGAGGAGGAGGAGAGAAGAAGAAGAAAAAGAAGATGATGAAGAAGAAGAAGAAAGAGGAGGAGGTGGAGAGGGAGGAGGAGAAGGGGGAGAAGGAGGAGGATAACTTGATGATTGATGATAAAAGAATGTTCAGCAACTGCTCTGTTTTCTGAGATTTTTACTTTATTATCTTTCAACCACTTGTACAGCTCTGTATTCAAAACAGATGCAATGTGCAAGCTATTTAGTATGCTGGATAAATAAGTTTGTGGGGACACCAAGTTCAGGCAAACAGTCCCACATACCCCTCACCCACACCCCCCACCCCATCCTCGTCCTTACAATGATCTAGCAAAAATGTATATACATAAATGAGAAGGAGGAAGGTGGAGGGAGAGGAAGAAGAAATGAAGAGAGAGAGAGAGAGAGTTAGTATAAACTGCTACTGGCAGCGTACGGGTACACTGAAGTCTGTTTTGTAAACAGAACCGATGGTATCACCAGCCTAGAGACCACTTTCGACCCCTGGTTAACAGTCATCAGCAGAACTTAGGCTTTCTCATTTATCCATGGCTTTTAAATGATGTATACCATCCGCCATTCTGTGATATTCTCACCGCCACAGAAAGAAGCAACATTTAAACGCCCCTCTGAGGCATTTAGCACTTAATGCTGGGCAGGGAAGCCTTCGCGTAGTTGTCAGTTTAAAGTATGTCTTCCTGTTTGTGCTTCGGAACAGTTAGTGCCTTTATGTACCATTCAGTTTGAGGTTCGCCTACACTATACGTATAATTAAAACAGCGTTGAGAGAGAGAGAGAGAGAGTGAGAGAGAGAGAGAGAGAGAGAGAGAGAGAGAGAGAGAGACAGAGACAGACAGACAGACAGACAGACAGACGAGACAGACGCAGACAGACAGAGAGACGAAGACAGAGAGTGAGAGAGAGAGGCAGAGACAGAGACACAGAGAGAGAGACTGAGACAGACAGACAGAGAAGCAGACAGACAGACGGGGTGGGGGAGAGAGAGAGAGAGGAGAGAGAGAGAGAGAGAGAGAGAGAGAGAGAGAGACAGACAGACAGACAGACAGACAGTCAGACAGACAGGCAGACAGACAGACGACAGAGTCAAAATCATGAATGAACAAGAAGCCCTGACCCTATGACCTTGTGGGAGGAGGGGTGGAGACGAGGACTAAGGAAAAGGCCGGGATGTATTGAAAGATTGGGGGGAGGGGGGGGGAAGCGGAAGGGGGGTGGGGGGCGGGTGGATGGGATTATAGATGGGTGGGCATGAATAGTTCGTCTTAGAAAAGCTTTTCTTGCTGTGCGAGAAAGAGAAGACTTGGGGGGAAAGGTCACCACCGTACATATGTAATTGCCGTTCATTCATATCCTCAGTATACGGTCCGTTTGTACAGCTCGGTGCTTTTTTACGCGGACTGCATATAGCAAGACAACGCTGTCAAAAAGAAAGTACACCATAACCACCCCAGCAGAAGAGCCTCAGCAAGGTTAGTATAATGAGAGGAAGCGATACTTTTCTTCTTCTTCTTCTTCTTTCGCGACACGACACACGAACACGACACGACACAGTACGACACAATCCAGTGCAATTCAACCCAGCACAGCACAACACAGTTCACCGCAACCCATCCTCTCTAGCACAGTCCAACCCAGCAAACCCCCACAAACCCAACCCAACCCTATCTTACCCAACCCTACCCTACCCAACCCGACCCTATCTTACCAAACCCTGCCCTACCCAACCCAACTCTATCCTACCAACCCTACCCTACTCTACCCAACTCTATCTTACCAGTCCCACCCTATCTTACCAAACCCTACCCTACTCTACCCAACTCTATCTTACCAAACCCATCCTATCCTACCCAACCTTACCATACCCAACCCAACCCTATCCTACCCAACCCTACTCTACTCTACCCTACCCAACCCTATCCTACCCAACCTTACCATACCCAACCCAACCCTTCCTACCCAACCCTACTCTACCCTACCCAACCCTATCCTACCCAACCTTACCATACCCAACCCTACCCACCCTACCACCCACCCAAACCCACCCATCCCAACCCAACGCAACAGCACAAACTATTCCAACCCTGACCCAAACCGAACCCAGCCCAACCCAACCCAACAGTACAACACAATCTATTCCAACCCCGACCCAACTAAACCCACCCAACCCATCCAAACCCATCACCGACCCAACCCAAACCCAACCCAACCTAGCGGTACAGCACAACTATTCCAACCCCGACGGAACCCAGCCAAGCCTAACCCAACACGACCTGACAGGACACAACGCTTCTTACAGACCCTTGGGTTCATGTCACGCGTTGTCGGTATTGGCAGTGTCAGCGTTGTGTTAGATTGGTTGTCCCTATGGATTATTCCCCCTGTATGGCGATAAGTTCTGCCTGCCCTATCAACTTTTGATGGTTGTGGACGTAAAACCTGGATGAGACTGTAAACCTTTAGCATTTTCTATCGCTCTGTGATGTTCGTGTCTGTATTGTCGTTTTTTCACCGGTGTAGTTCCTTGGGGGGAGGGGGGGGGGGGTTGTAAGGCGTGGCCCCATTATCTCCCTGTCTGATTTTTATGCGCATGTCATCTTTCTTTTCTTGTCCCTCTTCCTGCTTTTTCAGCTTTCTCTGGTTAGGGGTAGAAGAGGGGAGTGTGTGTGTGTGTGTGTGTGTGTGTGTGTGTGTGTGTGTGTGTGTGTGTGTGTGTGTGCGTGCGTGCGTGCGTGCGTGCGTGGTGTGTGTGGTGTACACGCGCACGCGCGTGTGTGTGTGCGAGTGTGCGCGCGTGTATATATATATATATATATAATATATATATATATATAATATGAAGAAGGGGCGTCTGGCTGCTTTGAGTGCATGTTGATCTTTGAATCCTGTGGTAAAACCACAGATTATGATACCTTCGCTGCTGTTTGAGTGCTGTTGGATCTTTTGAATCCTTGGTGTGAGCCCACGATTATGATACCTTCGCATGCTGTTGATGGTGCTGTGATTCTTTTTTGATCCTTGTGGTGAAACACCCAGAATTATGGTTGGTGTTCTCTTTTGACACAGAGCACAACCACAATCGCCGGTCTCCTATGAGTTCCATTCACGACGAAGTATGAAAGCAATACAATAAATGTGGGTTTCGAGAGGGATTACGATGTTCCCTCAGCAGCTATAAGGGTTCTCATTTTATAATTATTTTCCCCTCCTTTTTTAACTTTCAATGATTTTTGTTTTTCTTGTTCAATTTTGCAGTCATTAACGTTACGACTGAAGAATTTTAGCCTCATGTTTTCCCACTCTTAATTGTTCATTATATTTTGTCAAATTGTGTGAATGACTCTTAGGATCCAATAAAGGTTTCGTACAATTCTTAGCCTCACAATGCTTGGTTATTGAACAGCAGAATACCACTCAGACTGTTTCCATATCTTTTGATCTCCTTGTCATGCCTTGAATGATCTCAAGATAGGTCAAAGAGGTGTCGCCTATTTTTGCTGTTTGAAAATGCTGTTAGTTTTCACACTTTTTCTCTCAACTTTGTTTGTGCAAATTTACTACCCTTCGCTGGCTGCTTTGAGGGTGCTGCTGGATTCTTTTTTGAATCCTTGGTGGTGAGAACACCACAGAATTATGGACTGTGGGTGTGTCTCTATTTGACACCAAGAGCACAGACACAATCAGCCGTGTCTCCCTGATGAGTCCGATCCAGCGGACGAAAGGCCTAGGAGAAGGCAATACAAATAAATGTGCCTTCGAGAGGGATTACGATGGTTCCCTCAGGCAGCTAGTGAAGGGCTTCTCATATTTATAATATATTCGCCCCCATTTTCTTCATCTTCAACATTTGTTGTTTTTCTTTAGTTCAAATCTTTGCCAAGTCATTACTTTAACGACTGAAGAATTGATAGCCTGCACTTGTTTCCCCCCACTACTTAATTGTTCAGAAATATATATAATATATATATAATAATAGTGTGTGTGTGTTTGGGGGGGGGGGGGGAAGAAAGGCACAGAGGGGGGAGTTCATTCAGTCTAACTGGAGGTTGAACTTCTCGTCCCGAGCGGGGACGGATGGAAATTGGGGGGTGGGAGTTCCAATTTATTATTGTTTTGTTGTTGTCATCATTATGATTATTATTATTATTGTTGTTGTTATTATTATTACATATTAATATCATTTATTGTGATTATATACTTTTAAATATTGATGTGATTATTATTATTTGTTATATATTTATATATATATTATATAGTTATCATTATTATTCTTATCTTTTCTAAAAGAAGTTTTAAGTGGCCCAAAAGTTATCGGATGGAGATCTGGTGGAGGGCTGGGTTAATAAGGTAAGGTAAAGGTCTTAAGATGCCCAAGCACGTAAGCTCGATGAAGGAGCTCTAAAGTATCCAGGAGGCTGTCAACCAGAGGTAACGTTGCTAATAGCCAGCCGACCGCAAAGGGCCATATCAGGGCTGTCACGCGTTAAAGTCAACTCATAAGTCGTTAAAAAAAAATTCATTCACACAACTCTGTAAAATACACCCTCTAAAAACACACCAGGAATTTTGATAAAAATCTGTCTTCTGTAAACTCTTAGATCAGATGAAAAATGATGATCTCTTTCAGAAATTCAAAGATCACATCAGGTGGGACGTCTCTGAATAAGGTCTTCATGGAGGGAAGGTGGGGTGAT
>CM065717.1:29821231-29828731 GCA_033310375.1 Conus canariensis
CACAAGTTATTGTTCTAAGAACGAATTACTTTAAATATTTTTTTCCATTTAACAATAAAAAAAAACCTGTACACACATGAAGACCTACTCACAGTCGTCAAGAAGCGGACAATGAAGTGGTACGGACATGTGTCCCGTTCAGCAGGCCTTGCAAAGACAGTCCTGCAAGGAACAGTTAGAGGAAGCCGCAATAGCGGAAAACAAACGAAGAGGTGGGAGGACAATATCCGAGAGTGGACTGGAATGAGCCTGGCAGAATCTCAGCGAGCGGTGGAGCACAGGGACGGATGGAGGAGAGTGGTGGCCAGATCATCAGGAGTGCCCCAACGATAACAGACGATGTCAAGGAATAGATGAAGGTGGTGAAACCCACACATATCGGGCTAAGTCACATATATCGAGCTTTCCAGAGATGAGATGATAAATAATAACACACAACAGCACTTGCACAGTAAATTGGCCTAGCGGAGAACACACTTACCTAGGAGAAAAGGGAACCATGGATGCTGGGTTCAAATCTCACTCTCCCTCTCCCCCCCCCCCCCTTCCTCCTTCCCCATCCTGTAGGATGTTGTCAGTGGACAGGGTACTAGTCTTTCGGATGACAGAGTAAATCCAGGCCCCGTGTGTGCAACATTCATTTTGCGCACCGTAAAAGATCCCACGGCAAGAAGGAATTGTAGACGTCGAAATTCTCAAGACAAACCGGCTTCGATGGGTCAACCAAATCATGTTACGGCAGAAGCATGGCGCCGCACCATGACGAAGCTGAAGCGAGATCAGCCCGATTTTGTCCACAAAGAAACGTGTTGAGGCAATGAAGTTATATATATACAGTGCAATTCTGATTCCTGCACACATGAACAGAGAGAGAGAGAGAGAGAGAGAGAAGAGAGAGAGAGAGAGAGAGAGAGACATACATACATACAGACACACAGACACACGGACACACAGACAGACACACAGACGGACTCGCAGGCAGACACGCGGAGACGGAAATACACATACCCAGAGAGAGAGAGAGAGAGAGAGAGAGAGAGAGAGAGAGAGAGAGAGAGAGAAGACAGACAGACAGACAGACAGACAGACAGACAGACAGAGACAGAGACAGAGAGACACTAAGAGAGACAGACTGACACCCACACAGCCAGCCAGCCAGCCAGGCAGAGAAACAGAGACAGAAGACAGACTGAAAGACAGGCAGAGACAGACACACCGACAAACAGACAGAGAAACAGAAACACACACACACACACACACACACACACACACACACACACACACACACACCCCCACACACACGCACACACACCACGCACGCACGCACGCACGCACGCACGCACGCACAGAGAGAGGGAGAGAGAGGAGAGGGGGAGAGAGAGAAAGAGATAGAGAAGAAAAGGGGGGAGGGGAGGGAGGTGGAAGGGGAGATTCCGTTTCATGATGTTCTTGTTGTCCACACAGACGATAAACAGTGCTGATAAAACAGCGGGTCACTTTTCGTCTCACTCGTAAACCGATTCGACCCTTCACGCCTGCAGAGTAGGAAGCAAAGCACAGAGATAATGGTATCACAACTTAATTGCTCTCTGTCTCTGCTCTGTCTCTCTGTCTCTGTCTGTCTCTCTGTCTTCTCTGTCTGTCTGTCTGTCTGTCTGTCTGTCTGTCTTCTCTCTCTCTCTCTCTCTCTGTTCCTCCCCCCCCCCCCCCATACTCTCGGTCTGTCTGTCTATCTGGCAGTCTGTCTGTCTGTCTGTCTCTGTCTCTGTCTGTCTGTCTATCTGGCAGTCCTGTCTGTCTGTCTCTCTCTCTCTCTCTCTCGCGCGCGCGCGCGTGCGTGCGTGCGTGCGTGCGTGCGTGTGTGTGGTGTGTGTGTGTGTGTGTGTGTGTGTGTGTGTCTCTCTCTCTCTCTCTCCCCCCTCGTGTGTGTGTGTGTGTGTGTGTGTGTGTGTGTGTGTGTGTGTGTGTGTGTGTGTGTGTGTGTGTGTGTGTGTGTTCTGTTATTCTAATATAAATCATCACTTTTTGTTATAATCAGTTGCGTACAGTTTGTGTGGTAATATCCTTAGTCCCTGAAGGGACAAGGGCCAGATGGAAATTTTTTTTCTTGTCTGTTAACCATCAGAATAAATATTATTAATGAACGAATCAATTAATCAGTCAGATTCTCTCTATCTCTCTTCTATAAAAACAGCTCTTAAGCAGAACAGTGAAAACTAGGACTGAAACGAAACGAAACAAGCTGACGCAGTGAAACGGACAACAAACACAAAAAAACACGTTAATTGTAGATGTGAGTTCAAACAACGCTACAGCATGCCATTAACACTGCTCATGGGTGAGTGCATGTGTTACTGACTGACTCATTGCATCAGCAGCGCTCCGCTACATATCAGCAATGTGGGAGAATTGCCTGTTGTCACACACTCGCAACATTTACATTGAGCCTACTTTTTAAATCCGCCAAGGATACTTTTCTTACAGCTTCACACAGAAAAAAGGATTAATATGTATACATATACATATACATATACATACATACATACATACATATACATATATAAGGGACTTTAATAATGGAATATATATATATATAATATTCCATCATTAAAGTCCCTTGAGGAAGACCAAACAGGTCGAAATATTGGGAAAATTTTAACGTGGTTGTTGGTTATTTCTTTGTTTGGATGTTCATATATATATATTTCTGCCACAATAGGATCCAGCTTCATCCTGAAGCATAGTGTGCAATATGTGTTTGTCTGTCCCCTCCTCTCTCCCCCCCCCCCCACCCCCTCCCCTTTGTGATAGTTTCTGAGTTCACAATTCTATTTTTTTGCTTTTGTTTTGTTTCCTCAGCAAACTTAGAGTGTGTTTTTTTTTTCTTCGTCTCTCGGAGACAGTTCCAGCATTCACTAATTCGTCAAGATTTGTGAGTACAGAGACGTTTTCATCCCCACCCTTAAGATAGGCAGCCATATTCCGTCTACGGAGGTGATGGGCTGAACATGACAACAGTGTGTATGTTTGTTTTGTGCCTTTTCGTTCGTTTGTTTATTTACGGATTTTTGTCATCAGTACCTACGGCACCTGGCTGCCTGCTTTTTGTCGAATCAATGGAACATGATTTAATGTGCGGGAAATTATTATTGTTGTTGTTGTTGTTGTTGTTGATCGTGTCATCAACATCACAATCATGCTATTATTATCATTATTAGTATCTACCCTCACAAACTGGACCATGGGACCTCTTCTCCGAAGGACTCTTGGGTGGTTGAAGTATACAACTATACTGACCTCCAAGAGTAAATCGCCCCTGAAACTGACATTTTCAAGCAAGGATTGAACGTTTGACTCTTGGATGAAGCAAACACCGCTTTAACCACGCGGCCAACCTGGCCCTTTGTTTCAAAACATCCAGTTAATGCATTTCCCCCCTTCTTCCTTCCACCTCCAACCTTCCATCCCCCCACCCCTACCCTTCCACCTTCCCCATACCCTTCCCTCATCTCTCCCTCCCTCAGAAGAATGAGAATAACATGTGAAAATTAGTCCCGAATTGTTTGTTTCCCACCCCTACCCTTTCACCTTCCCCATACCCTTCCCTCATCTCTCCCTCCCTCAGAAGAATGAGAATAACATGTGAAAATTAGTCCCAAATTGTTTGTTTCCTTCAAAAAAAAAAAAAAAAAAAAAAGGAAACGGGAGGAAGGGGTAAGGGGGTGGTGGTGGTGGTGGTGGTGTTAATAGCATCATATGACGTCAGTACTGACGTCAACTACCGAAGGTATGCCAGGAACGAAGACGAGGTGTGATGTAAGTGTAGCGAGCTTCCAGCCAGTACTGGATGAAGCATGCTATCTGCATTCTTCCCCCCCCCCCCCCCACAACCCTCCCCCCTCCCTCCACGCTTTCCCGCTGTGAAGCTACTCTGGGGCCATGCTGTTGCCCACTCGATCCAGAGTATGACCTCTTGGCGCTTGGCCGTTTTGGAGTCTGGACTACGACCTGGAACAGTCTGGAGGTGAAGGAGGAGATGCTTGGTTGACTTTCACTGTATGGGTTTACCGTTATAAGCTTACTACATTACATTTTGTTGTGTATCAACACACACATAACTCTACACTTACACTCGCACGCGCGATCACGCACACACGCACGCACGCATGCACGCACGCACACACTTACACACAAGACACATACGGTATTGCTTCCTCCCCCCCCCCCCCCCCCCGTCCACACACACACACACACACACACACCACCACACACACAGACACACACACACACACACACACACACACACACACACACACACGAACACACACATGAACATACCTACACCTATGGATCGCTGTGTGTGTGTGTGTGTGTGTGTGTGTGTGTGTGTGTGTGTGTGTGTGTGTGTGTGTGTATGTGGACGTAGGGGGGGGGAGGGGGGAGGAAGCAATACCGTATGTGTCTTGTGTGTAAGTGTGTGCGTGCGTGCATGCGTGCGTGCGTGTGTGCGTGATCGCGCGTGCAAGTGTAAGTGTAGAGTTATGTGTGTGTTGATACACAACAAAATGTAATGTAAGCTTATAACGGTAAACCCACACACACACACATGCACAGAGACACTTTGATATTTTATTGTCATTACCAAAGAGGTCACAGAGAGAGAGAGAGAGAGAGAGAGAGAGAGAGAGAGGGGAGAGGAGAGAGAGAGAGAGAGAGACAGAGACAGAGACAGAGACAGAGAGACAGAGCAGAGACAGACAGCAATTAAGTTGTGATACCTTTATTTCTGCGCTTTGCTTCCTACTCTGCAGGCGTGAAGGGTCGAATCGGTTTACGAGTGAGACGAAAAGTGACCCGCTGTTTTATCAACCCTGTTTATCGTCTGTGTGGACAACAAGAACATCATGAAACGGAATATCCCCTTCCACCTCCCCCCCCCCTTTCTCTCACACCTGCTAGAGAGAGAGAGAGAGAGAGAGAGGAGAGAGAGAGAGAGAGCGAGAGAGAAGACATGTGTGTGGGTTCGTGTATCTTCGCACTTCGTGTGAGTCAAAAATGAATGACAAGGAAAAAAATGTAAAAAAAAAAAATCATTTAAGCACTGTGTCCTAAAAGAAAAAAAAAAAACTCTGATCGAATTCCGTGAACTAAATTCATTGGCTCTGTCAGCTTTGAAAGTCTGCGTTTAAATCAGATGTCTCTGTGAACTTTACTTATAATAATCAGCACGGACATTGCCTCTAGATTTGATAGGAGCGGCACTATCACATTTTTCAAATATAGCTTAATGAGGGAGTCCGTCCATGCATCCGGGTACTAATCAGAAGAGATAATCTTTTTCTTAAGTGTGTTACTTGTGATAACAAGTTTATGAGGAAAAAAATCACCTATAAAGGCGCGCTCGGAACAGCCTAGATCTCCGAACAGGTCACAGTGATCCTAGAAAAGTTTTTGTTTTCCAGCAAGGGAAAGGTATAGCACGTGCGGACTGAAAGAGTTCCTTCCCATGACGTTTTTTTTTTTTTTTTTTTTTTTTTAACAATGTTGAGGGAAAATACGAAATGTGAAGGTTGATATCATCAGAAGGTAAGAAAATACCATGAAAAGATATTTACTTTAGAGGCACATTTAATTCGTTAACAGTTATTTCAGGATTTTCATGCTGAGTGGAATTTTTATAATAATCTTGCAAGACGGATAGTGGACCTGTTCTGTGATTCCGATTTGCACAGCAATTTCAGGAGTTCGTCGTCGGATTTTATTTCATGTTTCCACCAAATTTACTTTGGCAGTATTTTGCATGATGTCGCTGACAGACAGACAGATAACAGACAAACAAACAAACAAACAACAACGCATGCGGGATGTCTTTTAACTCTTCCTTGGCGGTGGTAATCCTTCCATGTGGCCCGGTCACAGTTATGACCTTGTTCCAAATATTTCAGGATCAGCATCATAAAAACTATGTTATTTAATTAACCAACATGGCAATAACACCACCATTACAGCTATCTTCTTCACCAACATAACCATCATAAACACCACCACAATTATAGCTACCTTCTTCTCCAACATAACCATCATAAACACCACTAAAACCACCATTATAGCTATCTTCTTCACCAACGTAACCATCATAAACACCACCATCAGTACCACCACCATTACAGCTATCCTCTTCACCAACATAACCATCATAAACACCACCATCAGTACCACCATCATTATAGCTATCCTCTTCACCAACATAGCCATCTTAAACACCATATCAGTACCACCACCATTATAGCTATCTTCTTCACCAACAAAACCATCATAAACACCACCATTAGCACCACTGCCGCAACCGAAGAACAATAATCAACGTGACGCCACTATCATCATCACAGATATAATCGATGTCACGGTTATTAATGTCATCTTCTCGATATCATCACCCACATGTGTGTGTGTGTGTGTGTGTGTGGTGTGTGTGTGTGTGCGTGCGCGCGCGAGAGAGAGAAAGGGCACTTTCAGTGCCATCAAAATGGCAGTGCAAGCGCATTAATCCATATCCACTACATCATCTCTGCCAAGCCATGAGAATACATTTCAGAGGGTTTACAGGTTAACGAATAAGATATTGATATGAACAATTCAATCAGTAAAATAGATAAATAAGATAACTAAAAAATAAGTAACTGATAAACGAATAAATAAAAGATTTAGGAAGGAGTTCTTATGGACGAGAGTTACCAAATGTCTGACCTACGCATTAATCAACCCGTTGGTCACACCTTGGGGAACAGAGAGAGAGAGAGAGAGAGAGAGAGAGAGAGAGAGAGAGAAGATCTGAAGTCATCCCACACGAAGAGAGAAGGATATCAGAGTTTTAAGTCCCGTGTTATATATCCTGCTCAATGATAATCAGCAGTGAAGTGACAGACGACCTGAACCCACGCAGATAACCGCTTTGAACAATGTGTGACCTTTGTCAAATCTGTCCGTCACATTCTGATCGTTATGGCATGTCTCATTTCCGTCTTATACAGAAAAAAAAGAAAAGGAAAGAAAAAAGAAGGTGTGAATAGCAGAAAGAGAAACACGCTGGTTTCCTTTTCCTCGGTTTGTTGAAGAGACAATACAGAGCACAACTCTTACAACGTAGGGTGTTAACAGGTAGGCACCATGCTTTTTTTTTACACCACGCTTCAGTTCAAAACTCTGTCCTCCTGTGACAGACAGAAATGTTTACAATGACTCTTCTCACCGTCTGTGAGAGATGTATTCATACTTTATTTTTAGTGAAGCTGACAAAGAGACAAAAAGAAAGAGAAAACAAAAAAACACTTCAGCAAACTTTTGAGGGGTATATTTTTGGCCTTCAGCATTTGTTCGGAAACTTACGTTGAAGATGTCGCATTTCTTTGTGAGTGTAATGTTTTTCTGCCATCGTCATCATCATCGTCCTCCTCCTCCTTCTCCTCCTCCTCCTCATTTCATCATCACCACCATCATCGC
>CM065717.1:29831231-29838731 GCA_033310375.1 Conus canariensis
CAAAGTTCTCTGTCGCTCCCAATCAAAGGGAAGAGAGTGTGGGCCTCTTGAAGGGACAGTCACCATGGCCAGTCTGGACCCCCCCAGCAGTGCTAATCGACAGCTTATCGCCACCCAACATAAAAGGCCACCACCATTGGAAAAGTGTCATTGACTTGATCTGTTTGAACGTGTGACGGGGAGGGGAGGTGAGTCATTACAGGTGATATCCGCTGAAGTGTGAGATATGTACTAGCCATTATTATCGGTTGGGGACTGCGGGGGGGGGGGGGGGGGGGGGGGGGGGGGGGGGGGGGCTGAGGGTGGGGAGCGTGGGTGGGGTGGGAGGGGGGGAAGAGTGGGAAGGAGGAGGAGGGCGGAGTAGCAGTAGAGCTGTAAGGCAGCTTGGAGGACGATGAAGTTGTGACGTGTGAGGGGGAAGAGGAAAGAAGAGGGTAGGAGTTGAGGGAGGGGAGGGGTGGTAGAAGAGCGAAGGAGTAGGAAGGGCAGGGTGGAGGGGAAAGGAGGAAAGGTGAGCAGGGAAGGGGGAGGGGGGGGGTTGTCAGAGAACTCACTGCAAAGCATTGTGGAACAGCTGCTGACGGGGTCCTGTAAGCAGTGAAACACAGTGATGAGCCAACGCGACCAGAGGAAAAATGTGGGCTGAACGCGTGAGCGTGCGATCATGGTTGATGGTCAGGAATGTCAGCTTGTTTGGTTGTTTGTTTGCTCATTCGTTCAGTCATTGTTGAGAAGTAATTTGAGCTCAGTCCACTCATTTGTTCAGTCATTACTTTGTTTTCTGCTGTTTTGATTGGCAGTTTCTACGTTTTGTATTGCGAAGTACTAATTAGAAATCACGGAATATCTTTCAAGGATAAGAAGACTGCAGACAGCACACATGTTTATGTGAGTGTGCACTTTTGTATGTATGTTTGTCTGAATGTGACAGCACAATCCTGGGTGTGGCTGGGTAAGGGGTGTCTGGAATGAGTGGTGAGGGAGTAATGGCACTGAGGGGGCACAGAAAATAAGACAAAATCCAACAACGAAAAACGAATCAAGACTCGGGTAAGACAGGACTGTAGAATGATGAGGAAAGTTTTAATTCACTTATTGGTTCGTTTATTTGTTCATTGTTTATGTATCCATTTTTGTTTTATTGTAGTTGCTGTTGTTCTTGTTGTTTGTTGTTCACTTGCTACAACAAGTACATCCAAGAAACCCTAGTTTAACTATCAAAGATGGCAAAGTAATGAATTACAGCAAGTTCATTTATTCAAAACCTGTCTTTTATTCATTGATTTGCACCAAACGGAGGAATGGAGAAATCTTAAAGAAGGATACACCTGCCAGCAGAATGGAGATCTGATTTCTTTGGTTTTATTCCGTCCTTTTTTTCCAGTCATTTATTCAGTTATTCATTCCTTCATTCTCTCCCTCTAAAGGGCCAACAGACGCATGGAAGTGTCCAAGTCATAACAACGAATGTCCATCTAGGCCAAAGTTCTCTGGTGCTCCTAATCAAAGGGAAGAGAGTGTGAACCTGTTGAAGGGACCGTCACCATGGCCAGTCTGGACCCCTTCCCCCCAGCAGTGCTAATCGACAGCTTATTGCCACGCTAACATAAAACGCCACCTCCATTGGAAAGGTGTCGTTGGCTTGATCTGTTTGTACGTTTGACAGGGGATGAGTCATTACAGATGATCTCTGCGAATGTGTGAGATATGTTCGAGACATTATCACTTGGGGACCAGGAAAAAAAAAGTAGAGGAAAGGTGTCACAGCCAGAGCAATAAAGCAGCTTTATATTATGACCAAAAAGATGAAGAAGAGTGGTTCACATGGAGGAACAGGGGTGAGGGAGGGAGGTCACGAACAGCAAAGGGAAGTGTGGGGATAGGGAGAAGGGGTGGAGGGGAGGCAAAAGAAATAAAAGATGGGGGAAGGACAGGGAGAGGCTGTCAGAGAACCAACAGTGAACAACACAGGGATAGCCACTGAGGGATCGTGTGAGCAATGAAACACAGAGACAAGCTATATGAACTGAGGTAGAATATGCAACTAAGCAAGTGACTCGTGTGATAGTGATTGTTGTGGAGAATCTGTGAAGGGGCGAGGGAAATTTGAATCCACTCATCGGTTCATTTATTTGTTCACTGTTTATATACTGGTTTATGTTAAGTTGTTGTTGTTATTTGCATGTTACATCAAGTACGTCTTAGAAACCCAGAATAACTTTCAAAGATGGCAAGATAATAAAGTATAAGTTTATTCATTTATTTACTCACCTGTTTTTATTTCATTAATCTTCAATGAACAAAAGAGTAAGAAAACCTTATAGAACGATTACCCTTCATCTAAAATGAATATATATATACATAATATATATGTGTGTGTGTATGTATATATTATATAATATATATTATATATATATATATATATATAATATATATTTCAGTACTCCTGCTTTCTTTTTCTCATTCATTCATTCTCCATAAAGCACCAATTCAAGCACAGAAGCTTCAAAGTCATCATAATGAATGCCCATCCAGGCCAAACTTCTATGTCACTCAGAATCAAAGGGACGAGAGTGTGGACCTCTTGAAGGGACCGTCACCATGGCCAGTCTGGACCCCCCAGCAGTGCTAATCGACAGCTTATCACCGCCCAGCATAAAACGCCAACACCACTGGAAAAGTGTCATTGGCTTGATCTGTTTGAATGTGTGATGCGGGATGAGTCATTACAGGCAATATCCGCTGAAGTGTGAGATATGTACGAGCCATTATCGGTTGGGAACCACGGGGAAAAAAAGTAGAGGAAGGTGTCACAGCCCGAGCAATAAAGCAGCTTTATATTATGACCAAAGAGGTGAAGTAGAGGGTTGACATGGAGTGACAGTGGGTGAGGGGGGCGGGGGGCAGGGACAGCAAAGGGAGGACAGCGGATGGGGAGAAGGGGATGGAGAAGGGCTGAAGGAAAGGTGAGTAGGAAGAAGAGATGGGTGAGGGAAGAGGGGGGAGGATGTCAGAGAACTAATAGTGAACGAAACAGAGATAGCCACTGAGGGGATCATGTGAGTAGCAAAACACAGAGACGAGTGATATGAACTGACGTAGAATACGCATTTAAGCAAGTGAGTTGTGCAATTGTGGTTGTTGTGGAGAATCTGTGAGATGATAAGGGAAATTTGAATCCACTCATTGGAAAATTTATTTATTCATTGTTTATGTATTTGTTTATGTTTAGTTGTTGTTGTTTGTATGTTACATCAAGTACGTCTTAGAAACCCCAGAATAACTTTCAAAAATGGCAACATTTTGAAGTACAACAAAGTTTATTTATTTATTCATTCGCCTGTTTTTAATTTGTTGATTTGCAACGAGCAAGAGAATAAGAAAACCTTAAAAAAAGAAGATTACTCTGCTCTTAAAATGAACACATAATTTCTTTCAGTACTCTTGCTTTCTTTTTCTCATTCATTAATTTCATTCTGCATAAGGCACAAATTCAAGCATGGAATTGTCCAAGTCATCACAATGAACACACATCCAGGCCAAAGTTTTCTATCATTCCTAATCAAAGGGAAGAGAGTGTAAACCCCTTGAAGGGACCGTCACCATGGCCAGTCTGAACCCGCCCCCCCCCCCCCCCCCTCCAGCAGTGCTAATCGACAGCTTATCGCCACCCAAAATAAAACGCCACCACCATTGAAAAAGTGTCCTTGACTTGCTCTGAACATATGAGGGGGATGAGTCATCACAGGTGATACCCGCTGAAGTGTGAGATATGTACGAACCATTATCAACTGAAAACCAGGTAAAAAAAAAAGTAGAGGGAAGGTGTCGCACAGCCTGAGCAATAAAGCTGCTTTATATTATGACCAAAAAGGTGAAGTACAGGGGTTGGCATGGAAGGACAGGGGGTGAGGGGGAGGGGTGCAGGGGTAGCAAAGGGAGGACTGTGGATGGGGCGAAAGGGGTGGAGAGGGGCAGGAGGAAAGGTGAGTAGTAAGAAGGGATGGATGAGGAAGAGGGAGGAGGTTGTCAGAGATCCAATAGTGAACAGGGACAGCTGCTGAGGTGATCATGTGAGTAACGAAACACAGAGACAAGCCATATGAACTGAGGCAGCATGTGTGACTAAGCAAGTGATTCGTGCGATAGTGATTGTTGGAATCGTCCAAGTCATCACAAACAATCCCCATCAAGGCCAATGTTCTATGTCGCTCCTAATCAAAGGGAAGAGAGTGTGGACCTCTTGAAGGGACCGTCACCATTGCCAGTCTGGACACCCCAGCGGTGCTAATCGACAGCTTATCGCCTCCCAAAATAAAACGCCACCACCATTGGATAGGTGTCATTGACTTGATCTGTTTGAACGCATGACGGGAGGTGAGTCATTATAGGTGATATCCGCTGAAGTGTGAGATATGTGTCAGCCATTATCGGTTGGATCTGGTGTAAGGGGAAAAGAAAGAAAAAGAAAGAAAGAAAAGAAGAGGTAGGGTGTCACAGCTAGAGCAATAAAATACTTTTATATACGACCAAAGTTGTGAAGGTGTGGGAAGACGAGAGGGAAAGGAGAAGGGTCAGGAGGGGGGTGGAGAGGGGGTTCGAGAAGCGAAGGGGGGGGGGGGGGAGGCAGAGGGGGCTGGAGTGGAGAAGCAGGAAGAAAGGCGAGTTGGGAAAGGGATGGAGAAGGAAGGGGGAGGAGGACCCATAGTGAACCACTGGAACGGCCACCCGATGGGATTGTTGTGAGCAGCGAAACACAGTGACGAGCTAACACGATCAGAGGAAGAATATGAGCTGAGCGACTGAATCACACGACAGTCGTTGATGATGGAGAATTTGGGCTAGTTCGGTCGTTCGTTCGCTCGTTCCTTCAGTCCTTGTTTAGAAGTAATCTGAGCCCAATCAATTCATTCGTTAGGTTGTTGGTTTGTTTTCTGCAGTTTCATTTAGTTGCTTTTTTCGTTTGGTATTCTGAAGCATTCATTAGAAGCCACGGAATACATTTTGAAGATAACACGACCACTGACAACACACAATTTTATGTGTGTGTGTGCATGTATGTATGTATGTATTTACCTACGCACGTAGGTATGAATGTGTGTGTGTGTGTGTGTGTGTGTGTGTGTGTGTGTGTGTGTGTGTGTGTGTGTGTGTGTACACACATATACATGGACGGTGACACACACACACACACACACACACACACACACACACACACACACACACACACACACACACACCAGACACACACACACATACACACACACACACACACACACACACACACACACACACACACACACACACACACACAAGTTTCAGTGCTGTAGAAGGTGGATGGAGAGGAGAGAGGGTTGGGGTTAAAAGTAGAGTGCGGTGGTGATGGTGATGGTGGGTGTGTAGACGTTTGGAAAAAACAAAAAGAGTTCCCGAGACTTGTTCACGCTCAAGGCGGCGCTGTCAAGAACCCAGACGTGCGTTAACCCTTATTGATGGAGTGTAATGTCTGCGCGGCTCGTAGCCCTTGTTCTTTGGTTTGTATATGAAATGGTTCACGCTGGATTAACCCTCTCTCTTCTGATCGTCCTTTCCCCCTCCTGCCACCTGCTGGTCTCAGTGGAGTGTCATGGATTTAGGGCACAACCAACTGTAGGGTGGAAAGTGGGTCTCCATGTTCTAAATGTTGTGGCAAAATCCCTCTGTCTCGTTGATCGCAGTCCCCCCCCCCCCCCCCCCTATTATCTTTTAACCGCAGTCATTATACACGTTTTTCTTTTCACGCTCATACCCCACAAACGTGATATGACAGGCGGGGATAATAATCACGGAAGAATGGGAAGATGCGATTTATCGTACGTTACAAGAAAACCACCGGAACAACAAATTGAGAGAGGGGCAGCGAAAATGGTGATTTTATGCTGGACACTTGCGGGATTTGAACTCGCGACGCCTGAATGAGATCTCGGTGCTTTACCGCCGGGTCAACAAGGTACTCTGAGACATTAGTGGTCCGTGTGGTGTAAGTGGATATACCGCGTTGTCGCTGTCTGTCTGCCTGTCTGTCATCTTGCTTCGACTTTCTGTAGCCTGTGTTGCTGCTGATAATGTTCAGCAAGAAGAACAGTGAATACAATCATTCGTTGTTTGCTATCACCAGAAAAATATATTTAAAAAGAATTGTTAGTGAGTCTGCAAAACAGCAGGGACGAACAATTTAAAAGAAAAAACACGACGCGTTTCGACCTCTTAAGTCTTCAGGCAAGGTAAACAACATTCAGGACAATGAAAACGAGGAACGAGCGATCACTTACCTTCTCATATTCGGCGCAGCATGGGCGTTCCTTCTTACGCCGAATATCAGAAGGTAAGTGATTGCTCGTTCTTCGTTTTCATTGTTCTGAATGTTGTTTATCTTGCCTGAAGAAGACCTAAGAGGTCGAAATGCGTCGTGTTTTTTCTTATAATTTTTTTTTGGTCTCTATTGTTTTCAAGATTTGTTACAATTTCAGCCTGCAGTCACCTCACTTTGAAACTAACTGAAAAATATGATTTCACGTGAAACCAATAATTATTATTGATGTATGTTGTAGTTCATAATTACTCGTTTTTCATTCCTTTTACATCTGGTGAAACTGTCCAGTGTTATCACCATGAAATCAGTAATTATGACTCATGATTCTCTTTCTTTTTATTTTTTTAAAAATTTTTTACAAAAACTTTTAGTCAGCGTTCCCTTGCCTATCACGCCCTCCTTCGTTTGGAATCAGCTTACGTATCAGCCACTACATCAGTTTCCACATCATAGTAAGTTCTCTGCCTCGCTGCATTCTTTCAAATCGAACTTGAAAAGTGTCCCCATTCCTTCCAACTGACACTCAAAATATGTCCTGGTACGCGTTGGAAGCACTGTATGCGCTTGTTAGACTGCGATTATTTGTTCTCTTGATCGTTTTCTTTTGGTTGAGAGGCGGGAATGGGTGGAGGGGAGTGAGAGGGCGGGGTCGCGTGGTGGTATGTTTGGATGTGATGCGAGCGGTTGATTGTGGTATGATTTTTGTCTACTGCCAGTTGTTATTGTTTATGGGTTAGTCATTTGATTGTGTAGACGTTGATGTATGACATTTGACCGGTTAGGCGCAGAAATATGATAACAATGATGATTGTAATAATCATAATAATTATAATAATCATAAGAACAACAATAAGAATAATGATGATGACGACAGTAACAATAATAATGATAGTAATAACAAATAAAATAATTATGACAACAGTGACAACAACAAGAATAACTGCAGCAACAACAACAACAATGATAATAATAATGATGATAAAAGTCCTCCTCCTCCTCCTCCTCCTTCTCATAATAATAATGATTATGATGAAAGGAAATCGTGATCCACGCGCACAATTATGTCAAACACATCCAACGCCAGTAAATGTATATGTATCAATACAGATTTATCGTTTCAACAACACGATTAAAGCTAGATGCTCTCA
>CM065717.1:29861231-29871231 GCA_033310375.1 Conus canariensis
CTGTCTATAGAATTTCGGCTTAATCAGTTCATTTCTAATGTCCATGAGGGCTGGACAACAAAGAACAAAATGCATCTCATTTTCTTGTGACACTTTACAGAGAGGACAAAGCATATCATTGTCATCAACATCGGTTTTGTATCTAAATTTATGTATTGCTAAATCCGATATTCCAAGTCTAAATTTTGCCATTATGTATTTAAAGTGCCTATCCATTTCTAAAGTTATATAAGGTTTCAGATCATGGGAATTACTAAACTGTCTGTAAAAATCAAACCTTTTACTATTATGCACATGATGTAACCATTTTTGCCAACGGCAGTCAACTAATCGTTGACGAAAGCAACTTATATAAACTGTTTAACATTTCCAACACCCTGATTCAGCCATACAAAACCAAAACCGTATTCAAAAAGACACATACGAACTTTACTAGCCCAGTTATTTTTTCCTCTAGAATCAAGATCATAAAGCATATTATAAGCTTTACGAGGTATTCTGTATTCTTCCATATGGAGTAAATTAAGCCAGTATCGGATGCATTTAATGGCAGAAACAATATATATAGGAAACCTATTCGTTTCACCATACACAAGATCATTAGGCGTCCGCCTATCTACACCTAGAAATTTTTTTAAAGCGAAAAGATGCACAGATTCACAATGGATTGCAGCGTTATCTAATCCCCATAATTCCGATCCATACTGTGCAATTGGCTGCACTTGACTATCAAATAGCTTGCAAAACACATGAAAGGAGGTATTGTTGAAAACATGTAACTTTTTCATAATACAAAACAAAACATTTTTGGCCTTGCTAGCAAGATCCTTGCAGGCACTAACAAAACTCAGACGAGTAGAGAAAAGTATACCCAAATATCTATAGGCATTCACAACAGGCATGGGAGCATTATTATATAGCCATCGTTCTCTTGCACTCAAATAACCACCCTTACGAAACACAATAATGTTACTTTTAGATAAATTAACTTTCAGCTGGAGAGATAAAGCTGAGCGGTGTAAGCTATTCAGTTGTGTCTGTAAACCAATGATTGTTTCTGATATCAAAATCACGTCATCAGCCAGTAACAGAATAAACAATTCAAAAGCATCAGAAGTCAACAAACCCCCGTGTCTCCCGTTATTAATTACCTCAATGGCTAGCTCGTTGATGAACAGTGAAAATAAAACTGGACTACAGGCATCGCCCTGTTTAACCCCGGCTGAACAATTGATATAATCTGTGAATTTAGCTCCACATCGAACTTTAGCTTTCACCTCATTGTACATACTTCTAATACATTTGTAAAGTTTACCTTTAATACCGGTTTTACTCATAATTGGCCAAAGGAGGTTTCTATTAATGGAATCGAAAGCTTTTTCAAAATCGATGAAAGCTACATATAATTTTCGATTAAAAGAGAACTGTTTTTGAACTAAAGCCAACAAGGTGAACATGTGGTCAACAGTCGAATAACCCTTTTTAAACCCAGCCTGATAATCACCCGTAATATTTTTATCCTCAATCCATTCTTGCAGTCTATTATTAATTATCATCCCAAACATTTTACTACTAATATTACTAAGAGAAATACCCCTGTAATTGTTTGGATCATTAGCATCACCTTTTTTAAAAATTGGCACAATTATTGATTCTGTCCAGCTATCTGGGAACACACCATCATTAAATAATTTGTTGAATAATTTTAGACAGAACTGCACAACATGGGTAGAAGAATTTTTAAATAGCTCTCCAATGATTCCATCAGGTCCGGCTGCCTTGCGGTTTTTTAATTTTTTAATTGCTAGTAATACTTCCTCTTCACTAATGGAGCGATTCATATAACCATCAGAGTCATCTTCGAACACCTCTTGATCTAACTGAATATCATCGTTGGATTGTAACAATGCTTGAAAATGCTGAAACCACACATCTATTGTAATGTTATTTCTAGCTGTTTTCTTTGTGGTGATATCCTGTGGACAACATCCCAAAACTCTTTCTGAGACTTTATAGATGTAACAAGCTTATCTATTATTGATTTATTGAACTCTTTCTCTTTTCTCTTTAGTAAATGCTTATATTCACGCCTAGCTATCACATATGCAGCTCTGTCTGTGTCTTCCAGCGAACGGCGACTAATTCTCAACAGCCTCCTGGTTTTTCTTTTCTCAACAAGACATTCTTGGTCATACCAGTCTTTTGACGCTCTTTCTTTCATAACGTGCACACGTTTTTTCATACATTCAGCGCTTTCAATTAAACATTCGTTAAACATATTTAGAGCGTTGTTAATATCAGAATCAATTAAACTTATGGCAATATCAAGTTTTCTACTCGAATTTTCATTATCTAATGTCTCACTAAACAACGAGGATCATTCATCATTCCAAACCATTTTTTCTAAGGTATAATCTTGCATCTCTTCACCAATTTCTGCCAAGTTTCCCAATGGGCAGCAGTTTGAAAAGACAGCGGAAAATGGTCAGAATCTATACGTTCCAAAACATTCAGTTCACATCTATCATACCAAAGAGCAAAAAGTTCATTCGACAAAATAAAATAATCGTTTACACTGCAACCAGATTCAGAAACGTACGTATAGCAACCATTTTGGTCGCCTTCACATACGCCATTTAAAATTGACAAGTTCAAAGCAGTGCACATGTTTAATAATCACTTCCCATAATTATTTATAGTCTTATCTTGAGAACATCGGTTAATGTTGACGGAATGGCTATCATACTGCGCTTCAAAAACATCACACCCAGCAAAGTTCTGCGAAACATCAGAAGTTCTGCTGTTCAGATCACTATTTAGAATGACGTATACATCATTTGTTAACAAAAGGTCCGTCAAACATTCTTCAAGTAAACTAACACCATTATCTAAGTCAAAATGGACATAAAACGGGGAACCTTCTGGTGGAATATACGAACAAACATACAAGATATCCTTTCCTGATTCAAACAACATTTTATCAATCAAGAACACAAACAAATTAGGACAATTCACTTCAACTGATTTCACATATGGGGTAAGCTCATTCTTTAGTAGACAAACCACGCCTCCCGATCTTCTTCCCTTTTTTGAAAATTTGATAGCAGGTTTACTAAATACTTTATAACCAGTAAGTAGATCATCACGGCAATCTTCAATGAATGTTTCAATTAAACAGATAAATTCAAACTGACACAGAAATGAAACAAAACTGGGATCTCCAAATTTGGACATCAAACCATTTACATTCCAAGTCAAAAAGGAAACAGGTTTATGTACAATTGAACACGAAAAATCCATCGAATGCTTACACGCGCAAAGCGTTGCCAGCTCCGCGCGGCACGACTGACACACAGAACACCGCTCACGCGCGACACTGTCATCGGAGACCGGGGCGTCAAACGGTGTTAAGTCACTGGGGTTCCCATTTTCATTATTCCCCGCCGTCAGACAAATTTGATCAGGTGGCCGGCCGTCTCCCTATCTTGATTCCCTCAAGCTGCCATCTTCACTAAGGAAATACTTACAGCCATCAATTAGTAGATGATCAAAGATCATCGAGGCTTTCTTCCCTTCAGCTCTTGCCTTTTTAAGATAGGGAGAGAGACCACGCCTGACTTCTCTGACTCTAAAGGAGAAATCCTCCCCAACAAAGACATCGCTGCCTTTCAATTTACCTTTGGCCTTAAGAATGCTTACTTTGTCTTTATAGAAAGAGCAGCAAGCAATGATGGGGGAGTCAGGTTTCGAATTTAACCTGTGAACACGGTCAAATTCCACATCACGAGTAATGTCCAGTTTGTCGGTTAGCAAATCATGCAGTTTCCCCTCAGCCTGTTCATTGGACTCACCTTTTAGCCTGGGAATACCATGAAAAATTAGATTATTACGCTTTGAGCGACATTCCAGATCATCGGTCTTTCTTTCAAGTTGCTCCACCTTAGCTAACAGATCAGAATTTTTCTTTGACGGTTCCATATTTTCCTTTCTCAAACATCCCACCTCCTCACGCAGATCACTGAACCCACTGTGCAATGCATCAAATTGGTCCCGAAGGTCCTTTAAACTTTTGTCCAATCCATCAAACTTACTGTCCAACTTGTTCATGACGTCAGCGATCGTTGGCTGCTGAAGAGGGGGCGAAGTCGTTTGCCTGTTGTCCGGGGAAGCGCCAGTCCGGTCCGTGCTGGTCCTGCGTCCTGCAGTGGCAGCCAGGCTGGTCATTCTCTGCTGCCGAAGGCTGTTGGGTCCAGGGTTCTGTTCAATATCTCCGCAACGTAAAAGCAGACTGCCCCAGAACAGCAGCGAGAGGAGCAAGCCTACTGTGACACCGGCAACCTTGTTTCGCAGTGTCAGAGTGGCGAACCTCATGGCTGTCTTTTTCGAGGCCCTCTTCAACATAAAGGCGATAAGCTGTGGCAAAAAGGAGCCACAAGACGCCCTAAAGACAAGAGGGGCTGAAGGCATGGCACCAAAACGACTCGCTTGCAAAAGTACAAGTTGCAACTCGACGTCAGTCACTTACAAATGACCAAAACTACGAGACAGTGCGAACACTGACCCGTACTCTTCACGTCGCAGTTCACTCCCCCGAGAGAGAGAGAGAGAGAGAGAGAGAGAGAGAGAGAGAGAGAAGAGACAGAGAGAGAGAGACAGACAGACAGACAGAGACAAATACAGAGAGAGACAGACAGACAGACAGACTGACAGGCAGACAGACTGACAGACAGACAGACAGACAGACAGACAGAAGACAGACAGACAGACAGACAGATACTTGCACACAGAGAGAGAGAGAGAGAGAGGGAAGGGGGGGGGGAGACAGCCAGACAGCCAGCCAGCCACACAGACAGAGACAGGACAGAAAGAGAGAGGCAGACAGACAGTTAACTACAGAGATAGAGACAGACAGACAGACAGGCAGACAGACAGACAGAAGCACACGCACCCAGACATCCAGTCAGTCAGACAAAGAAGGGTGGTGGGAGAGACGATAAGATGCCTGTCCGTTACTATCAGGACTTCTTGCTGCGGAGTGAAGTCGACGTGAGACAAGGGCCCCGCGGGCCCCATGATAAGGCCGGCCCACGGGCAGGTAGAGCGTTCAGATCTCCGTATCTGTGGGTAACATGTCGAGATCCGCTACCTGCCTGCACGCTTCTGTCTTGTTGTCTGCTGGCTTCTCTGTATATATCGGTTTCACACAGACTTGCGGTTTTCTCCGTCTGTCTGTCTGTTTATCTCTGTAACTCGTTTTGTGAGGGTTTCTGCGCTCTGTCTGTCTGTCTGCCTGTGTGTGTGTGTGTGTGTGTGTGTGTGTGTGTGTGTGTGTGTGTGTGTGTGTGTGTGTGTGTGTGTGTAATTCACTCCCACTGTGCTGTTTCTGTTTTCCCGAGTTTTGAAAAATTATTGTTATCATAGCAGTAGTAGTAGTTGCGCGTACGTGCGTGCGTGCGTGCGTGCGCGTGCGCGCGCGCGCGCGCGTGTGTGTGTGTGTGTGCGTGTGTGTGTGTGTGTGTGTGTGTGTGTGTGTGTGTATGTGTGTGTGTGTGTGTGTGTGTGTGTACGTGCGTGCATGCGTGCGTTCTTGCTTGCCTGTGTACGTGTTAGTGCGCGCTCGCGCGCATGAGTGTGTGTGTGTGTGCGTGTGTGTGTGTTGTGTGTGTGTGTGTGTGTGTGTGTGTGTGTGTGTGTGTGTGTGTGTGTGTGTACGTGCGTGCATGCGTGCGTGCTTGCGTGTCCGTGGAGGTGTGAGTGCGCGCGCGCACGTGTGTGTGTATGTGTGTGTGTATGTGTGTGTGTTTGTGTGCGCGTGCGCGTGCGCGCACACGCGCGTGACTGTGTCTACCTGTCTGTTTATACGTTTGTCTGTCTGTTTGCTCAGTGGTCAGATTCTGGCAGAGGCACACAGGGCCGGAGATAAGCAAAGAAACAGGGGGAGACGACCACCCTTTCAGCAGCTCTGACGATACCAACGATAGCACTGCAATGTCTGGCATTACACCTCCCCCCCCCCCCCCCCCACCGCCTCCCGGCTCCATCCTCTGGCAGCTTTCCCTCCCTACCCACCCCTCCTCAACCTAACTGTCAGTTCTTGACAGCAGGCACGTTAAAGAAGCAATGTCTGCTTCGAAATGCCCGAAAATTCAGACGATGTGCTGGGACTGCTATGTTATCATCATCATCATCACATCATCATCATCATCATCATTATCATTATTGTAACCATCGTCGTCGTCGTCGTCGTCGTCGTCGTCGTTGTTGTTGTTGTTGTTTTTGTTGTTGTTGTTGCTGCTGCTGCTGCTGCTGCTGCTACTACTGCTACTATTGTTGTTTTATTGTTGTTCTTGCTGTCGTCGTCATCATCATCATCATCATCATCATCATCATCGTCATTATCATCATCATCATTGTTATTATTATCATTATTATTATCATTATTATTATTGTTGTTTTGTCATGATTATTATTGTCGTTATTATTATTATTACTATTACTATTATTATTAGTATTATCATTATTATTGTTATTATTATTGTTGTTGTTTTGTCATGATTATTATTATCGTTATTATTATTATTACTATTATTATTACTATTGTCATTATTATTGTTATTATTATTGTTGTTGTTTTTATACAGCACTCACCGTGTCAGACTCTCGTTCGCGCAACGTGGACTCACCAGCAGACGGACCAACAGAAGAGAGTGTCCCCTTTTAATCAACAAAAACATTGTACACCATTGACATTAAATACTTTTTACTGTAGTCTCATATAATTATTATCATGGAACACATCCAGTACAAAATACCACGCGGGTCATCATAGACTCACTTGAACTTTTTCCTTTTATAAACCGGACTTAAACAGCGCCTTAAAAACAATTCTTCTAGCAAACAAAACGCCCCTGTCCTCACAGACTTACACACACATTTTTTCAAAACAATCTTATTATTTTATTTTGTTTATCAACAAAGCCGCACAATCTTCACAATCTCCGCGACCTTACGTCGACTCACAAAATGTAAATTTTGCCTGTGCCTCTCTGTAAAAAAAAAAAAAAAAAAAAAAAAAAAAACCCGTAAACTATGAGTCCCTAGTCTGTCTGATGAAAGAAGTTCTAAAAGCAAAAACACAGCGAAAAGTTAATCTTCTCGTTTAAATCTATTTACAAAATATGATGACGCTGCTGACCAGTCTGTCTTCCGAGACAGCTGACCATCCTCCAGGTGATACTAAAGCAGTCAAATTGTGTTATTTGCTCACCACGTTCCTTGCTGGCTTGCGCAGTTTCTGTGACTTGGAGGCCCAGGGTACAAGAAAGTAAACAACACTAAAAAATCCTTTTCTTTTCAAAGGAAACTTGCATAAGTACTTCCTTTCCAAACGAAGTGACTGAGGGCAGAAAATGAAGCAAAATTTAGAAAGAAAAGGGGTTAGTTACCGTCGAGGATATAGACAAAGTACAGGACAAAACTTAATGCATTTCGACCTCTTGGGTCTTCTTCAGGCAAAAACAAATAACATTTAGGACAGTGAAAACGAAGAACGAGAAACCACTTATCTTCTCATAATTCGGCGCAAGATCAAAATGATAAGTGGTTTCTCGTTCTTCGTTTTCACTGTCCTAAATGTTGTTTGTTTTTGCCTGAAGAAGACCCAAGAGGTCGAAATGCATTGTGTTTTGTCCTGCACTTTGTCTATGTCCTTATAAGTACTTTCTATTTTCCGTCGAAAAACTCGTTCTAAATACCAATGCACGTAAATACCAATGCACGTATCAAACGACCAGGGTCTGGGCACATTTCATAACATCCCGCTCCTTCATCTGTAATCAAAATCTATGCTAAGTTTTGTTTTGTTATCAATGAAATGGACTTGTTTGCCTCTAGTCTGCTTCCCCCTACGGCTACAACCTACTTGTTTTATTTTGTTATATTGTTTTATGCTGTTTTTTCTTCTTCCTAGACTGCTATAATTTAACGTAAGTATACTCGCGAATCTATATGGATCATAGTTCTGTGCAAAAGTCTTACAGAAGCTGTTGTGGAAGTAGTCTTTCTCTCCCCCCCCCCCCCTCCATCTCTCTCTCTCTCTCTCTCTGGGTCCAACGTAAAGGGGGTGATGGAACAGGGGTTGGGAAGTGGGAGGGAAAGGGAGCAATTTTCCGTCTATTCTAATTTGCTAATGTAAATCGTAAGTGTGTGTGTGTGTGTGGGGGGGGGGGGGGGGGGGGGGAGGAGGGGGGAGGAGCGTGCGTGCGTGCATGCGTGCGTGCGTGCGCGCGCGTGTGCCTGCCTGCCTGCCTGCGAGCGTGCGTGCGTGCGTGCGTGCGTGCGTGTGCGTGCGCGCGCGCGCGCGCGCGCGTGCGTGTGTGTGTGTATATATATATATATATATTGTGTGTGTGTGTGTGTGTGTGTGTGTGTGTGTGTGTGTGTGTGTGAAGGCCTCTTTAAACGCAGTTAATGCAACACTTCTGGGGTGCATGAAATTATTTTTTCATTACTTTAGAGTTCAAATGCTTTTTTTTTTTTCATCTTTTCCCCTAGGAATAAATTCGACATCTCTCTCTCTGTCTCTCTGTCTCTGTCTCTGTCTGTCTCTCTCTCTCTCTCTCTCTCTCTCTCTGTCTCTCTCTCTCTCTCTCTCACATACACACACACACACACACACACACACACACACACACACACACACACACACACACAGTTTATCAGTCTTGAGTGATTACAACAGATTTTGCATCTACAGAAAGCGTTGAGATCATCAGACACAGACTGGAGTCAGACAGCACCCTTCCCCAAAGAATCCCCTCGCACCAGACCAAGTATGTGAGCTCCTCACGTGCTGCCTCACAACTACATACTTCACTCACGAAGGGGAGTTCTATCAACAAACTCAGGGTGCCGCCATGGGGTCGCCAGTGAGCCCGATCGTTGCCAACTTCTTCACTTTGAGTAGAAGGCGTTGTCCTCCTTCAACCCCCCCCCCCCCCCAAACACCACGTTACTGGGGATGCTACATGGGTGACACTATGGCTCCGCTGAAGAAAGAGGTGGTGGAGGATTTCTCAAGCCATCTGAACAACCAGCACCCTGCCATCAAATTCACCCGTGAGGCAGAGGAAAACGGCAGTATCGCCATGTTGGACACCCGGATCACCAGAGAGGGTGACTCCCTATCCTTCAAAGTGTACCGAAAGCCTACACACACAGATCAGTACCTCCAGTTTGACAGCCATCAACCATTAGAACACAAACTGGGGATGATCAGGACTCTTCGTCACCGAGCCAACACCATCTGTTCCATACAGAAGAACCGCGAGGAGGAACTCCACCACCTCCAAGAAGTGCTCAGCGTCTCAGGGTACCCTAAGTGGGCCTAGGACACTCCAGGGAGCAAGAAGATCTCTCCCCACCCCTCCACCAAAAACCTGAGTCCCCGCCTTGGACAAGTCATCATCCCCTATGTCCGAGCTGTCACAGAAGCCCTTTCACGTAAGATCAGGAAAAACGGTGTGGGGATACATGCCAAGCTATGCACACCATCAGAAGCAAGCTTGTGGCCCCGAAAGACAAAATAGAGAAACTGGACCAATCAGGGGCAATCTACGAAATCCGGTGCGGTGAATGTGACCAGTCGTATGTGGGTGATACAGAAAGAAAACTAAGATTCCGTGTCAAAGAACACAAGAGGCACTCCTCCCCGGTAGAGGAACACGATCAACAGCGGACATGTGTTCTCCAGTGACAACATCAACGTCCTGGACCGGGAGGCCAGATGGTTCCAGAGAGGAGTGAAGGAGGCCATCTACATCGCGGCCACCACACCAACCATCGACCGTCTCCCCCTGTCACACAGATCTTTAGCAGTGTCAATTGAACGTATGTGGGTAAGCTTGGAAGATTTTTTAAAGGAATTTTCTATCTGTTCTCTACGACTATTGCTGCATGTGTGCTAAATGAATGTACACGGCATTAGTTTGGAGTTATGTGC
>CM065717.1:29876231-29881231 GCA_033310375.1 Conus canariensis
AACGTCGCTCTGGAAAGCGCTGGGAATCTCGAAGGATTACGAATCGGCCTGCATGTATGACAGGACAATCACCAACTTACCTTTGTATCAAACGCCAAAACACTCAAGTCCATCAGAGAATGTCCATTAGTAATAGAACATTCAGACTTATATAGTTCACGAGAGTTGTGATCATAAAAGAAAAAAGGGACAAGGAGAGAAAAAAGGCGGGAAAAGAGAAGAGGATGGAGGCCCCACTTTTACAACAAAATATTGAAGAAGAAAACAAGTATGAAAAAAAAAAGTAGAAAAAATAGGAGGTTGGAGGATCAAGGGAAAAAGTCATCAACTTACATTTGGCTGACGAGGTTAACAGCATGGCTGGTAAAAAAAGAAAATTGATGACACCTGTTAAGCGGCTTCACAGAACAGGCTTTACATATGGTTTGGAGATCAGTTGATAATGAACAACAAGTACCCCTATGGAGCCGGCAAAAAGAGAATTCCGCTCAAAGTGCGTCCCATAAGGCGTGCGTGTGGACGCCATTAACTGCACATAGTTAATTCGAGGAATGTGCCCCTTGTGTGCCTTTAGGCGCGCACTTCTGGAGATTTCCCAGGTCAGAAAGTGCCCTTTTTTCTCCTTCCCCGGAAGTTCTCTCCTCTCTCTCTCTCCTCTCTCTCTCTCTCTCTCTCTCTCTCTCTCTCTCTGTGTGTGTGTGTGTGTGTGTGTGGAGTTAAGGATGGATGGATATCTATGCATTTTTCGTTGATGTCCTTGTTAAACAAGAGCAAGACAGTCGCTCTTGAACACTGAAGACAGAATCTTCCATAGAGAAGCGAAAAGATTGATGGCTGAGAGAACAAAAGTAACCACAAGCAACCAAGACAAGCCAGTACTGCTCGTGGGTGAATATCCGTGTCGACTGTAGATCAACGACAAGAGGAAATCACTAGAGAGAGAGAGAGAGAGAGAGAGAGAGAGAGAGAGAGAGAGAGAGAGAGAGAGAGGAGAGAGAGGAGTCCGGTGCGATTTAAAAACCGACAAAAATAAACATTCAAACAGAAAACATAGAGCCAATGCAATGATGTCGCGTATTAAATTCAGCCATGCACCCTTCCTGATTTCTGAAATGCGTGCTTTCTGATGTCGGAAACGCTCTATCACCAGATAAGACACGCGCGCTTTCCGACATCCCACTGGAGCCGCGCGCATCACGTCAACTGGGAAAACGCGCGCTGATCGTATAATGCCGCTGCCAAGGGTGTCCAGAAAGACATCAAAGCGGAGGGCCATAAACACGCGCCGAAACTGTCTATAGCTTCATCTACTTATTGGCGTCATCGTCACAAATGAAGACAAATTTTATTTGTCAGTTTGTGTCTTTATTGTGTGACGTCACAGACATCACCACTGTCAATGTGCCATATCTGAGATAACAATGTTATTCTGAGTGTTGATGCCTTAAAGTATCCACATCAGAATTCCTGAACAGACTAGTGCAGAAAATAGTAACCTAACACCAACAAAACGAAAGGAAATTTTCACGGACATAAAATCACCTCTAAATGGATCCCAATCAGATTTGCCTAGAGACTCGTGCAGATAACAGCACCACTTACGAAACAGAAAGGAGGAAGGGATGTGTGTGTGTGTGTGTGTGTGTGTGTGTTGTGGTGTGTGTGTGTGTGTTGTGTGTGTTTGTGTTGGGGTGGGGGTGGGAGTCACCGACGTCCAAAATGAGACGGTCACACAGTTCTGTAAGAATCCAAACAAACGATAGTAGTACCTGAAATAAACGGGAAAACGTTAGATTAATATAAAAAAAATTACAGTTACACAGCTTTGAACAGCGTGGATAATAACCCTTCTTACTAAAGAAATGAAAATAAACATTTCCGTAAGGTAAAAAATCAGTTACACAGTCCTATTAGGACCCAAACCAAAAATGCTGTACAGGATAGTGCAGACTACAACTCTGCTAACATTCCGGAAGGCCCTCTGGTATGACGTGAACATTTCCCTGGCGGAAAAAGGCAGGTATATGCTTTCGTTGCTCATCTCCATTCTTCTTCTTCCACCCCACCCACTATTCCCGCCCCATTTACACAGAAAGTTCTATTTTTTTTTACAAATTATCCAGCACACCAAACAATATAAATAACCATTCACAGGCTTCGGTGCACATCCAAAGTACAAGTGCGTTTACATATTCACGTAAAAAATGAAATGGGTACAATGCAAACGATGCACAAAAGCACAAAATTTGACACCAAACATTGCCATATTCACGTGATAGAAAATTGTTAGAATCAGTTGTGCCTCAGAAATATTACAGTTTTAACTGTACACAGGTTTTACCAAATGAATAAATAAATAAGTGAACAATGTATGCGTTAGTCATCTGTCTTAGGGCTTTTTATAGTAAACAATGAATTTTGTTGCTTTCACAACAAAAACCTTTGATTATATTATTATGACATCAGTTCCACATAGGGTTTCCCCTCAAAATAATGATGTCGCGTTTTCATTGAGTGTGTACATTTTTTTTTCAAAAGTATAGCTGCTCTACAATTCATTCAAAAAGATTGTAAATTTGTCTTGTTTTTTTAAATTTTTTTTTATCCATACTACACTATTGGGAAGAAAAAAGATCCAATGTCTCTTTACACATGTACCCCTATGAAACTTTGACACCCACAAGAGATCTCCAGTTATGAATTCGAAGGTTGGAGAGAAATGTCATCGCTAGGTCATGAACTTCTAGTACAAAAATCTACAATTCTAATGAGGCATCCCCTCCCCCTCCTCCAACTGCTTAGAACCCCAAGGCATGTGTTTGATGCATATATCAAAGACAAAAAGTAAGAATGAAAGAAAAGAAAAAAAGGAAAGAAAGAAAGCAAAAGAAAGGAAGAAAGAAAGAAAGAAAGTAAGAAACAAACAAACAAAGAAACTGTAGGTCAACTTTCAAACACTATAAAACCAAATTCATCCTACTCTCTCGTCTTGACTATCCACATATACTCGATTTCTTACTCCTCGACCTCAACGTTGGCATTCCAAGTGTGTTACCAGTAGCCACTGCACACCATTATGAGTCACGGACATAGTACAAACTTCCATATAAGGACTGCTGGCGCAGGGACTCTATTTCATCAATCGACGCCTGGAAATAGACCTCAAAGAGATTTCACTCACGGATCCGTTTATTTAACAAGGTGTAATTTGCAGCAGCGGCCAGAGTCCCCAGTGTGTTTTAAAACCATTCCACTGACGAGATTTTCCGGCAGGGTGAGCTGATTGGTTAAAGAGACCGAGCGTGAATGTGACAAAGACTTGTTTATTTATGTTAGGCATGTTTTCAAACGGGGCTTCGTTGGTGTTCGGGAACGGAATTTAAGGGTGACAAAAATGTAGCCTTTTTGCTGGTTCCTTTGTTCCTTTGTTTCGGGATGGCGAGGCAGTGAGGATAGGGCACATGACGCTGGAATTTCATTGGCACCACGTAACTCCATTCCCTTCATCTGAGGTTTCTTCATGATACTGGTTTTGTATTTGTTCTTCTGCATGTCACAAGTACATGTCACGTGACGGAAAATCCTCTCGTGGCAGTTTTAACGAGGTTTCCACAGAGAATCGACGCCAAGAGACAGATACACAGACGTCTGCGTCACAAACGCATGAATAACACATACGTGTAGATAAGAAACGTACAAATTCCATGGATGTGCATAGATGTATAGACTACAGACATGCACATCGTAGATGTGTAAAGCCCATAGACGTGTACACCATAGACGCACAAAACCATAGACATGTAGGTCACAGACGTTAAAAGACCATAGATGTGCACATCACAAACGTACAACTACCGTAAATGTCTAAATTATAGGCACGTAGGGATCATACATGTTCAGATTATAGACATATGAAGACCATAGACGTGTAGATAACAAACCTATGTAGACCACAGACGTGTAGATCATAAACGTACGAAAGGCCATAGATGTGTAGATCACAGATGTATAAAGACCGTAGAAGTCTAGATCATAAGCGAACAAAGACCACAGATGTGGATATAATAGACATATCAAGACCATAGACAGTAGATCATAGACATATAAGACCACAGACCTCTAGATCATCGACGTATGAAGATAGGTCAAAGACCTATAAAGATCATAGACGTGTAAATTGCAGACGCAGACTGTAGATGTGTAAACCGTAGTCTTATGAAAACCATAGACCTATAGATCACAGACGCGAAACGACCATAGATGTCTATTATCATACGTGTAAATCACAGACGCAGGCTACAGATGTGTAAATCATACACCTATAAAAACCATAGACCTGTAGGCCACAGACGCGTAACGACCATAGACATGTATATCATATGTGTATACAGACAATAGCCGTGTAGAATATAGACGTATTAAGACATAGACATGTCAATCACAAAAGTTTGAAGATAAGGAGACTACGACTCATGCGTGTTGTGAAATAGTGACATACGGAGACAAGCAATCCATCAACTGTCACTGTTGACATTAATACCTCGTTACCTTTACTAATATTTCTCCTGCTGCTGCTGCTGACACTTTTACTACTACTACTACCACCTCCACCTCCACCACCACTACTGTTACTACTACTACTACTGTTGCCACTACTACTACTACTACTACTACTTACTACTACTTCTACTACTACTACTACTACTACTACTACTACTACTGCTGCTGCTGTCGTTGCTACCACTACCAAAAAGTACACCACCAACACCACATGTCGCCTTACTTATTAATTGTATTAATGTTTAGTGGCGTTTTGACATGCCCCTCGCGCTAATATAACAGTTGTAAAAGAAACATGACATTCTAATTTGTTTGCTATACCGTTTTTTTTTCTTTCTTTCTTTCTTTTTTTTTTTTTAAAGAGTGGTTGTTGTTGTTGTTGTGGTGGTGGTGGTGGTGGTGGTGGTGGTGGTGTTTTAGAATCGGACTGTTCTGATTTT
>CM065717.1:29886231-29888731 GCA_033310375.1 Conus canariensis
GAACACCACCGAAGTGACTCGGCAGCAGTGCAGTGTCTTCTCCGGTGGGTTGTCTCTTGACGACTTGACATTGACTGCTCCCTGTGGATTGCCGGTGCCGGGGCTGCGGCGGGGCCGACCGGGCTGTGGCTGTGAACGGGGTGTCGGAATGAGCGGCGTGGGTGCACTGCCTCTGAGGTGGCGCAGAGGTTGGGACAGCAAAAAAAGAAAAAAAAAAAAGAAAAAAAAAGAATAGATTTTTCAACGTTACATTGGATGAAATTATTCCGATGCAACAACAGACATGGAAAAATCAAAATATGTCTTTTCCGCAATCAAGCAGCGAATGAACCGCGTTTCTTTCGAAAATATGGTATATATTGGTCAACATTCCCTTAAGAACTTAGAGCCATACTCATTACCATGATAAAGTGTTTTATATAACTGATGATATCAACTTGAAGATCTGTCTAAAATCATTTTGAGTGTGTGTGAAAAGGCGTTAAATCAAGTAAAACAAAGCAAAGCAAACATCTTTCTCCATTTCTGAAAGAGATTAACATTTTTCATTTGATCTAAGATTTAACGGAGGAAAGATTTTCGGCAAAATTTCTGTTTTTGGAAGGTGTGTTTTAAAGGGTTGTGTGAATTAGGTTTTTTTTTTTTTTCCATTTAATGACTTGTTAGTTGATTTCAACGCGGTGAAAGCCCTGATATGGCCCTTTGCGGTCGGCTGGGCTACAAGCAACCTTACCTTACCTCTCTCGCTTCTAAAACACAAACTCAATCTACTCTCATACAAGCGCGTGCTCACACAGACGGACACCCACTATGTCCACTTTTGTTATTTCTGGCAGACAACTTGGGGGTCACAGAGATCAGCGGTTCCCCTTCTGTCTGCTTCCACTTCTGAACCTGAGAGGGGAAACGAATTCAAAGGACCGTGACGGTCTCATCGGATTTTGTGCTTCCGTAGCACGTTGTAAACCAGCATGGACAGACTGGAAGACAGGTGTTAAGCTACAAACATTTGTCTTTACTTCTGTCCCTTTGTTTTCCTTCTCTCTTTCTTTTCCTTTTTGTCTTTGCTTTCTTTCTTGCTTTTTTTTCTTCTTCATTTTCTTTCTTGCTTTCTTTTTCTTTCTTTCTTTCTTTCTACCTTCCTCTTTTCTTCTTTGCATTTTTTTTTTTTTTTCGTTGTTGTTGTTGTCTTGTTTGGTGTGTGTCGATGGAGCTACGTGTCACTGGCGCCATGTGTCGATGGCGCTGTGTCTGTAGCGCTACGTAGATTTTGCCACTACTATGTTCATGAGCGCTACGTATCATTAGCCGTGCGTGTCATTACCACTATGGTCAATAACGCTACGTGTCTATAGCACTTTTTTTTTTTTTTAATCGCTACGTGTCGCTAGCGCAACGGGTCAATAGCACTATTGAAGTCGATTATGATGACTCTTGTCTGTGTCATTTTCGATGAATGAATGTAATCTTATTTTCATTTATTTATTTATTTATCTAGCTATTTATTTATTTATATATTTATTTATTTATCAATTTACTTATTTCATGGTCTAGTCTGCCTTTATCTCTCCTCCTCCTCCTCACCTGAAGTTAAAACTGGTGTGTTAAGAAAAGAGCACTTTTTTTTTTTTTTTTTTTTTTAACCAGCTATTCAAGCTCGGCAGAGGTGAACCTGGAGAGATAAATTCTAGTCCAATATATTCCCGATGAGAAAGGAAGGTAATTTAAACCAGTTCCAACATTCCCCTTTTGAAAGGCTGTCTCAAACACATGATGATCCTTTACTTTGATGATCACCAAATGATGGCCAAATCATTGACCGTCACTGCCGCCGGTATCTTTTTGTGTTGTTGTTGTTGTTGTTGTTGTCTTTTTGCTATGTTTGTTTCTGGTTTTAACATCATCGGACGACTTAAATAACAAAATTACAACATCATGGACACAAACAATACCACGCCCCGTCCACGCATTTTTCCTTGCCTAGACGAGGCCGCCTGTGTGTAAGGGAAGTAATCTAATGCAAAACTTCGGACCGTGAAACCCAAATACATAAAGTTTTGGGGTGTGCTGAATATAGCATCGGTTCAGTTCATTCTCACGTTCCAGTTACATCCCTCCCATCACCGCCTCCCCCTCCCCATTTCCCCCTACATCATTCTATCCATCTCTCTATCTGTCTGTCTGTCTATCTATCTATCTATCTAATGCCTGATCTATCTATTTAAAATCTGTTACCAACTTTCGGAAGACGAGGCAAGTTTGACCGTTAGTATACACATAGCATGCTAGCGACAAAATGAAAATGTAAATGAAAAACTGAGTGACCACAGCCAGACTGAATGACGCGGTGAAACGACTGAATGTAGCAGGCCAGCAGGCAGCTCTTCAGTCGGCTCTACCCAGGTAGGCAGCCCGTTGTGTAAAGGAATGTGTGGAAAGTACAGCGCTTAGAGCTTGGCCTCAATCTGAGGACAGACACTGTATAAGTACTCTTAATGGT
>CM065717.1:29891231-29898731 GCA_033310375.1 Conus canariensis
CCAACGTACAGTCTTGAAACATGCAAAAATGCTGAGTTGCTTCTGTCTGTCTGTCTTTCTGTCTCTGTCTGTCTCACTGTCTGTCTGTCTCTCTCTGTGCCTCTGTCTGTCTGGCTCTTTCTCTGTCTGTCTGTCTGTCTGTCTGTCTGTCTGTCTGTCTTCTCTCTCTCTCTCTCTCTCTCTCTCTCTCTCTCTCTCTCTCTCTCTCGTCTCGTCTCGTCTCGTCTCGTCAAAATTACGTTCACGTTTGACCCCTCTCCAGTTCAGGAACCAACGGACAACTTAGTTTGCAATGGTGTGTCATTTATGTCCTTCGCCGCCTGTCAGCGTGTCAGTAGAGGCGGAGAGATGTGAGGGCACCTGTAGAGAAAAGGGGGAGGAGGGGGGGGGGAGAAGGAGGGGGGAGAGAAGCGGAGCAGAGAGGGGAGGGGGATAGACTAAAAGCCGGAATCAGCGGTGACCTTTTCTGACATCCATTATAGTTTCTCTCTCTTTACAGCCTTTTTATTTTTTTTCAACCTTTTTTTTCCCCCTGCTCCGATTGTGTCTTACAGGGTTAGAATCTAGACAGAGGATACTGGGGAAAGAAGAGGTGTGTGTGTATGTGTGTGTGTGTGTGGGGGGGGGGGGGGGGAGGGGGGAGTCTAAATAATATTTATCTGTTGTAAGGGGGGAGAAGTAGGAGAGTGGGGTGGGATTGGGGAGGTGGGGCAACCGAGGTAAAAAATTATCTTTACGGAGGAAAAAGGAGAGGGGGGTACCCTAGGGTAGAAACGATAATGATTTGGAGTTATTGCCTCTGGGGGTAGGGGTGCAGTTTGTGGGGATGTAACCTCAGCTATATTAGAAAGAATGATGATTGGCAGTTAAACGTTATAGAAAGGTAAGGGCGTTTATGCTGAGTCTTGCATTTCAAAACACTTTGAAGCTAGTCATTCAGATCAGTTCAGAACAAGTCCAACGTTGTAGCAAAGAATCAGTATATGCCGTACTGCGATGGACTTGCGATGCAGACGTGCTGGAACGTGACACTGACATTGTATATCACACAGGTTTGAAGACACAAACGAGACCGTTCGCTGCTAACGTGTCTGTATGTCGAATGTTGTATAGGACGGCGCCCTAACCTCTTCCCTCTTCCCTGTGCCCCCTCACCCCACCCCACACCCACCCCCCACGCCTCTCAAAGCCTCTTATGTCTGTTCCTTTAAAGGGCAGTGTAAAAGACTAGTCTTTCGGAATAGACGATGTATAGAGAGACACACAGACAGACAGACAGATTGAAAAATAGACAGTGTATAGAGAGACACACAGACAGACAGACAGATTGAAAAACAGACAGTGTATAGAGAGACACACAGACAGACAGACAGATTGAAAAACAGACAGTGTATAGAGAGACACACAGACAGACAGACAGATTGAAAAACAGACAGTGTATAGAGAGATACACAGACAGACAGACAGACAGACAGATTGAAAAACAGACAGACAGACAGACAGATAGATAAATATGATAGTTAGATGGATGGATGGATGGATAGACAGCTAACTAGCTAGCTAGCTAGCTAGGTTGGTAGATAGATAGATAGATGGACAGAGAGACAAATAGGTAGGTGTGTGTGTGTGTGTGTGTGTGTGTGTGTGTGTGTGTGTGTGTGTGTGTGTGTGTGTGCGTGCGTGCGTGCGTGCGTGCGTGCGTGCATGCGTGTGTGTGTGTGGGAGGGGGGGGGGAGGGGAAGGGCAAGGGGGCGGGGCAGGAGTGTTGCAGGCGACTCACGGAATTGTTTGAAAACTCCCTGGCAAAGTGGTACTGAGCAACTCCTCAAGCTCCTGTCGTCTTTCCGACCAGGTCAGCGACAACACAACGGTACAAAGCTGTTGTGTACAAGCCCCGTTGTCTTGTTTCCCTGGTCACGTATGTTCAGTTCCCCCATGTCACGGCACAGAAGAGCACGTTCTCCCTGTCACGCCGGCTGGGTGGGTGCGTGCGTGAGGGTGGCGTGACGGCCGGCGCCGGTGATGTGACATGACGTGATGTGACGTGACGTGACGTGACGTGACGTGATGTGACAAGACGCGGCCACTTCCAATGGACAGCGGTAGTTGTTATTAACAGGACGCTGGATGTGAAGGTCACGCCCTTCTGCCCTTTGACCTTGGCTTCCTCGCGCCTCTCTCCATTATTCCTGTATAAAAATTAATGTTTGTTTATAGCCCACCGCGATCTCAACTCTCAAGTCATATAATGAAAAAAACATAACAAAGCAAAGCAAAACAAAGCAATCGTCATCCACACAACGCAGTAAAATACACCTTCTAAAAAAACACACCAGAAATTTCGGTAAAATCTTTCTTCAAACCTTTAGATCTGATGAAAGATGTTGGTCTCTTTCACAAATTCAAAAAAGTCCCAACATTCCAAAAGTACATGTTTCACGGTGAGTGGTACATGACATGGAATGCACCACGAGCGTATTCACCTTTTAAGAGACAACAATTTACCCCTGTATAAAGATATGGAATCTAAAATAATAACATTTGTTCCAGATTTTTATTATCTTTACCTCCATGTTTATTCACACACAAAAGAACAGAAAAGAAAAAGAACAAGATGCAAAGCATATAAACGGACTCCCAGTTTATCTTGAATACTCGTGAGGTGGGGGTGGGGGTGGGGGGAGCTGAAAAGTCACAATCAAACATGCGTCATAATGTATCTGACGTCACTCAAAACGTTTTTTTTCTAACGCGTCATCGTTACCGAACGTTATCCCCTCCAAAAGATCAGCTGAGATATTCCATAAAGAAGTTAAACCGTTTTGGGCCGTTATAGCCGTTAGTAACGGCTATTCTGGTAAAATAAAACATCGGGCATCATCCGTGACCCATAATGAACATACCTACAAATGTTCAGAAAGATCGGCCCAGAAGTTTTGTCTGGAGCGAGTGGAACACATTTTGACCACGGACAGACAGACACACAGACAGCATTTCTTCGTTCCCATTCTAAAGTACTCCCTGTTCCGTAAGAACTGGGAGTACAAAAAAGAAAAGAAACAAAAGAAAAGGAAAGAAAAGGACTGTGTGCCAAAAAAGTTTGATTTTAAAATGCATTATGGGAAGGACAGGAGGGAAAGGGGGGGGGGGGTGGAGAGAGGAAAGGGGGCGCCTGAGAGAGGATGGGAATGGGGAGGGAAACTGGCAAGTAATGTTCCATCAGCTGAAGCAACGTCTGGTAGGCAGCATGTGCTTCGAGGCGATGCCTCTTGAGGTGATGTAATAAGATCAATGACGCGTTTCTTGATACTGGAGGCAATCTGACGTCACATATCATGCAACAAAAACGACGACAGGACATGAGAGACTGAAAAGTGAGTGTGTGTGTGTGTGTGTGTGTGTGTGTGTGTGAGAGAGAGAGAGAGAGAGAGAGAGAGAGAGAGGGGGGGAGAGACGGTCTGGGCGAGAGAGGTGGGGGTTGGAAAGTGAGGGTAGAAAGAGGTCACAGACAGAGGAGAAGGTGTGTGTGTGTGTGTGTGTGTGTGTGTGTGTGTGTGTGTGTGTGTGTAGGGGGTAGACTGGGGTCAAAGATAGAGGAGTGGGAGGAGGAGGAGGAGAAGGAGGAGGAGGAGGAGCAGGAGGAAGAGAGAGAGAGAGAGAGAGAGAGAGAGAGAGAGAGAGAGAGAGAGAGAGAGAGAGAATGGCAAATGACAAAGTTTTATTCAGTTTAGGCCAAGGCCCCTCACTGAAGTGGTATATCTACAGAAACAAATAAATAAAGCAAAATATTGCCTCTTGCGATCGATATTGTTTACATACAAAAGCATAATATACATGCACATTATTCACGCACGTACACATCCACTCACATTTCCGGACATTCGTTCACCTCATTCACCTAGTCCTTTCTCCTCCCTTACACTCGTCCCCCCCCCCCCCCCCCACCCCCTTCCCTATTCCTTCCCGCAATCCTCCCATTCAATAATATGCACGCTTTATATAACAAAAATTCAGGATCATTTTGTTCTGCAAATTAATTATCATATCTCATTAGGAGCATTCATCTTTTTTTTTTTTTTTTTTTACCTGATTTGCGTCGAAAGAGCGATATATCTAGCTAATTCTTGTAACCTATTGGGATTATCACTTGAAAGAATATTCGCGACACTAATTTCGTTTGGAACTCCAGAAAAGGATACTAAACAGGAACAGTTCTTTCGAACATGTTTATAAGCTTCACAGTGAATAAAAAATGCACCTCGTCTTCACACTCATTGTCGCAACATGGACAACTGGTATCTTCCTGATTAATTGAAGCATTTAGGAACCATCTTTTACAATTTTTTAGACCAATTACTCTTAACCGAAATCTTGTCAAATCAATTCTGTGCCAATAGTTCCTAACACATGTGAAGTATTTCTCTGTTTGAAATATATCCTTAAAGGAATGGTACCATCTATATCTATCATTATTTTTTAACTCAGAGTGCCAATGTTGTTTACTACATGCGGATAATCCTGTCTTTAAATAAAGAAATAAAGCTGTTTTCATGACCCACCCCTTGGTTTAACCATACTATTCCGAATCCATTTATAGTCAAAATTTTGTGAATATTTGATACCCAGTTGAAATGTCCCGATTCATGCAACGACAAAAGCATTTCATAGGCCTGTCTGCATATTCTTGTCATAGGTAAATTAATCAGTCTTATCCAATATTTTATACATTTCACAAAAGTTCTTATATGAAGTGGATATCTACCTGTTTCTCCGTATGCTTTTTTATTTGAGGCATGTAGGGGGACATTAAGGAATCTTTTAGTAGCAAATGTATGTACTGCTTCGATTCGTTTCCCTTCTTCCTCTAATCCCCATACTTCAGCAGCATATATGTTAGGATTGGTTCAATCTGAGAATCGAACAGTTTCCAGAACAGACCCGGCTCTATTGCGCCTAGTTTCTTCAATGTTTTGATTATTTCTACAGTACCTCTTCTTCCTTTCCTACAAACATCAGACAAGGCAGCATGTATACTCAGTTTAGTTGTGAAGGACATTCCTAAGTATTTATAAGAATTAGTTACAGCAATTTGATCATTTCCATAGAACCATCTTTCTCTTGTAGCTAAGTAGCCCCTAATCTAAACACTATTATATATGTTTTTTTTTCAAGGTTAACTGTCAAGTGTAATCTGTCAGCTTCTCTTTTAAGGCCATTTAACTGGTTCTGGAGTCAAACAATAGACTCTGACAATAAGATAACATCATCAGCAAACAATAAAAGAAATAATTCTACTGGCACCAGGGATGAGTTGGATACCGTGTTTGCCTGTTTTGGACACTTCAATAGCTGATTCGTTGATAAAAAATGAAAACAATAATGGACTTAGGAGACATCCTTGTTTTACGCCTCTTGGGCACTTCAAATAATCTGTGTAAACTACCCTGATTGCGCACACAAGCTAATACCTCATTATACATACCTTTCAGTGCCCAATACAGTTTACCTTTCACGCCATTTTTTTCTCAAAATCGACCACGATAAATTTCTATCAACAGAATCAAAAGCCTTTTTAAAATCGACGAAGGCAACATATAGTTATGTTTTCCTAGCCAAAAATTTACTAACTATTGCATATAGAGTAAAAATATGATCAACGGTACTATATCCTTGTCTGAAGCCTGCTTGCTCTTCTATTATTTTCTGTTCTTGTTCTGCCATTTAGTTAATCTTTTATTCAAAATGTTTGTATAAACTTTGCTCAACACACTGGTTAAAGCAATACCTCTGTAATTATTTGGCTGATTAGCATCACCTTTCTTATGTATCGGTATAATAATAGATTTTGAACATTCCAAGGGGAAAACTCCGAGATCAAATATCTTATTGCAATACATTACAAGGAAATCAATAACGGAAACATCTGCATTTTTTAACAATTCGCCTATGATCTTATCTGGCCCTGAACTCTTTCCAGCTTTGAGGTTACCAATACTGGCGTAAACCTCATGTCTAGAAATAAGGGCATTATGAAGAACCTCAAAACTTCCCTCATCTGAGTCTCCAGTAAAGTTAGTCTCTTCTGCATGTAGTTCTTTGTTTGGTTCATTAAATAAGTTAAAGAAGTGTTCATGCCATTGTTCTGTTGTGATGTTGTTATAGATTACAGATTTCCTGTTAATGGATCGAACTGTTTGCCAGAACAATTTTGAATCATTCATTGATTGTTTGAGTTTATCTAGCTTAATATCGTCGAACTCTTTTTTCTTTTTGTATAGCATGAGTTTACAATCTTTTCTTTCTGTGACGTAAGCGTCTTTTTTCTCTTAAACTCCGTTCTCATCACGTTTAAATTTTCTTAACAGTGGTCTAACTTTTTTCTTTTATCGAGCACACTCTTCGTCAAACCACTCATTTTTCTTTCTGTGGCCGTTTCCTACAGTTCTAATCATGCATGCAGCTGAACTACATAGTGCTTTAGCAAATATATCAATAGATATATTGATGTCAGAACTAAGTTCTGTCTGAGCATTTAACATGCACTGTGTGTAAACTCCTTAGATTGTTGTTGTTCTTTATATTCATTTATAAATTCATCAGACCAAACAATTCGATCTTCAGGTAAAGGTTCGATCACAGATTGGGCAATGTTACTATTTTTCGATCTCTATTATTCAACCTAAATTCCACAGGTAAGTGCCATGAATCTATCTTGTCACCAACATTTAAATCACAATTTAGTTTTATAAATAAATCTTCAGACAATATCACATAATCAATAACACTACAGCCATGAGGGGAAATACAAGTAAAGTCCACACTGGTATAGTTGGAACAACAACCATTAGCAATAATACAATAAGCAGAAAACATAAATCTAACAACGACTTACCAAAGTTATTTATATAGTCATCTTCGATCTGCATTGTAAACAGTATGCATTTGAACAGTCATCATCAACACCTTCACACATATCCCAAAAAGGAGAATAATTTATCATTTGTTCTTCTTTTGGTTGTTCGTTTCCAGTTCTAGCATTCAGATCACCCATTAACATAATATAAAAATCTTGATTTCGAGCAATGTCCAAAATACTTTCATGTAACCAGATAATTCCATCTTTAATTTGCAACTGATCGCACAAAGGACCATTTTCGGGCACAATATAGCTAGCAATTATTAAGATATCTTTATCACATTGGAGAACAGATTTATGTAGTTTCACAACAACCGTATTTGCACAATTTATATTAATGACTGACACATAACTTGCCAATGATTTTCTCACAAGCTGCAAAACGCCACCAGAATTTCTCCCTTGACGGGACATTTTTTTTTTTGCTGGAGCAACAAATTTAACATGATCTGTAAAAATTCCATTGTAATCAAATGCGTTATCCACAAAAGTCTCAGTTAAGCATGCAAAATCAAACATAAATACATAGTTCATAAAAGATAAGTCGCCAAGTTTAGAATAAAGATTTTCAACATTATAGACAA
>CM065717.1:29903731-29908731 GCA_033310375.1 Conus canariensis
CCGAACTGGGTTGAACATTAAGCTGTGCTTCAAAACGCTTACGCGGATTATACAGTATTTCGGTGCACTTGTGAATTGTGGAGTGTGACCTGCCGGCGTTGATGGAATGGGGATTGCTGATTGTGCTCTCTCTGGCTGCTGGGTCAAATAAACAGCTGTCTTCGGAGTCTGTACATAGAAAGACAGTGAGGGGAACAAAGTCGTGGAGTGTTCGGGGACGAAGAGGGAAAAACACTGTGTGTGTGTGTGTGTGTGTGTGTGTGTGTGTGTGTGTGTGTGTGTGTGTGTGTTTCTCTCTCTCCCTCCTCTCTCTCTCTATCTATCTCTCCTCCTCCCCTCTCTCTCTGTATCTGTCTGTCTGTACGCGCATGCACATGCGCGCGACAATTTGAACAAAGGTTTCAAAGCGTAGTGTGAGTAGTATGTCAGGGTTGGAAGTTAGAAGTCAGTTCCTTGAAAACCAAGATAATGATTTTCAACGGACGCCCAAATACAAAGGATGTTTTTGGGTATGGCAAAAATGTTCCTAACAGTATTAGTTCATTTAGATATCGTGGATGTCAGAAGATGAATAAAAAATACTGTTGAACATTGCACGATTTCTTAAACGTGAGACAGTTGTCTCATTTCCCCCCTCCTTGTGAAAAGAATGATCACTTTGGGGTTAATGTTGTATGCCTTTGACCAGCACACAGAAATGTTGTGTTTACTCACAGAGAAATGTTTATGTGTTTACAATACAAAGATATATGTATGATGTTGCTGTCCTAGTTTATTTGTAACGTTCCATACCCCCCCAAAAAAAAACTTTGAAAGGATGAAAGGCAAGAGAGAGAGAGAGAGAGAGAGAGAGAGAGAGAGAGAGAGAGAGAGAGAGAGAGAGGAGGATTGTAAGTGTGTGTGTGTGTGTGTGTGTGTGTGTGTGTGTGTGTGTGTGTGTGTTTGATAAAAGAGAGAGAGGTTGGTAGATATGTGTGTGTGTGTGTGTGTGTGTGTGCGCGCGCGCGTGCGTGCGTACGTGCATACGTGCGTGTGTGCGTGCATGCGCGCGCGCTTGCATGTGTGTGTGTGTGTGTGTGTGTGTGTGTGTGTGTGTGTGTGTGGTTTATGTGAGGCGACGTGATCCGTGGCATTCAGTATACTTGCTGCAGACCCGCACTCACTTCCATGTCAGTTCATCATTGGTCAGGCAAATTCGCAAATGGCTTCTTGGCAGCGTCAGTGACGGGCCGGGCCCCTGAACGTGCATGTTAGATGTCAAGCGTAACGCTTGTTCCACATTCCCTGGCCCCGTGCCGCGCATGCCCAGAGTGCCAGGAATTCCGGGAATGCTTATAGGAAGATCATTTTTCTCTAAGTTAATCTTCAGTTTTCGTCAAGTGTGTTTACTGCTGTTATCGTTATACCGTTGATGAGATATCATTGGTTCTATCACAAAATTGTGGATGGGTAGGTGCTGCTTAAAGCCTCAAAAAGAAGGACAACGAGGAGGGAGAGAGAGAGACAGAGAGAGAGAGAGAGAGAGAGAGAGAGAGAGAGAGAGAGAGAGAGAGAGAGAGAGGGGGGGGGAGCAAACACACACACACACACACACACACACACACACACACACACACACACACACACACACACACACACGTCACTTTTAGAGCGCTTGTGATCCCAAAAGTGACGTTAGGCCATCCACTACAGATGACGTTAGCACTTTCATTGTTGTTGATGTACATTTGTGTCACCAAAGTTCTATTGCTGTTGTTTTCGTTTATGCAATTGTTATTATTGTTTTGTTCTTTGAGATGAAATTTTTCAAAAATCTGTCCGAAAATAGGACTCTAAGCGGAAAGGAATTTGCATTTAACACGCAAGCTTCCAACATGAATTTAGCCGCTGAATTTCAAATAATATGATCCCATGATAAGAACGGGATTACAGCAGCAAATAAACTGGAGCTCGTCATCAGCAGTGGAATTACAGAGGCCAAGGTGGATCTGTAGACGTTCCATACTAAAGCCTTTTTTTTTTCAACATTAAACCAAATGTTTTTGGTCTAAATTGAAGATAATTAGTCCGATGCTATGCTTTTGCGATGATTAGTGGAACACTTCTTGGTTGAAGTATGTCTTTAAGCAAATAAAACTTCACTTTTTTCTGTATTTTCCAAGTCTGAACATCAGACTTGCCTACAAGAACCAAGGAATCCGGTTTTGAATTCTGAAAAAAAGATGCTCCAGTCCCTATGTTATATCACATCCACGCGATCACAAAACCATTTCCTGACATAAAGTTTCAGAGAGAGACAGAGAGAGGTATGTTTCCAGTCATGCGGGGGGGGGGGGGGGGGGGGGGGGGGGAGAGACAGACAGACAGACAGACAGACAGAGGAATCATGGTTCCCTGTCATGGAGAGAGAGAGAGAGAGAGAGAGAGAGAGAGAGAGAGAGAGAGAGAGAGAGAGCGTAGAGAAATCACTGTTCCCTGTCACGTAGGAGGAGAGAGAGAGAGAGAGAGGAGAGAGAGAGAGAGAGAGGAGAGAGAGAGAGAGAGAGAGAGAGAGAGATCACGGTTCCCTGTCACGTAGGGGAGAGAGAGAGAGAGAAATCACTGTTCCCTGTCACGTGGGAGAGAGAGAGAGAGAGAGAGAGAGAGAGAGAGAGAGAGATCACGGTTCCCTGTCCCGTAGGGGGGGGGGGGGGAGAGAGAGAGAGAGAGAGAGAGAGAGAGAGAGAGAGAGAGAGAGAGAGAGATCACGGTTCCGTCACGTAGGGGGAGAGAGGAGAGAGAGAGAGAGAGAGAGAGAGAGAGAGAGAGAGAGAGAGAGAGAGAGAGAGATCACGGTTCCCTGTCACGTAGGAGAGAGAGAGGAGAGAGAGAGAGAGAGAGAGAGAGAGAGAGAGAGGAGAGAGAGAGAGATCACGTTCCTGTCACACAGACAAGAGAGGAGAGGAGAGAGAGAGAGAGAGAGAGAGAGAGAGAGAGAGAGAGAGAGAGATCACGGTTCCCTGTCCCGTAGGGGGGGGGGGGGGGAGAGAGAGAGAGAGAGAGAGAGAGAGAGAGAGAGAGAGAGAGAGAGAGAGAGAGAGATCACGTTCCTGTCACACACACACACAGAGAGAGAGAGAGAGAGAGAGAGAGAGAGAGAGAGAGAGATCACGGTTCCCTGTCACGTAGGGGGGGGGGGGGAGAGAGAGAGAGAGAGAGAGAGAGAGAGGAGAGGAGAGAGAGAGAGAGAGAGAGAGAGATCACGGTTCCCTGTCACGTAGGAGAGAGAGAGAGAGAGAGAGAGAGAGAGAGAGAGAGAGAGAGAGAGGCAGAGACAGAGACAGAGTAACAGACAGACAGACGAGCGGGCAGACAGACAGACAGACAGTATGATGACAACAGAGAAACCATGGCTCCGCTGTCATGTAGTCCACCGTAATAATGCCCTCTAAGTATATACAACCTTCAGCTTAAGAGGTATCGTGCCGTCTGGTTAATCTGCAGGCAGTTTTATGAACCTGGCTCTGCGTGCTGGGAGAAATCCTACACTTGCAAAGTGAAAGGAAAAGAGAGTAACGCACTACAAAACGCTGCCGTCTGTGATCTCTGTTGACGACGAGGGCCTTACAACATGACAGATATCACTTACTGACACCACCACTGTCGTTCATTCATTTGTCCTTATTCTTTCTTTCTTTCTCTCTTTCTCACGGTAGAGATTTCGTGTCGTGCATTTCAAATCCCAATGTCGAACGAAAGACTTGTCCTGTCCTCTTTGACTGAAGAGTTCTGTACAATTATGTCGAGGGCACATAAACCATCCACAAACTTTACACTGGTTTGGGATATTATTGCACGCTCGTATGAAAAAAAAAAAGAAAGAAAGAAAAAAAAAGAAAAAGAAAGCGCCGGTGAAAGTGTGGTGGTTTTTGATGGCGAGAGTCGTGTTGTCTTTTCGACTCACGTGTTAATGAATACACATTACAGGAACAGATGTGTGTGCACAGAAAAGTGCTCTCACATACCGACGAATATTCAAACGCGTGCACACACACACACACACACACACACACACACACACACACACACACACACACACACACACACACACAGAGGGACATTCAAAACAAAGCGATTACAGGTGGGTGAAGAAAGGGACATACATAGTCGTTTCAGCAGACGCCCAGGCGGTTCTGTTGACACAGCACAAGCGTTGTGACAGAGGGCTGGGAGTTCAATCCTCAGGACACACAGCGTTGGTAATTTGTTCCACATTCATTGAACTGGCGTTGTTCTGGTTGTGTTAGACAGTCCTCAGAGATGGATAAGCCCTCTTCATTTCCTTCGGATGATAACACCACCACCCCACCTACTCTCCAACGCCTTAAATTAAGCATGATGTGGGGGAGTGGGCGATAAGAGATGGTGAGGGGAGGGGGGGGGGGTGAACGTTAAAACGGAATGTTTTCTTTGTTTTATTGATTGTTTTTGAGAGTGCAGTGAAGTGAAACTTAGGTTTTGTGATTCAGATCTTTGTTTCAAGTTTTTTTTTTTTTTTTTTTTTTTTTTAACAATAGAAAAGATGAAATAAAACAAGCACAGAAACAAGCAGACAAAGTGAACCAGGAAGTTTTGACTTGGATTTCACTGCTATGTTTTGCTCTTTTCATTTTAAATCTCTAGCCTTCTGACAAACTGGATGTTGCTCTTTAATAAAAAAAAAAAAAAAGTAAAAAAAAAAAAAAAAAACGGGGTGCGGAGGGGGGGGGGGGGGGGGGGGTTGTTGACGGTTTGTGTGTGGTGTGGTGTGTGTGTGTGTGTGTGTGTGTGTGTGTGTGTGTGGTGTGTCGTGGTGTGTGTGTGTGTGTGTGTGTGTGTGTGTGTGTGTGTGTGTGTGTGTGTGTGTGTGTGTGTGTGTGTGCGTTGTTGTGTGTGCGTGTGAGTCCGTGTGTGTGTTGTGTGTGTGTGTGTGTGTGTGTGTGCGTTCGTTCGTACTTCTGTTTAACGTCTGTTCACTTTGA
>CM065717.1:29913731-29915373 GCA_033310375.1 Conus canariensis
CAACCTGTATTTTGTATCGAAACTGAAATGAATGTGGAACGAAATCCAGCGGAATCAGAGACTCTGTTGCTTGAACTTTGTTTTCCAAATCTGCCTCTTTTATTTCTACTTTTAATTACACAGAGTCAGGCTGCGTCAAATTATATAAACTCACTCAGAACTGAAACCATTAAAAAAAAAAAAAAAAAAAAAAAAAGCTCTAAAAACTTTTGTAGCCTTATTGTCCTGCCTTTTCTGGGTACCCACCCAAATTGTCCTGTGCCAGTGCTGTACTGGAAGGACAGGTCAGTCTGATCCTTACTGTCCCCAGGTAGGATAGTTAGGGCAAGCCCCAGTTGTTCCCCCCCCCCCCCCCCCCCCCCCCCCCCCCCCCCCCCCCCCCCCCCCCCCCCCCCCCCCCCCCCCCCTCTCCCCCTCCCCCCCAATACGTTTGTCCAATCACGTTTCATCCAATCCTTCGTTCTCATGCGTCATTACTCATGTTTCCTTCCCGGAACTCGCGAAAAAAAAAAAAGAAAAAAAAGTCACGTGTACCTTTTTACCCGAATACTGACGACACTGTATTCCTTCCCGGAACTCGCAAAACACGTCACGTGTAACTTTTTACCCAAATACTAACAAAAGAGTATTTTGTGGTGAAAGAAAACAAATAAATCTTGCGGTGCACAATAGGATGAGATGTCCGCTCTCTGACCTCTTGTGACTTTATCCTTTTGGTTTCGAAGAGGAAGTGAATTCTAAACGGACAGAAACTGAATCAAAAACCAGTTCGTTAAACTCTACTTGTTGTTCGTTCTAATGTCTTTATAGATTCATACAAATTCTATACGTCGGGATTCGCGCTTCATTGAATGTTGTAAACCTCCCGTGAATAGTGCTTATCAGAATTTCTGCTCACCTGTTGTCAGGCCTCCCTGTCTCGATGCGCGCGCGTGTGTGCGTGTGTGTGTGTGTGTGTGTGTGGCGTGTGTGGTGTGTGTGTGTGTGTGTGTGTGATGCAACCAATGGTTTTATTTAGCTTGATTACACCTGAGTTTGGTCGAAACATGATGGATGTGGTGCGGGAATGAAAACGGACTGAGTGTGATGTGATCAAGCAAAACGCGATGGGGGAAACGCGATAGTAAGAAAAAACGTAATGGGAGGAAAACGTGTTTGGGTGAAACGGATGGGGTAGAATATGATGGGGAGCAACGTGATGGGGGAAACATGAAGTGGGTAAACGTGAAGGGGGGGGGGGGGGGGGGTGGCGTGGAGAGGACGTGATTGGGTGAAACATGACGGAATGAAACGTGATGGGGGGTGGGAGTGAGGGGGGGGGGGGGGGAGGGATGATGGGTGGAAACGTGATTCAGCAAAACGTGATAGGAGGAAACGTAAATAAATGAATGAATAGATAAAAATGAATAAATAAACAAACAAATCGATTTTATAAATAGATGAGTAACGAAAACGAAAAGCGATACCGACGGAACATCTGAAATAAATAAAAACAAGGCAAAGTGTTGCTGACCAGACTTTTGTAGCAGAAAAGAATAATTAGTGCGTAATGAGCACACGGAGTATTTAAACTTAAAAAGAAAAAAAAAAACAAGATGCAAAGCATATAAACGTACTCTCAGTTTATCTTGAATACAAGTGC
>CM065717.1:29915473-29932973 GCA_033310375.1 Conus canariensis
CCCCACCCACCTTATCAACCCCACTTCATGTTCATTCCCGTCTCTCATCAGCTTTGGTGAGACATTAAAGAAAAACTGTCGCTTAATTATCGATAATGTCACACCTCTGGTCAAGACAAACCACGCAGCCTTCGTCACAGTATGAAATGACCCCAGCAGTAAGCTTGGCTGTGAAGTAGATTGAACCAAACCTTGTACTGAAAAGTCCTAGAAATGTGATCTCAGCTTTAACGGACAACGGTTTTTTTTTTAATTTATTTTTTTTAATGGAGCCAGACGAACAGGAAAACATGCCTGCAAATTGTCAAGGGTTTACTGGTTTAATCATAGACCGCAAGAACGAAAAAAAAAATCACCAAGAAATTTGGGCAAATTCGATCCCAATGACTCACGAATGAAAAAAAAAAGGCATGAAAATGTGTAGGTGATGATTATCGCACTTTCAGTAAAACAAAACAAAATGAAAATCAATAAACGCACTGCTAGTAAGTTCGTGTCTCATGTTTAACCAAGTCCCCCACAAGTCGACTGTATTTTCCTTACAATGCGGTCACAGGGGCCGACACAAACAGACCGTTATATAGGTTATCAGCCCACGATCATCTGGCGGAGGTTCGCTGGACGTAGTGATCAGTTATAATCTGGAATGGACACGACTTGGGGGGTAGGGGAGGGGGGGGGGGGAGGGAGACATGAGATGTCAGTGAAGACTGGTAAAGCACAAACATGATCGTGATCGTATTTGTCTGATTTGCTGATCGGAAGTGAAAACAAACTCCGTGTATTTGAATTGTGTCCGTGCAAAACAATTTTGTTGTTGTTTGCTTAATCTGTTTCTGTCTCACTATTTAAGTTTCACTTGTTCCCGAGGTCTTTAGTCCTTACAAAAACTCGGTAAAGAAGGGCCAAAACTAAAGTGTGTTTCTGTGTATGTAGCCGAGAAGGGGGAGGGGAAGGAAAAGGAGAAAATGAGCAAGGCAAGAATGAAGGAAAAGTATTCATTACCTAAAGCACATTTTGAAAACTGGTGAATGGGTAGGGTGATGGAAAAGAGGGAGGGGAGGGGGCGGGGGGCAGCATCCAAATGTTACAGTCTCTGGGCAAACAAACGTTGGAAAATGTAGGTATACTTTTGCTATAGTTCCAGACAAAGTAAAGAAACTGTCCTTCTGACATAAGGGGAAAACCCAGAAACCCTTCCTACTCTTTACAACTATGTTTCTTTGACTCCCCCCCCCCCCCCCCACGCCACCTCCCACCCACTCCCCCCCCCCCCCCCCCCCCCCCCTAAAACCCAACCGACAACGTTTCTCCGGTAGTGCATTTACCGTGTATACTACCAGCTGCAAGGAAGGAAACCCCGGAACGTGTACAACAACCAGACAGGAAAAGGAAATCCTGCAAGTTGCCTCCGTCTCTGCGAGAAAGGGTGGTGATGAGAAAAGAAACGGGGAGGGGGGGGGGGGGGTAGGTTACAGTGTAAGGAGTAAGAGGGGGGGGGGTAGGGAGGAGTGTAAGGAGTATGTATGTATAGAAGGGGGGGGGGGGGGGGGGGCGAGAAAGCAGGACTTTTGTCTCCCAACGAGATCTTGGTGACCTCGTCCTCAATGATCGTTGACCAAGGCAGTAGAAAGCCGTCACCAGCTGAAGGGCTTCGCGTGGGGGTCAATTGATTCAGTGAACGTAATGGTCAGGGCACGGGATCCGTTCGTTCATTCATGTCTTTGTGTCCATTGGGGTCCCTCTTTTTTTTTTTTTTTTTTTCTTTCACTTTTTTAAGCTCGCCCTTTCTTTTCTCTTGGTCGGTCAACCTTCGCGTATGGACCGCGCTTTATATGAATGACTGAACAGTACTATCGTGGAAACGTTTTTTTGACCGGACGTTACGATGTTTGAGCGAGTTGCTCTCTCTCTCTCTGTCTGTCTGTCTGTCTGTCCTGTCTGTCTCTCCCGCCCTCTCTCTCTCTCTCTGTCTGTCTGTCTGTCTCCCTCTCTCTCACCAACACCACCTACATGCATACTGCCTGTCGAATAAATGCAGGTACTTTTATTGTGGTGTACATCCGCTTTGTAGTCCCTTCTGTCAAAATGGGTCTAATCATTCTCATTCTCCCTCCATTCAAATGTAAACTGCCCGCATGTGGATCTCTCTCTCTCTCTCTCTCTCTCTCTCTCTCTCTCTATATATATATATATATATATTATATATATATGTGTGTGTGTGTGTGTGTGTGGGGCGTGTGCGTGTGTGTGTGCGTGCGTGTGTGCGTGTGTGTGTGTGTGTGTGTGTGTGTGTGTGTGTGTGTGCGCGCGCGCGCGCGGCGGGGTAGAGAGGCGTAATACCGCCGAAATCGCAACAGGGCTATGTTTGACAACTACAACTTGAAATGGAAGTCAACGCCACGCTATTTGTCTGCTTTCTATCGACAGAACCGTCGAGGGCGATAAACGAATGCATAGACGGGACAAATGAGCCAATGGAGAGGAACACACACACACACACACACACACCACACACCACACACACACACACACACACACACACACACACACACACACACACACACACACACACACAGAGACTGTCTATTGAAATCATAGGCTGACACTGTCGTGTCGTGTCGGTCATGATGACACAGTGCGTTGGCTGTTCACCCATTCATGTCTTTTATTTCTCTCTCTCTCTCTCCCCCCCCCCCCCCCCCCCCCCTCTCCCATTCAGTGATTCATGATTTGCAGATCTGCGAGTGAACCCTGAAAGACCGATGCGTGCAGATGCACATAAACTACCCCTTAGAGAGAGAGAGAGAGAGAGAGAGAGAGAGAGAGAGAGAGAGAGAGAGAGAGAGACAGAGACAGAGACAGAGGGAGGGAGGGAGGGATTAAACAAAAACTATGCTGACAGTTTACGACAGAAAGCCTATAAAACCCTTCACCGCAACGACATTTCCGTCAGCGCGGCAAGGGAACAAAACAAAAAACGTTGATGTACATCACACGACTCCAGTGGCTTTCATACCTGTGCGCTGTCCTCGTCTGGGTGAAGGAGAAGCGGAAAAGGTGAACTTTGAAATGGAAACGAACCAATTTAAAAATCATTAAGGTATACATGTCAGCGGGAGTAGAAAGTCGAAGTGGAGAGAGAGAGAGAGAGAGAAGAGAGAGAGAGAGAGAGAGAGGGAGAAGAGAGAGAGAGAGAGAGAGAGAGGAGAGAGAGAGAGAGAGAGAGAGAGAGAGAGAGAGAGAGAGAGAGAGAGAGAAGCGACGACAAAAAGCAGAAAGAAATAAGAGAAGGAAAAGGCGAAAAATAATGGGTGAAAAAAAAAAAACATGTATACAAATGGGAACGACAATTAAAATGTTGATTTTTTTTTCTGATCAACGGTGATCTCGTCTTCTCCGATTACTTCACATATACACGTATAACCTCCCCCTCCCGCCTCTCAATCCTGCGCGAGCACACACACACAACACACACACACACACACACACACACACACACACACACACACACACACAAGCCCATTCATACGCTACGCCACATAAGAGACCTTTTGATTTTTCTTTCAGTTCCGTTGAGCAACTCTCCCTTCACAAATCTCAACCTTCCCTCCCCTTTCCCCCTCCCCATCACCCTTTCCTTACCACGCCCTCCCTCCACCCCTTCTCCATTCTAGCCCACCCCACCCCTCCCCCTAAACACACACACACACACACACACACACATCACACACACACACACACATTAACACACACACACACACACACACACACACACACACACACACACACACACACACCTCTCTTCCTGTCACCACCTCCAAAGTCTCTGCACAGGTTTCGCGGAGGCCCTTCTGTCAAACATACGTATAGCCAGGTAAGTGTTCTCACAGACCACGAGGGCAAACAAATGCAAAACAGCCCGGGTGTATCTACAGGTATCGGAGGTACAGGAGCAGAAACCACAATACGCGAGGGGACGGGGGAGTAGAGGGTGGGGGTAGGGGGACTAGGGTGGGGGTGGGGGAGGGATCGAGTACGTGGGCCCTGCCCCATTCACAAGGGAAAGAGGCAAACCTGCCTGGCCAGTTTTTTTTTCCATCACGGACCGTTCGCACAACGTTCCCCACCCCGAGTCATGAATGCAAAAATTTATACATGTGCGTGCGTGTGTGTGTGTGTGTGTGTGTGTGTGTGTGTGTGGTGTATGTGTGTGTGTGTGTGTGTGTCTGTGTGTGTGCGTGTGTGCATGTGTGTGTGTGTGTGTGTGTGTGGTGAGAGTGTGCGTGTGTGTGAATTCGGCGAAATCTTATTTGCGCGCGCGCGCGCACACACACACACACACACAAAACAATCGGCCCTTTTGTTTTGTGAAACGATCGCCTGTCGTACATGTGACATACATATGTGCACGCGGCTTGTGACTGCATCTATGAGCCTTCGAATACATTTGTGTCGTGGTGCTTTTTTTTTTTTTTTACTGTAGAACTGGAGTCACGAAACAGAACGACAACGTTACATGTTGACTTGAATGACGGTATTTGTTCTTCGGGTAAGTTACGAACAGAAGACATCACACACAACACACACACACACACACAACACACACACAACCACACACAGGTAGAAGTGACCTGGGTGAAATACTGTGGAAACATAATGCACGGTGCCAAGCAACCTGCTTAAAAACACGTGCTGACAGAAATCACCACAGTGAGTGGTGCTCCTCTGTTGACGCCATTTTCATCGGACTGACCATATGGTGTGACACGAAATTACACAGCAATGCCATTCACCAGCCGTTTCTGTCAAACATTGCCATTACTGTATAATTGGTAACTGTCACTTCATAATGACTATCTCCCGAGCCTTCACCCCACACCACTTTTTTCAAACTCTCTCTCTCTCTCTCTCCTCTCTCTCTCTTGAATTGTGCCATTCTGCAATCAAATATTTACGGAAACACACATGACACACACACCTTTTATAAATGTGTGTTCCGACTGACAAAGTTCTGGCATCCGAACATGACAGCATTGTGATTAACATGTCTGTCGACCGTGAAACTTTTTAACGACGATCAACTGCTGCATTTTTTAAAACCTGAAATATAACCCGGCATTTAGACACTATGACAAATGTTGCACTGTTAAATGGACGTGTAGAGTACCCTTTAGTGAGAGACAACAGCCTATGCACAAATATAAACCTAAGTAAATGTTCCCAGTCTCTCTCCACCCTTCCCCTCCTTTTCTTCTTCATTCCGGTTATTATCACAACAATTCGATGCTTATCGTTTCATCTCTTAATGGCTGACACGTCTTGTTCACCGCGTCAAACCACTGAAACGTTCAGAACCCATTAACTTTTCTAAGACGTTCACAACGTTTAATGCCCACCGCACCCAAAACGGCCACGGGATCAGTTCACTTCCCGTCAGACACCACGGAGTACTTTCTAAGACGTTCACAACGTTTAATGCCCACCGCACCCAAACGCCACGCGGATCCAGTTCCACTCCCGTCAACAACCAGCGGGAGGTGTTGCGGATCACGATTCGTGGGGATTTACAACTTCTCGCTTGTCGCCATCTAACTTTGCCTTCAGCGCACGGTCACGTACGGCCCCTGGCCGTGTGGTACGGAACAGGGCTACTCCCCTGCCACTGCCTGTATCGCAGCCATCAAACCTGCCGGAGGGCTGTTTGGTGGCTGTTGTATTGTTGTCGCTGTTGTTGCTGCAGTTGTTGTTTTTGGTGTTCTTGTTGTTGTATCGGCCAAATTTGAAAAACCTGTGCAACCCTAACCCCACATGATCACCCAAATAAACACGTTCATGCAAACCCCATAAATTCTCTTCTCCATGTCTAAGCCGCTGTTTTGAAACGCTGCCCGATACCTTTTCGAATGGCACAGAATGATTTCGAGGTGAATGAGCGCTACGCCTGCCTGTCCACAATGTATCTGGGAAGAAGTGAGGAGGTTGTGGTGAGGTGGGATGATGTGGGCACAGAGAATGGGTTCAGAAACCGCGAACATCCCCTTCTTCTGCACTTTGTCCCTGTTTATTGAAACATACAGGCTATATCCTTTTACCATTCAAAGGGTATCATTGGCGCGTGTTCATTCTTTTGACAGATAAATCAGAACTTTTCTTTGTGATCGCTGAACAGTCCCTCTCCTCTCTCCTCTCTCTCTCCTCTCTCTCTCTCTCTCTGTGCATGTGTGTATGTTTTTGGGTGCATGCGCTTGCACGTGCTAGAACTCGATTTCGCGCCTTTTCGAAATCCCATTGATAAAAAAGAAGCAATAACAATGGTGATCATGACGACAACGAACATAAACCATCACTAACCCGACAACGTCAACAACACCGACGATGATGAAACCCCTGAAGTCGAAATAATTACCTAGCGCGTATATATAATCACTCGGCCTAGTAGCGTCTAAAAACCAGAACGGCAACGAAACCGCTCACCTACCCCCCCCCCCCCCCCCCCCCCCTGCACATCCCCCTCACCCCTCTCGCTGAGTCATGCTTTTTCCTGTTGTTGTGCTTCCTCCAGACGACCGATCCTATCATTAAGAAGGCGATGCAGCCACCTGCAGCTCCCCCATTGTTGCTCATTACGGGCCGCAGCAAATTGGGGTGGCACTCTGCCATCAGCCAATTTAGCTCTTAGCCTAGACACCCGAGACTCGGGAGAGGGGAGGGGAGGGGTGGGGGGGGGTGGGGTCACAAAAGCCAAAAAAAACAACAACCTGGCATTGTGGTCGCTATTTTTGAGCGTCGCGTGCATCCGGTTTCGCAATGACCATGCGCGGGCTCCTCTTTCCGTTCCAACATTTCTGACAGGAGAAAAAAAAAAAGACGACTGACGACTGGAAGAAGTGCGTGTGCGTGCATGTGGGTGGAACGGGAAAGGCTGGTCTGAAATTCAAGCAGCCCCCCCCCCCTCCTTACCTCCTACACCTACACCCACACACACACACGCACGTCCTCCTCCTCCACAACAATTCTTCAATGACCTGGCCAGTCACGTGCGATTCACAACTGTTACAACTGACGCCCGCACCAAGAGTCGGTGCGTGTAGCAGTTGTATACACTGCACAACGCTTACATCTCTTCGTGTGAGTTTGTGTACATGTGAACCGGAAGGACCATTTAAAGGACTGCTGGTACACCCCGGTTTGAAAGCAATAAAATGCGGATTGATAGTAAGTTTTTTTAATTTTTTTTTAACTGAAAATACAAAATCTACCAAGTGCATCGTTTCACGCTGTTACTGGCGGCCATACGTATAAAATCACACACACAACACACACACACACACACACACACACACACAGAGAGAGAGAGAGAGAGAGAGAGAGAGAGAGAGAGAGAGAGAGAGAGAGAGAGAGAGAGAGAAAGTGAAAGACAGACAGTCAGACAGACTGACAGAGACAGTCAGACTGACAGACAGAGACAGACAACGACAGACAGACAGAGGGGGTGGGCTGGGGTAACAAGGTGACATCCTACAGACAGAGACTTGAACTGAGAACACAATAAGACAGTCCAGTAAAGGTATCGCGGGTGCCCATCCGTCCACTCAGGCACTGAACAGTGAGGTTTCAGACTAGCCGGGTGATCCTGCTGATCGTGGCCTCTCTCTGCCACTGTCTCTGGCTGCAGGCACGCAGTCAGTCACACACGTCCTGCAGGCTAAGTCCGTTACCTACTCGCTGTCCGTGCGCTTTCAACGGACTTTAGTTGGATGGAAAGCTCTGTTTTGTTGAGTTTCGTCGTCATCATCGTAGAATCTATTCAGAACGATATTATCGTTTCCATCTCTCTCTCTCTCTCTCTCTCTCTCTCTCTCTCTCTCTCTCTCTCGCTCTCTCCTTTGCAGCACTCCATTAAATTCTTATCTTCACATGAAGCAGCCACCCACCAGCCCAACCCACCCACCGTCACACACACACACGCACACACACACCTAGACATAGATACACACACGCGCGCGCGCGCGCGCACGCACACACACGCACACACACACACACACACACACACACACACACACACACACACATACGCTCACGTACACACACACGTCACCCAAAACAAACACGGTTTCACCCAACCAATGGCCACACACACACACACAACAGTCTCGTAAATAAATACAAAGACGCCCTAAGCAACCTCTTCCCCTCTACACCACTCCCTCCGAAACCTAAAGCAAACAGTCCCTCCCCCAGTGTTCTCATCACGGAAATAATTTCTGCTCGGTGTGTACGTATATAGACTACTCAGAGCTTGGACACATTCATCCGTCCCATAGCGTTCGTGATTCAATTACAGGTGACCACCCACCTCGCTTGTCTGATTCACGGCTATCTTGCCGGGTTGCTGTACACACACACGACACCACACACACACACACAAAAAACCACATCACACACGAGGCACGCACGTACATACGCACGCGCGCGCACGCACGCACACACACACACACACACACACACACACACACACACACACACACACACGCACGCACGCACGCACGCATACACACACTTACACACACACACACACGTGCGCGCGCGCACGCACACACATACACACGCACACACACATACAGACGCCGCCACAACACTCCAAGAGCAAGCCACCGTGCTTACGCTTCATCCATCCATCCGTCTACCAATCCACCCAACCGTCCGCTGCCCCGCCACCCGTAACCAACTTCTTTTGTCGGTCTCTCGATCGGCAGCTTTCACTAGCCCTAACTCTCTCTCCCTCACCACCCCCACTCCCTTCTCTCCCCCTCTCTCTCACAGAACAGTGCACTCTTGAAGTAACCTTATTCGTGGACATGGAACATGTACTCAAACGTATCTACTCCCCCTCCCCCCCCCCCCAACCCAGCTCCTTTGTCTATATATATATAGTAAATTTAATAGCATGCATTTGGTCACCCAAGCTCCGGAAAGTAGTAGTAGTAAAGTAGCAGTAGAAGTAGGCGTAATATAGTAGTAGTAGCAGTAGCAGTAGTAGCCGAAGCTCAGGAAAGTAGTAGTAGAAGTAGCAGTTGTAGCAGTAGCAGTTGTAGTAGTAGTAGTAGTTGCAGCAGCAGCAGTAGTAGTTGTAGTAGTAGTAGTAGTACAAGTAGTAGTAGTGGTGGTGGTGGTGGTGGTAGAATGGGTAGTAGTAGTGGTAATACTAGAACGACGACGAAGAAGAATATCCACTGTAACTAGTGTTCAGTGTGACTGCTTAGATGTGCAGCGCGTATTTGCAACGGAAAGTTCTGGCGCAGTGACAATCACATTTGGGTTTTGAGACATTATGGTATCAACAATAGACTAAAACAACAACAACAACAGCTTAGGAAAGAAAAATCGTGAAACCCGACTTTTCGCCAGGTGGTGTTAATACATTTATTTGGTAAGAGAAAAGTAGAGTGGGTTTACTACTGCATTCGCGAGGCTGGAGAGTTTATAATCGTTAAATGGGAATTAGGTACCTGATTCACATCAGGGGAAGGTAAGGCGGCAGAAGGAAAGCGCTGGGTCCTGCCTTCCACAATGTCCTGGATTCAGTCACGTTGAACCTCTAATACATATCACTGCCCCTGCGGCATCTATGATAGATGTGGCCTCTCGCCTTTTAAAGATACAGGGATCTATGGAATACTGGTATTTTCGCCTTTAAAGATACCCGTGGGATCTTTGGAATACTGGTACAGTCAAAAAAGCGAAATGCAGCCACAGACAAGCAGGAATCTCACGAAAGAGACCCCCCCCCCCCAAAAAAAAAAAAAAAAAAAAAAAAAAAAAAAAAAAAAAAAAAAACAACAACAAACAAACAAACAAATTTGAATTTGAAATTAGTTATTGAGATCCGTTTCCTATACCACAGCTGTTCATTCATCCATGACCGCTCTCGCGCACAGAAACAACACGGTGATAGCGGTGCAGGTTCGTCGGCAGGGTGTACGGTTTCCACATTTTCACCTCAGCGGGATTAAATGATGCCACTGAATACTTCAGCAGCAGCACGCCAAGCTCAAATGGTCCGCTGCGCTCCGGAATGTCCGGCAGGTTGGCGGGTCTACACGCTGTACTGTTGAGCTTAGTCGTTCAGAAGCGACGGGGAACTAAAAGTCGATGGGTGGGAGGCTGGGATGTCCGTGTGGGTGGTGGGGAGGGTGGGGGATCTCGAATGATACAAAAAACAACAACGCGTTGAAGTCAGCTCACAACATATTTGCGTTGTATTGTTTCTGTCTGACAGGTTATGACTGACTACTTAAGCATGGCTAAATTTTATGACTCACAGATGTGACGGATGTCAGCCAGTGTGGTACGAAATGACATGTCCGTGAAGTGTGTACGTGTATGTTGTGATTGCTTTTTTATCAGGACTTTTCTTATTGTTTGTTTGGTTTTTTTTCAGGACTTTTCTTTCTCTGTGTCAAAGACTAGTTTATCTGTCACGAAACTGCGTGTTTGGCTGGAATGTGAACGAGTGTTAAAATTGAAACCGACACTGCCAGTCTATCACTCAGTATCTATCTGTCTGTCTGTCTGTCTGTCTGTCTATCTGTCCTAATCTATCTATCTATCTGGCACGCGGCCAGGGCAGACGCATGCGTATAAAATGCGCCCATGCGCACTGCCGTGGCCCGGCAAAGGGACAACCATTTTATTGCTGAAAAACAGTTGTGACTGTGTACCATGTACATTTTAAACCAGAAACCATTTTTTTCCCTGTGGTTGTGTGTGTGTGTGTGTGTGTGTGTGTGTGTGTGTGTGCGCGGGGCGCGTGGTGTGTGTGTGTGTGTGTGTGTGTGTGGCGCGCGCGCGCGTGTGTGTGTGTGTGTGTGTGTGTGGATTGTTTGCGTGTATGTGTGCGTGTGCGCGCGTGCGCTTGTGTGCGTGTGTGGCGACCCTCGCGTCCTATACCGTTCGCTCCACTTGCTGCTGTGTCACTGACTCACTGTCCCTGGCAGTCCTCTCCGCGAGCGTAACGCTTACGTAACGAGGTCACTGACATCACACCAAACTTGGCCATCATGGTCTACGTTACACCACCACGACCTCTACCTGCAGACTAGAACTGAAACGAGCAACAGAGCGTGGGTAGAAGGGGAAAGCTGGACTCTTTTCAATACGAATCCGAAAGAAAACAAAATCATGAAAACTGGGTCTTTCGATAACATGATTGTCCATTTCTTCTTCTTCTTCTAGTTCTCCACCTTCTTCCCTCTGTCTGAATACCAAGATTTTTCCCCACCGATGAGATTTTTTTTTCTTTTTTATATTTTCTTTCTTTTTTCTTTAAATGCATGGCCGTATTTATCCCCTACCATCAAGGCAGTCACAATCGGGGATACGGCCCGTTTGAGAACAGCCGAAATTGTGTGGCTGTCTTTCTACTGCGTTCCGAGTTGTCATCTCGCATCGGGTGTGACTTTCTGTCACAGGGCGCTGCACTCCTTCAGGCCCGGACCGTTGGAGGGACAGTTTACGAGTGAGAACAGTCACCCAGTGCGCTTCAAACTCCAGCAAGTTGGTGCAGTAGTGCAGATGTAAATGGGAAAATAAAAGGCCCCTAAACTTGTAAGTGCATAGCCCCCATCCCCCGTCCAGTCCCCCCCCCCCCCCCCCCCCCACACACACAAAAAAAGAGGAGAGTTTCCATTTTATATATATTTATATTCATTCATATCTTTGTATATAATGTCTACAAACATAAACAGCGGCAGGACAAATGTGAAAACTTGGGATGATTGCAGTGTGGACAAGCAAAGACTTCATGAGATGACGATAATAGCAATAACAGTGCTAATAATGTTAGAAGACATCAAAGAAAACATAACTATCAGTTACGTGCACAGCAACTGGTATCGATTACTTTACAGACGAAAGGGAAAAAAAAACGGCGAAAAGTCGCCTAGCTGAAGAAGACACACACACACACACATACACGCGCGCGCGCGCGCGCTGCACGAACCGTCCACTCTCCCTCTTGTCCACCCCCTTCACTTTAGGTGACTGAAGCGAGGTCTTCGGGCTCGCAACCTCCTCTCCCCTCCCCAACCCACCCACCCACCAAACCCCACCCCGCCCCATCCCCGCCTCCTTCTCCCCTCCCTCATCCCCCCCACCCCAATCTTTCTGTCCTCCCTATCCTTCTAACCGCCGGTGATGTCCGCTCGAACGGTGCCGTGATGGTAAGGCGGCCGGTCAGGGGAGGCTGGTTTGAAGGTGGAACTGGCGGTGGTTAGCCAGGGTAAAGCGCCTCGGGTGGTTGCGTTCGGTTAGGCCCCGGCGCACACCCCTCGCATTCCTCGAGGCCACCGCATCTTCCGACCCCGCGCGGCCATGACGCGCCAGTGGGCGTCACATCACAGCTATACTGCAACACGGCCGCTGGTCTCCTGTTTCGTCTGAAAACAGCCGCCGCCAGAGATCTCTACGAGGAAATGAAGGTGTTGTGAGGAGGATACCGAGTTCATCACCACAGGACCCAGGTTCTCTGAAAGAATGAACTAAGAACGCATGAGGAAGGCCTAACAGGTCGAAGCGTGTCGCGTTTTGTCTCGTAATTTGTTTGCCCTCGTTGTTTGGCGGATTTACTAGCAATTCTTTGTTGTTGTTGTTGCTTTTTAATAAGAATAAATACATAAATGAATGAATAAGTAAATACCGTTGAAAGGAAAGAAATAAAAAGAATAATTGTAGGTTATGGGCGGGCGTTGGAGGGGGCTTCCGATTCTTTTCTTCTCTTCTCATTCTTGCGTATCCTCAAATCGACGTGAAAGGTGTACATATCATATCACACACACACACAACACACACACACACACACACACACACACACACACACGGCCATCACTGGAATCAACCCAACAAAATATCATTTCCAGTGTAGGCCTATATCTATTTCGTCTCAACGTCCTTCACAGGACGTCTGTTTCGTCTCAAAGTCCTTAGGATGTACTTTAAAATCTGAAGGCTTTATCGGCAAAAAAAACAAAAAGCAAAAAACAAACAAACAAACCGTGGCCCTGACATCGGGACGCAACGTCTGACAACGGTTGGTCGACTTCCAAGATGACCGATTCAAAGCGACAGGAGGTGACAATCCCCCCCCCCCCCCCCCCCCATTGAATGGACAGCGGTCAGTGGTCCGAGACTGACCGAGTCAAACAGTGCCCGCGGCTCGGGATCAAACGGAAGGAGAATGTCGGTGAAGTGTGTCACAACCCGCCCTCTTCTCTCCCTCCCCCGTCAGTCACGTAATAAGTAGTTCCTCTCCCTCCCCTCTTCCATCCCCCGCCCCCCCCCCCCCCCTCTCTTTCCTGGTTTTTCCACGCCCCCTCCCCTTCTTCAAATTCAAAAAAATAAAAGTACGAGAACTGGTTAACCTCAACCAGCGACAGGTGAAGTCATTTACGAGACATTAAAGTTCGCGTGACGTCATTCACAGTCAAGGATCTCCGAAGGACGGTCTGTCGTGTCAGGAGGTTTTATTTTGTTCCACGGTAATCGCCTCCACTCTTCTGAGGAGTTCCCAGCTTCATTTTTCATCTCTACATCATTTTACTAACTGGAGTGACACTGTCACTTTTATCGCAGCTTGCACACAACAGTCAAAACTGTGTTCAAACAAAAATATATAAGCCATGCTACCAAGAGCTAGCGGTAAACAAACATGAATACTGATGACTAACCTTCCTTTTGTTCCAGTTGATTGTTCGTGTATTGGAAGCTGAGGCTGCGTAAGCTAATGCACAAAACCTCCTCCGTTATTGCTCCATGGTGTGTCGCAAGGCTGTCTGTATCCTCGTGTCATGGTAATACCCGCAATGTCAATGGAAATCATTCGTACCATGTTCCAAGGACCCATTTTGCTCTGTTATATATTGTAATGCCGCTTATTCGTGAATATCGTGCGATTTTAAAAGGTTCTATTGAAAGAACAGATGTTTGTGTCAGGATGAGAGAGAAAAAAATGCTGGCAAAACAACAGACCGATGGCGGAACTGGAACCTCTCTCGAAGTATCCTTGATTATGATGAAAATCTAACTGGTAACAGACTCGCGACTTTGAGGTCATTGCCATGCTTGGGACTGGGTTAACATTATAACTCTTTCTCCCTTTCTCCCCTCCACCACCCCATCCCCGCATACTCCCTCTACCTCCCTCCTCGCCATCCCCCCCCTCCCCCCCCCCCGTCTCTCTCTCTCTCTCTTTCTCAATTTACAAACATAAATGCATGCAAATCCAGTTTGAAGGTCAACCATTGCGAAACCCGGAAAATGTCAGCTCTGTCCCATCCCACGGGAAGATGCATGTGCAAAGAGGGCACCGTGTCCATCTCTCTCATCTCTCTCTCTCTCACACACACACACACACATACACACACACACACATGCAGGCACGCACGCACACACACACACACACACACACACACACACACACACACACACACACACACACACACACACCACCCTTCCCCCTCTTTCTGTCTCTCTCTGTCTCAGTGCACATGTCACCGTGAAGAGCAGGAGGCTTCACCAAAGCTGACAGGAAACAAATTTCATAAACGCACTCCAACAGGAGTGTCGTCTGTCCGCTTGTAAACTAAAGAGGGCACAGAAAGACCCCCCCCCCCCCCCCCCCCCCCGCCACCCACCCCCTACGTTTTAAATTTGTCATTGTTTACCATCAGCGTCATCCCCCGCTGTTTTCAGATAGTAATAATTAACAATAGCCAACGAATTACACGTAGACCATGATCATGTAGTACAATGCGCAATATAATATAAGAGATTGAAATAATTACATCAAGAGAGAAACAAAGAAGGGTAAAAAAAAACAGAAAGGGATGTAGGGAGAGAGACATAGACAATGAAAGACACGTAAGAAATAATGAAAGAGAGAGAGAGAGAGAGAGAGAGAGAGGGGAGAGAGAGAGAGACAGACAGACAGACAAGACAGACAGGCTGGAAGACAGACAGACACGCAGGCAGACATAACAGACAGGTAGAACACAGATACGTAAACAAGGAGAACAGATCAGCGAAGTGAGTTGAAAACAGACAAGTATAATAATATAAAGTTCAAAATAAAAAAGACAGCTCAGCAATCCTAAGAAAAAACAAGATGCAAAGCATATAAGCGTACTCCCAGTACAGTGACAGACAGGGGAGACAATTTCCAGTTAGTGGAAGAAAAAACTCGACAGTGCGGTGGTTATTTCCCTTATCGGACTTGATTTTTTAAAATTATCATTTATAGCCGTTAGTTACGGCTATTCTGGTTAAAGAAAACATCGGACATCATCCGTAACCCATAATGAACATACCTACAAATTTTCAGAAAGATCGGCCCAGTTTTGTCCGGAGCAAGTGGAACACATTTTGACCACGGACAGACAGACAGACAGACAGACAGCGTTTCTTCGTTCCCATTGTAAAGTACTCCCTGTTCTATAAGAGCTGGGAGTACAAAAATGAAGGAAAGAAAATCCATGCAAGCATAGCTCACCTGTCCGGCCGTATCACAGAGCTGCAGTTGTACAGGTTTGTTATCCACAGTCACCAGCACTGCAAGACAGACAGAAAAAGGGGGAAATTTTTAATGTGAATTGTACACATCGGTGATTCATGCCGACGAACAGGTGGGCTGGGGCAAGTTGGTATGAATACTAGCAAAGCAAACAACAACGTGACATCGTCAAGAATGACGGTGGTAATGATGACGACGATGATAACCACTGGTCTGATTGATGAACATCACTACTTAGTAAACACTGCTTAATAAAATTGTCTTGAGAGTGAGAGAGAGAGAGAGAGAGAGAGAGAGAGAGAGAGAGAGAGAGAGAGAGGAGAGAGAGAGAGAGAGAGAGAGAGAGAGAGAGAGAGAGAGAGAGAACAGAAAAGATACTCTGATTAATGCAGCCTAACTGATTTATAACGAGTACAATGAAACTCAGAGAGAGAGAGAGAGAGAGAGAGAGAGAGAGAGTGAGAGAGAGAGAGAGAGAGAGAGAGAGAGAGAGAGAGAGAGAGAGAGAAAGCGAGAGGGGGATGAAGTGGGTTAGAAAGTTATTGCAGGGCACAGCATAACTCTCTCTCTCTCTTCTCTCTCTCCTCTCTCTCTCTCTCTCTCTCTCTCTCTCTCCCCCCTCATATATGTACGCACGCGTCGGCTGGAACCACACAGTTGAATTTCACTAATTGGATGGGTGTGTTAATGAGAGTGCAGCTCACTTGACTTTCCTGGACCACCACTGCATGTGTCTGTGTCTCCCGGGCGTGGTTGACGCTGGGGGTATCATTGAAAGGAAACGTGCAGTACAGGCAGCCCTTTCATGGCGCCTCAGACCAAAAGACGGAGCTCAAAAGCATGCGTGATCATCCTCATCATAATTAGATTTGATTATTATTCGAAAACAAAATTCTTAGCGATCCTATTTTCTGACAGTTTGCTGCGCGTGTCAAAAATCACGCGCTCCGTCAGTCATTCTGTGGTATGACTCATACGTGTACTTGACACTAAGTCTATGTTGTCTGTTATGCTGCAGAGGATTCTCACGAGGAAGTTTCACGCAACCAATTATACGGTGCGATTTTTAAGAAAAATCTTACATAATTGCCCTGGGCTAGTTAGGAAATGAGTCATAAGAACAGTACAGACATTATTCAACTGAGACGTCTGTCGACTTGTAAGTTCTCACGAGAAAGACTGTATACATTGGTGTGTGTGTGTGTGTGTGTGTGTGTGTGTGTGTGTGTGTGTGTGTGTGTGTGTAAAGGAGGATGAGAGAGAGGGGCGGAGAGAAAGAGACAGAGAGAGAGAGAGAGAGAGAGAGAGAGAGAGGAGGGGGGAATCTCCCAAGAGGGTTCGTTTTCAAATCCATTAATTAATGTTATGAGCACATGAATGTGGTACGTGAAGGAAAATACACATTAAACAAAGATATGCATTTATGCCACACGCACAAATATACCTGTGTGTGTGTGTGTGTGTGTGTGTGTGTGTGTGTGTGTGTGTGTGTGTGTGTCTGCGTGCGTGAGTGTGTGTGTGTGTGTGTGTGTGTGTGTGTGTGTGTGTGTCTGCGTGCGTGCGTGTGTGTGTGCGTGTCTGCGTGCGTGCGTGCGTGTGTGTGTATGTGTGTGTGTGTGTGTGTGTGTGTGTGGGAATATGTCTGTCTGTCTGTCTGTCTCTCTCTCTCTCTCTGTCTGTCTCTCTCTCTCTCACGTGCGCACGCACACACCAGACCAGACCACACTTTGCAAAATACAAGGAGAAAAGAAAAAGCTATTCGTCTGTCATCAATCTAACACGGTTTGCAAGTGCAATGAGATTACTCTGAAATTGAAACTCGTTCACAGCGATGTTTTAGTGCCCCATTTCGGAAAAGAAAAAGAAGAAAAAAAAATCACACCATCTTCATCCTCCCCTCCTGTTTATTCATCCATATACCCCCCCCCCCAT
>CM065717.1:29965473-29970473 GCA_033310375.1 Conus canariensis
ATGCCATCTTTCGATTAGCATCTACGCTACGTGTCTGAATTTCTTAATCTCTACACACCTCGCCAGCTCTGCTCTTTCCCTGACACCTGTCCCCTGCTTACTGCCCACGATGAAACCAAAGTCAACCGGTAAAAAAGTCTTACTCTTTCCAAACACAGCTCCAGAACACAAAGTATCTCTGTTTCTCCAGACACTCAAGATTCTCTCGTTGCGTTTCAAAGGAGGTTTAAACACTCACTTATATCATCCGCCTTGGCTTAAGGCAGTGTCAGGCCAATTGACGTAGGCTACAACACCAAGGCTACATCAAAATGTTGTTATGCTCTGCATAGTTATGCGGGGATTGTCTTCAGTTGTGACAAGCTCCTAGCATAACATTATCAGTCTCCAAAATCCCCTGAAGTCGGAGTGTGGCTGCCCATGTGGCGGGGTAATCAGAAACGGTCACACACGTAATGTTCTCATCCCCAGCTGATGCATTTGTACCATAGTGTTCAAGTACTTCGGCTGTTCGGATGATCCCTGGAGTCTTTTAGCCAGGGTACAACAACAACAACAACAACTTATTTGATGGTAAGCAGTATGTGCATATGATAATGCTGGCTTGATTATCTGTTGATGGAGTGGATTTGGGAAGAATGTGGGCCGTGTGGATGATTTGTTTATGCCCACTGCATATGTGAAATATTTATGAATGAAATAGTGAATAGGAGTTAATCATGGTAGGTCTCTAGATCATGCGCTTGATAAATATCAACTGTCATCATTGTCATCATTGTCTAATGATGCGGATTTCTTTTTGATGACAGTGACTTCTTCTTCTTCTTCTTTCTCTTCTTCTTCTTCTATCATTACTACTACTACTACTACTACTACTACTGCTGCTGCTGCTACTGCTACTACTATTATGTTTTTGTTGTGTTATTTCTTTCTTTATTTATTTATCTTTTATGATTTCTTCTTCTTCTTCTTCTTCTTCTTCTTCTTCTTCTTCTTCTTCTTCTTCTTCTTCTTCTTCTTCTTCTCGTTTATGCAATTTTCTTGATGACGATGACTGTTTAAGATTTCATCGGTGAGAACAGTAGCTGTGACCTATTGACTCGAAGGGGCTGCCATACCTGCCAGATCTTCATGTGGCGATGAGTCATCCAGGTAACCGATTGAACCTGTCTGTCACTGCTCTTTGACAAGGCCGGTGGGAGGGACGGGGTGGGAGGGAGGCGGGGATGATGGTGGGATGTTGTCTGCCTGTCTGTTTGTCTGTCTGGCTCTCTCCCGTCCCTCTCTCGCTTGCTCGATAGCTCTCTCGCGCTCTCAATTAGTCACGGTGTGTGTGTGTGTTCTTTCATGTGGTGTAGTGTAGTGTGTGCGCATGAGTGTGTGTGTGTGTGTGTGTGTGTGTGTGTGTGTGCGCGCGCGCGCGCGCGCGTGTTCGCGTGCGCTCGTGTGTGCACGCACGTGTGTGTGTCTGTATGCCTGTCTGTCTGTGTGCACACAGGTATATTGGTGTTTGTGCTTATGTGTGTGTTTGTGTTTGTTAATGTTGGTGTGTATGTGTGTGTGTGTGTGTGTGTGTGTGTGTGTGTGTGTGTGTGTGCGCGCGCGCGCGCGCGTGCGTGCGTGTGTGTGTGTGTGTGTGTGTGTGTGTGTGTGTGTGTGTGTGTGTGTGTGTGAGAGAGACAGACAGACACAGAGACAGACAAACAGACAGACAGAGGCAGAGGGGGTGGGGGGTGGGGAGGAGGCAGATCTGTATGTATATGCATGTGTTGTGAGCACGCGCGCGTGTGTGCATGTGTGTGTGTGTGTGTGTGTGTGTGTGTGTGTGTGTGTGTGTGTGTGTGTGTGTGTGTGTGAGTTTTGTGTCTGTGTGTGTCTGTGTGTATGCGTGTGTGCGTGAGTGCGTGCGTGCGTGCGTGCGTGCGTACGTACGTATGTGTGTGTGTGTGTGTGTGTGTGTGTGTGTGTGTGCGCGCGCGCGCCTGTTCTCTCTCTCTCTCTCTCTCTCTCTCTCTCTCTATATATATATATATATATGTGTGTGTGTGTGTGTGTTCTCTCTCTCTCTCTCTCTCTCTCTCTCTCTCTCTCTCTCTCTCTGTGCGCGCGTGTGCGCGTGTGTGTGTGTATGTGTGTGTGTGTGTGTGTGTGTGTGTGTGTGTGTGTGTGTGTGTTGTGCGTGTGTGTGTTTTCTCTCCTTCGTCACTCAGTCGGGTTGTTGTTGGTGGTGGTGTTAATTTCTCCTTCGTCACTTAGTAAGTTTGTTGTTTGTTTTTGTTTTTTGAGGGGTCTCTTACGTGACTGTGTCATTTTGTCCCCACTCTGTCAGTGTTTTTCCCTCCTTCTCCTCTTTGTCAGTTTCCCTCATTGTGAAATCTCCTTCGTTACTGTGTCATTTTTTTTTTCTTCTAAATTCTCCTTCGTCATTTCGTTAGATTTTTTTTTTTTTTTTAATGTTGTCTCCTCCGTTACTTTGTCAGTTTTTTTGTTTGTTTGTTTGTTCGTTTTGGTTTGGTTCTCCTTCGTCATTTCATTATCTCTCTCTCTCTCTCTCTCTCTCTCTCTCTGGGTTTTTATTTTCAGTCTTTCGTCTGATGTGATCTTCTCCTCCGTGATTTCTTGTCTTCTGCTTCGTCATTCTTGCGCCCAGAGACCTAGAATTTGATCAGCCGTTCATACGGACCCTGTAAACAATCCTGCTGACACTGTAAACAATCCTGCTGACACTGTAAACAATCCTGCTGACACTGTAAACAATCCTGCTGACCTGTAATCCGGATCCCCCTCATTGTTTTCGCGAAAACTTGTGAGCACACACACAGGGGAGTGCGGAGAGAAAGAGAGACAGGGAGGAAGGGAAGGCAGGCAGAGACGAAGAGAGAGAAAGAGGGGGGAGGGAGGAAGGGAGGGAGGAAAAAGAGACAGTCTTATTTTGTCCAAGTTCCACATAATACAGTGTCTAGTCATGAAATTCGTATTCGTTCGCTTTCAACTAGTATAGTAGTTTTCGAAATTCTAATTTTCCAGCCAATGTACACGTCATGATGATTAGCTACAATGTAAATGCGTAATATTTTGCTGGTTTTACCTTTCGTGGTGTTTATAGAGCCCGTTAGGGTTTTTATGACAGTTAAACTGGCTCTGATTCTAACTCACACACACACACACACACACACACACACACACACACACACACACACACACACACACACACACACACTTGCACGCACGCGCTTGTTTGTAATCATACGTGTACCCCTCACCCCACCCCACCCCCCACCCCGCACACACACACACACACACACACACACACACACACACACACACACACACACACACGTACCAAGTGCACGCCGTGCACACCAACAGGCGCAACACATAGACACGTACACGTGCACGGTCACACACAGAGAGAGAGGAGAGAGGAGAGAGAGAGAGAGAGAGAGAGAGAGAGAGAGAATGAGATAGAGAACGGGGAAGGGGGGGGAGGAGGAGGAGTACGCTGGGCAAAGGTAGGGGAGGAGCGAGTAATGGTGGGAGAAAATTAGGCCCGGAGTTTTGGGGTCCCCAGTTCAAATCCCTATTTGATCACTACCCTTTTGAAAGACCCGCTACTTTCCCTCAACAATAGAAAAAAGTCGAATCAGTTTTTAAACTAGCGCCAGCCAAACAAGCACGCTTTTTACCTGGCCTTTTGGAGAACACATCAGCTGTTTTCTAGGTCAGTTCTTTTTGATCGTGGACGAAGAGACTGAAGACAACTAAGATTACTTACGTTTTAACGGGGGCGAGTGTGGAGGAGGAAAGGAGAGCGTAGGGGAAGGGGGGGGGGGTGGAGGGAGGAGGCGCGGGGGGGGGGGGGGGGTGGTTTTATGTCGAAAGTAGGAAGAAAAAAGAGAATGGAGAGGTGGGGTTGGGGGGTTGGGGAAAGGCTGAGGAGGGGGTAGGGAAGGGGGGCTGAGGGAGAGGGGGGAGGGGGAGGAGGGGAGGGGGAGTTAAATTCCACACCGGTTTGGCCGGATGAACGTGGTAACTTAACGGGGTGTGACCAATGAAATTGCCATTGACTCATTGTCCGACAGGTGGAAAACATCTGAGCTCTCACATCAGAGTTATTTTTATCGCACAGCGAGACAAGCCTGTGCTTCTAGGGCGTCTGAAATTGAGAGAGAGAGAGAGAGAGAGAGAGAGAGAGAGAGAGAGAGAGAGAGAGAGAGAGAGAGAGAGAGAGAGAGAGTTTCAATTGTGTATGAACGAGTGTGTGTGTGTGTGTATGTGTGTGTCTGTGTGTCTGTGTGTGTGTCTGTGTGTCTGTGTGTGTGTGTCTGTGTGTGTGTCTGTATGTGTGTGTGTGTGTGTGTGTGTGTGTGTGCGTGTGTGTGTGTGTGTGTGTGTGTGTGTGTGTGTGTGTGTGCATGCCTGCTCTGTAGGTGTGTGTGTGTGTGTGTGTGTGTGTGTGTGTGTGTGTGGTCTGTGTGTGTGCGTGTGTGCGTGCGTGTGTGTATGTGTGTGTTCTCTCTCTCTGTATGTGTGTGTGTGTGTGTGTGTGTGTGTGTGTATGTGTGTGCGTGCGTGCGTGCCTGCTCTCTCTCTCTCTCTCTCTCTCTCTCTCTCTCTCTCTCTCTCTCTCTGTGAGCGCGCGCGTGCGTGTGTGTGTGTATTCTTCTACTTACACAGGCATCGATCTGCACGATCCACCCAGCGCCCCTTGATCTATCCCCAACCCCTCAACCCAAACCCCTTACCGACTCCAACCAAATTCTTTCGTTTCTTCCTTTGTCTAGCAGCTTGTGTGCTTCTCTGTCTACCTCTTCTCTCTCTCTCTCGCTATGATTCACACACACACACACACACACACACACACACACACACACACACACACACACACACACACACACACACATACGTGCGCGCAAGCGCTCGCCCACTCAAAAAAAAAACCAACAACATCCGTAATACATCTGCTGACTTCTCAGTGCTGCACCATCATTACGATCGAC
>CM065717.1:29975473-29977973 GCA_033310375.1 Conus canariensis
CGTGCCGCATCGGCTTGATCAGCCACCTGCATATTCGCAAATCATCTCCCTCCCTCTCTCCCCAACCCCAAGATGACTGAAGTGGTTCTCGTCGACTCGACGGACGAACAACAACGTACAAACTGAAATGTTAAGATTAACAAGAGTGGCAATTAGCCTTTATTTGATTCACATGTAATGAACACATGTGGCAGTAGAACGAAAGGCTCAGCATAGCTGGAGAAAGAGAGGAATACATAGATACACATCTTTCACCACCACCACCACGCACACAACGAGTACAGAAAGTGTAAGTAGCAGTCACTGCTGACAGCATCAACACTAGCAGACAACTACACACATTCTCAGTTCTATACTGAGTTACCTATTATTTCGTCAGCGCCCTCAGGTACTGTCATCCAACCTGTGCCAGCTCCCCACCCCCACCCCCTCCCCCCGTCGCCAACTCCCCTTCCTCCTCCTTCTTGACCGGTTGCTGCTCCAAGGCGTCGGTCTGGACTGTCCTGATCTTGGTTACTGCTGCTGTCCTTGCCAGTTTATCAAATGACCACACGTGCGCCTCTCGGGGTGAAAAGTTCATCCCAAAGATATAGTTCCTTCAGATAGTGGAGCTGCAGTTCACTTCGCTTACGTACTTGGCACCACAAGCGTGCTGTCATTCAGTTTTTTGTTTGTCTGTGCGTTTTCGTTTTAGATTTCCTTTCATCTCTAAATAACTTGTGGAATTTTTCCCCTGGTCATCTTCAACATGGTGTATTAGTGATTACTCATTAGTTTAGAGGTTCAAAAACAAAACGAAACAGACTGCAACGTTGCTATAAAAAAGAAAGTCGAAAAGCAAATAAACACACAAAACAAGGTCCTTAGAACGGTATCTGAAAGGTGAATGTGCTAAATAATGTAATTGTTGCTCGATCTGAGTTGGACATGCTTCCATGCGATTGATCTGCAGGATTGACTGAATGTGGTGTCCATTAAATCTACATTGCATGTCTCATGATTATGGTCAGCAGACATTGAATAGCCATCCAGCATCAAGACGAAGTTGCGTTCTAATTGGTCAGTGCTAAAAAGTCTTATTCCGACTGGCTAATAATGATATTGATCCTAGAAAGATGAGGTTTCCTTAGCACGACGACATTTACTTTACAGACTTTCCATCCACATTAGTGCATCTGTCCGTTTTTCATTTCTTCCTTTGTTTGGCATTTTGTGGAAGGAAAAGTCTTTGTCATCTTTCTGAAATGTGCAACACAAAAATGGCAAGCTAAATCCCTGAACAATGTTGAAATTAAACTATGAGCTGTTTCGATTTCACTCGCAAAAAGTGAATGTCCAGAGAAAGGCAGGCAACTTTCTCTTTACGCACGCCAACCCGAATATACTGGATTTGCAGTTAAATCTGCGTGTTCCCCACCCCCTATCCCCCCTACCCCCCCACCCCCCAACATCACCACCACCTCTCCCGCCCCTCTCCGCTGCTGTCCTTGATCAAAACTTTGATGTTAACAGATCGATCTAAATCACGATTTATAACCACCTACCATACAATCAAATCGAATGAACAGACTTTGAAGCCCCTTGTTTGTACTGTGTGCTCTGTGCTGTCATTTCTGCCAGGCGATTCGGTGTCGTAACCAGCATTCACTTGAGTTATGGGCGTCTATTTATTTCATCAAGGAGCAAGAGTTTCCCTACTTGTTCCTTAATGACAGAAAAAAAGACAAAACAGTATGACCAAACTTAACTGTATTTCACGTCACATATCACCCATATAATATTCACTGATCCAGCCATTTTCATGGTTAACGTCTGCCATGGTTGCCTACCTTGTTCAGCGCCTACCATTCCTCCTGTGTTGTGTGTTATTAAATGCATCTCCATTACAAAAGAGGGGCTTTGATAAGAAAACCGGAAGACTCTCCAATACTGGAATGTATCACCCTAAACGTAACCACACCCTGAACCAAACCCACACTCTGACCTTACTCATTGTAACCATAATCCAACCTAATCCTCATTTTATACAAACCTTGGAAACAAACAATAAACAAACATTTTCTGAGATTCGTGCTTCTGAGATTCGTGGAGTTGTCTTCTCTTTTCTTCAGCAGTAAAGCAAAAGACGTTACCTTTCTTCCCCTTGACTTCGTTCTTCCAACGAAAAACATTTATGGCTTCCAAGACGCAAACATAAAAAAAGATATGACAGAACACTGTTTCTGCACCACATGAATACAGAACACACTGCGACCTGGTCTCATGAATGTGTCATGTTTGGTCGATTTACAAAAAAAAAAAAAAGAAAAAAAAAAGAAAAAAAAAAAGCTCTAAACGCGTTGACAAGCACTTATTCCAGCCATATCGTAAGCTTTGTGCATTTTGGTAGGAGGTGGATGGGTGTGTGAGAGAGGAGAGAGAGAGAGAGAGAGAGAGAGAGAGAGAGAGAGAGAGAGAGAGAGAGAGAGAGAGAGAGAAGACGGATGTGTTTCTGTGTATC
>CM065717.1:29985473-29987973 GCA_033310375.1 Conus canariensis
TCTTCATTGTTTCTGCCATTATTAATATGTGCAGTCTGTTTAGTTGAATGTTGTAGAATAGCAAGGACAGATTGGAAGAATAGGCACTGCTTAAAATCTCTATCCTTGAGTAATAAAGTTTTTGAGTCTTGAGTCTCTCTCCTCTCTCTCTCTCTCTCTCTCTCTCTCTCTCTCTCTCTCTCTCTCTCTCTCTCTCCATAATCCTGGTGTAGATCAAAGGTAACCTTTCTCCACCCCATTGCTTTATGGCCAGACATTACGTCATTACACACTGTTTGCATATACCCGGGGTACCCACCCCAGATACTTAATCTCTCCAGACCTTCCAGACCACGGCCCTCATTCAGACCATGTGGAGACGAGGCGGCCCCGCTCTTTGTCAAACTTAATCCCGCGACCGACTGCACTCGCGCGGGAGGTCGCGGGACGTGATGACGTCCTTCCGGTTCCTTTTGAAGGGACTGCTGGGATATGTCGTGCCGTTGTCCAGTTAGTGAAACAACGGAGTTCTCAGTAGACAGGAAGACGTTGAGAAATCCACTTCATTCTTTCCCTGAGCGAACGGCAAACAGAAGGCGAAGCAAAAATAAAGACAAAAAGCAGAGTCTGTAGTGTTGCAGATTTTTATGTACAATATAAAACGGACAAATAAGCTTTCGACAAATGTGTGTGGTGTGCGTGTGTGTGCGCGCGCGCGTGTGTGTGTGTGTGTGTGTGTGTTTTTTTACATACAAGCGTTCATTTGTATTTTGCCTTTTTTCAGTAACGCTACTGTCTGATTTACTTTCTTTCGCAAAAAAAGAAAAAAAAAAAGAAAAAGAAAAAAAAATGTATTTCGTTACCGATGCCCATCTTGGCATGTTGTCGTTCTGGTGATTTAGAAGTAATACTGTAACACCCCCTCCCCCTCACCTACTTCCACCACCACCACCCCCTCAACCCTTGCGTCCACCCTTCCAGTTACTCCCGTCCCTTATCATTCCCCCACCCTCTCTCTCTTCCCTCCCCTCCTATCGCCTTTCCTTTCTCTCCTCTTCCCCTTCCCACCCCTAACCACCACTCCCCGCCCCCTTCCCCCTTTTTCTTCATCTGCACGTTATCCACCCGTCAGCCATGTCGATCACCTCAGGTATGCTCAACGTTAAACCTGAATACTGATTTACAACATCACTTTGAAGGGGCGTGGAGTGGAATGTGTGATTTGTCAGTCGTCCGTCAAGGCCAATGGGATTAAAATCAATGATACCTCCACCCTCTATGTGGGCTAGGTGTAGGGGTATTAGGGGGGAAGCGGGGGGGGGGGGGGGGGAGGGATGAGGAGGAGGAGGGTACTTTCAATTTCTTGTTTTTTTGTTGGATAGTGTCGTTCACTTTCCTATTTGGAATGAATGTACGTCGCCACCCGTGTCTCTGAAAAGAAGGAAAGAAAGAATACCATAATGATAAGAATCATGCTTAGGAACAAGAAGTGGTAGGGTGAAGTAATGATAAGAATCATGCTTAGGAACAAGAACTGGTAAGGTGAAGTCCGTCTTTAATGATCTCTTCCATGCACCCATCCTATCTCTCCCAGTTGCTCTCATACCCCCCACCCCCTCTTCCAAAAGCAAACAAGCAAAAATCAAGAAATAATAGCAAAATACATGAACAACAATAGACGACAAAAAGTTAAGATTAATAAGAACTGAATAAATCATGACTGTAACAAATTACACACACACACACACACACACACACACACACACACACACACACACACACACACACACACACACACAAAAGAGAGAGAGAGAGAGAGAGAGAGAGAGAGAGAGAGAGCAAATCATCTTTAAAAAATTGTAAACAACACAATTACCTCCAGTAAAACTCACAGCTACCGTGGCCGGATCAGTTACCTGAGAGAAGTGGGGAGGGAGGGAGGGGGAGGGGGTTGGACTCTCCTCTCCCAAAATGTTGTCAAAGCAGAAGTGGGGGTTGGGGGGGGGGGGGATGAGGAAGCACTCTTCTCCCAAATTCTGTACAAGCGGGCAGAAGAGGGGTTTATCCTCTCTAAACGTTCAGCCAATACGTCTTGACATATTTTCTTTGTAAGCCTGAGGGGAGGTACGTGGGGGGAGGGGGGCGACAGAAACCCTAGGGAGGAGTAAAAGGCAAAAAAAAAAAAAAAAAAAAAAAAGGGGGGGGGGGGGTAGGACTCAGGCACACGCATCCCCATTCCACCTACCCCCCTACCCCCCTACCCCCACCTCACTTCTCTCGTAGGGCACTGGCTACCAACTACCCACTGAAGAGAGCCGATAAAGGTGATCCGGTTTAGAGTCAAAACATGAAACAACACAGTCTGCATCAGTGCTCCTATACCCATCAAGTTTTAAGGCTTGGCCCCACAGTGTGCATCAGTGCTTCTATATATATCCTGCGATAAGGCTTGGCCACTAAGTGTGCATCAGTGCTTCTGTACACATCATGCTATAAGTCTTGGCCACACAATGTGCATCAG
>CM065717.1:29995473-30000473 GCA_033310375.1 Conus canariensis
ACAATTAACACCAGGGGAGCTCGCTGACACCCCGGTCTTTAGGGTGGAAATGGTTCGCAACACAGCCCGTCTCCGACGGCATACCAGGAGAAACTGACATGGCAAACCGGAAACGGAAGTGGGCAAGACGCCTTCAACCAGTGATCTGCCCCTCATTTATTTCTCGTGGGAGTGATGTTTTCGGGTTTTTTTTTTCCTTTTTAAAAAAGACTGCCACGCGTGGGTTTGATATCTCCAGGTCCACAACTAGCCAAATAGTGTCTACATCGGTGGGTGCCACGCACGCGCGCCTTTTGCAAACAATTGTGACCATCTGCGACGACGTGAGTGGGAAATCGCCAATGGCTGTTGTTGTAATAGAGCAAAACAGAGAGACAGATTACACTACAGCTGTATTACCAAACAGTCCTTGAGAGTTAGGACACGCGAATTCATCATATGTGTGGAGTCGGTGAGGAAATCAGAGTTGAAGTCGCCACGAAGTTGAAAACAAAAGGTCGTATCATTTGGACTTTGTTTTCTAAAATGAGAAGCTGTGAGGACGGGGTAATTGAATATGATTCCACAAAGTTCCATCCTGGTCTTAAACTATATGACATAGTCTGTACTCTACTCTTCCTTTCATAAAAATATCCCTGCATCAAAGAGGCCTGATATATACACAGATATGCAGCATTGGTAAGGTATTAGAACCACAGTGAGAGACGCGTCCATTCAGGGGAAGAAACTGGACTGTGTGGTTCCATCTAGTCATTTGAGCCCTCAACACACACCCAGTACATCTGAGTAGGAAATGGCCAGGATTGGGAAAATCCACAAATCAATAAATGAGTCTATGGTGGGACCTTTTGCATTGGAATCCGGTTGAAATGATTAAAAAAAGAAACAAAGATGGACAGACAGTCAGACAAACAGAAAAAGGAAAGAAAAAAAAGAGAAAGAAAATAAGAAAGAAAGGAGACCAAAAAAAAAGATGGTCGTTGCGGGTGTGGTAGGTGAGAAAGAGGGAAGGTCAAAAGATTTGAAAGGCTTTACCAAAATTGCCGTGACAAAAAATGTGACGGGTGATTCATTTTGTGGTGCAGGGTTGACGGTGTGTGTCGATCTCTTCAGGTCGTGTCGCTGTCAGCTAAGCAGTTATGTCCCCGGGCGAGTTCCGATCTCTTCGACGTTTCAGGACCTTGTGTGGAATGTCCGTTTTTGCTCCCCGGTTTGAAAGATCATCTCTGCTTTGAACCTGCACCCAAAGACCCGGGTCTCCTTGGCGGGGTAACCTCCGAAAGGTGAGTCGCTAGGGTCCGTTGGTGGGTAGAATCCATTTTGTCAGGAGTGTCCATTTTGTAAGGAGTGACTGTTTGGCCAGCAAGGTTTGTCAGAAGGGTCAGTTGACATCTTTCGTCGACAGTGACTACCAGTTAAGTCTGTCAGGAAGATTTGTCGGTAGAGTCTCTCTCCCCAGGGTATTGTAGTGCCTCACCCCAGGGTATTGTAGTGTCTCACCCAGGGTATTGTAATGTCTCTCTCCCCAGAGTATTGTAATGTCTCTCTCCCCAGGGTATTGTAATGTCTCTCTCCCCAGAGTATTGTAATGTCTCTCTCCCCAGGGTATTGTAATGTCTCTCCCCAGGGTATTGTAATGTCTCTCTCCCCAGGGTATTGTAATGTCTCTCCCCAGGGTATTGTAATGTCTCTCTCCCCAGGGTATTGTAATGTCTCTCTCCCCAGGGTATTGTAATGTCTCTCTCCCCAGGGTATTGTAATGTCTCTCCCCAGGGTCTATCAGTAGCGTGCGTCGAAATGGACCGTAGGCATGGTCTTTTATCAGTAGGGTCTGCTGGAAGGGTCCATCTGTTATGCCTATCAGCGGGATCCATAGGAAGAGTATATCAGTAGAGTCTGTCGGTAGGGTCTGTCAGTAGAGTCTGTCGGTAAGGTCTATCAGTAGAGTCTGTCGGTAAGGTCTATCAGTAGAGTCTGTCGTAGGGTCTATCAGCAGTCTGTCGGTAGGGTCTATCAGCAGTCTGTCGGTAGGGTCTATCAGCAGTCTGTCGGTAGGTTCTATCAGTAGTCTGTCGGTAGGATCTATCAGTAGAGTCTGTCGGTAGGGTCTATCAGCAGTCTGTCGGTAGGGTCTATCAGTAGAGTCTGTCGGTAGGGTGTATCAGCAGTCTGTCGGTAGGGTCGATCAGCAGTCTGTCGGTAGGGTCGATCAGCAGTCTGTCGGTAGGGTCTATCAGCAGTCTGTCGGTAGGGTCTATCAGTAGAGTCTGTCGGTAGGGTCTATCAGTAGTCTGTCGGTAGGGTCTATCAGTAGAGTCTGTCGGTAGGGTCTATCAGTAGTCTGTCGGTAGGTCTATCAGTAGTCTGTCGGTAGGGTCTATCAGTAGAGTCTGTCGGTAAGGTCTATCAGTAGAGTCTGTCGGTAGGGTGTATCAGTAGAGTCTGTCGGTAGGGTGTATCAGTAGTCTGTCGTTAGGGTCTATCAGTAGAGTCTGTCGTTAGGGTCTATCAGCAGTCTGTCGGTAGGGTGTATCAGTAGAGTCTGTCGGGTAGGTGTATCAGTACAGTCTGTCGGTAGGGTCTAATCAGGTAGAGTCTGTCGGTAGGGTCTATTAAATAGAGTCTGTCGGTAGGGTCTATATAGAGTCTGTCGGTAGGTCTATCAGTAGAGTCTGTCGGTAGGGTCTATCAGCAGTCTGTCGGTGGGGTGTATCAGTAGTTTGTCGGTAGGGTGTATCAGTAAAGTCTGTCGGTAGGGTCTATCAGTAGAGTCTGCCTGTAGGGTCTATCAGCAGTCTGTCGGTAAGTTCTATTAGTAGTCTGTCGGTAGGGTCTATCAGTAGAGTCTGTCGGTAGGGTGTGTCAGTAGAGTCTGTCGGTAGGGTGTATCAGTAGAGTCTGTCGGTAGGGTGTATCAGTAGAGTCTGTCGTTAGGGTGTATCAGTAGAGTCTGTCGGTAGGGTCTATCAGCAGTCTGTCGGTAGGGTCTATCAGCAGTCTGTCGGTAGGGTCTATCAGTAGAGTCTGTCGGTAGGGTCTATCAGTAGTCTGTCGTTAGGGTCTATCAGCAGTCTGTCGGTAGGGTGTATCAGCAGTCTGTCGGTAGGGTCTATCAGCAGTCTGTCGGTAGGGTCTATCAGTAGAGTCTGTCGTTAGGGTCTATCAGTAGTCTGTCGTTAGGGTCTATCAGCAGTCTGTCAGTATGGTCTATCAGCAGTCTGTCGGTAGAGTCTATCAGCAGTCTGTCGGTAGGGTCTATCAGCAGTCTGTCGGTAGGGTCTATCAGCAGTCTGTCGGTAGGGTGGATCAGTAGCCTGTCGTTAGGGTCTATCAGTAGTCTGTCAGTAGAGTCTATAAGTAGAGTCTGTCGGTAGAGTCTATCAGTAGAGTCTGTCGGTAGGGTGTATCAGTAGAGTCTGTCGATTCGGTCTATCAGTAGAGTCTGTCGGTAGAGTCTATAAGTAGAGTCTGTCGGTAGGGTCTATCAGTAGAGTCTGTCGGTAGGGTCTATCAGTAGAGTCTGTCGGTAGGGTCTATAAGCAGATTCTGTCCTTTGGGTCTATCAGTAGAGTCTGTCGGTAGGGTCTATCAGCAGTCTGTCGGTAGGGTGTATCAGTAGAGTCTGTCGGTAGGGTGTATCAGTAGTCTGTCGGTAGGGTCTATCAGTAGAGTCTGTCGGTAGGGTCTATCAGTGGAGTCTGTCGGTAGAGTCTATCAATAGAGTCTGTCGGTAGAGTCTATCGGTAGAGTCTGTCGGTAGGGTGTATCAGTAGAGTCTGTCGATTCGGTCTATCAGTAGAGTCTGTCGGTAGGGTCTATAAGTAGAGTCTGGCCTTTGGGTCTATCAGTAGAGTCTGTCGCTAGGGTCTATCAGTAGAGTCTGTCGGGTAGGGTCTATCAGTAGAGTCTGTCGGTAGGGTCTATCAGTAGAGTCTGTCCGTAGGGTGTATCAGTAGAGTCTGTCGTTAGGGTCTATCAGTAGAGTCTGTCGTTAGAATGTATCTGTAAATGTTTCAGCGTTTGCCAGCAGAGCTGATGGTTGTGAGTTTGAATCCCTTTCTCTCCAGCCAGCAGTGAACAGGTATATGACTATACCACCGTGCACCGCCTTCACCTGCTGTGGGCGTTAAACCTAAATGTAACTAAACCAGTGTCAAGCCACAGAGCACTAGGCATCGAACAAGGTTTTCTACACGACTGTTGTGCCCAGGACGCTGAGTGTAAGTTGAAGGTCGATTTCCTCTGTTAATAGAGTGACGGATTCATTTCAAACGGTTATCAGATACCGGAGTTTTGAAAGGGGCTTATTATGCTCGAAGATCGAGAGATTGTTTTCGTGCGCGCTGTGTGTGTGTGTGTGTGTGTGTGTGTGTGTGTGTGTGTGTGTGTGTGTGTGTGTGTGTGTGTGTGTGCGGCGCGCGTGCGTGTAAGTGTGTGTGTGTGTGTGTGTGTGTGTGTGTGTCGCGTGTACGTGTGTGTGTGTGTGTGTGGTGTGTGTGTGTGTGTGTGTGTGTGTGTGTGTGTGTTGTGTGGTGTATTTGATCAATACGAACACGTCATCTGCATGATCACTACCACTCACTATCTGTAGAGGCAGTGTGTTATCTGGCGAATCACTATTGTGTCATTTTTAGAGTCAGTGTGCATATACAGTGTCAATATGTCGTTTGCTGCATCAATCTGTCATCCGTCGGGTCTTAATATCTGCAGGATAAATATGTCATCTGTAGAATCAATGTGTCAGTGTGTCATCTGTAGGGTCAGTATGTTATATCCAGTATCAGTATGTCATCTATAGGATCAATTTGTCATCAGTTGGGTCATTATGTCATAACTAGAGTCAATATGTCATCTGTTGGGACAGTATGTGATCTACAGGGTCAATATGTTATCTGCAGGGTCAATATGTTATCTGTGAGGTCAATATGTTATCTGCAGGGGCAATATGTTATCTGCAGGGTCAATATGTTATCTGCAGGGTCAGTGTGTTATCTGTGGGG
>CM065717.1:30007973-30022973 GCA_033310375.1 Conus canariensis
GTCATTTCATAAATTTGGACACACACCTTGGTATAAAAATTTGGAAAAGAGTTCTCTTCCCACCCCCACCCCCTTCCTCACCCCACCCTCCCGCTCCTTTAAAAGACTCACCCCATCCCCCACCTCCCACCCCACACACACATTGTCATGAAAATTGGAAATGAGTTTCCCACCCTTCTCCCTTCCTCTCCCCAGCTTTTTATGAAAATTTGAAAGACTCCAGTGGTGATATTATTAGTTCTGGCTTTTGTCCTCGTCCCCCTCATCCCGTCACCCCACCCCACCCCTCACCTCCTCCCTACCCATCCCCACACCCTCATGCAAAATGCCTTCCGACGCCACTAAAGTGGACTTAATTTCTCGCTCACAGCCTGGTAGGGATCTGTCTCAGCCAGAGACAGGAAAGACAAGAAAGCATGTGGTGAAGATCACCTGAAAAAAAAAAATCGTCGGCAAAGACACTTCTTCTACCTTTGGATACTATCCACAATATGCGCACAGAACAAGACCTGTCATGTCTGATAAAAGACGCTCAGTCAATTATCTGCTCCACCTTTTTCGCTCTGGCAGAATATACCGCAGCAGTGTACTAGTTTCAGCGTTAAAGCAAACCGCTTGATAACAGCTTCTACCCCTTAACTATTAAAACAGTTCGTAGTCTCTGCCGCCCACTATCAAGTGTGTGTGTGGTGTGTGTGTGTGTGTGTGTGTGTGTGTGTGTGTGTGTGCGTGTGTGTGTGTGTGTGTGTGTCCGTGGTGTGTGTGTGTGTGCGTGTGTGTGTGTCCGTGCGTGTGTGTGTGTGTGCGTGTGTGTGTGTGTGGTGTGTGTGTGTGTGTGTGTGTGTGTGTGTGTGTGTGTGTGTGTGTGGCGCGCGCGCGCGCGCGTGTGTTTTGTGTGCGTGTATGCGTACGTATGTTTGTATACTTCAGAATGTCCGTTTGCCCCCTTTGTCCTCCTTTGTCATGTATGTGCATTGCTGGCATCGATTCTTGTCCTGCATGTACATGCCATCTGTATATGGAAAGGTTTGAAGGTGACAGTCCCATAGAGTACAGCCATCAAGCTATCAAAGATTCAGCGTCTCAGGGTTGGGAGGTAAGGTAAGGTAAGGTACTGCAGCTTATAGCCCAGCCGACCGCAAGGGGCCATATCAGAGCTGTCACCCCGTTAAAATCAACTCACAAGTCGTCACAACAAAAAAAAAAAGAAGAAAATGAAAAAATAAAACATTCACGCATCTCTTTAAAATACACTTTCTGAAAACGCACCAGAAACGCTGGGAAGATACGACAAGGTGTGGTGGAAGGCACAGCTCATTCCTCACCTGAACTTTCCTTGAACTGAATCAGGTATCTTTTAGATGTTTGGTGGACTGAGAGGGTTTACAATTCGAACAACAAAAAATCCTACCAATCGAATTGTTCCAAGTCACGACCGTCAGCTTGGCAGAAAAATGTTTCGAATCGTTTGGATACAGGCCCTTCTAAAATATGTTTAAATCTATGTAAAAACAACGAGTTGAGAAACCTTCGACTCCCTATGGACTTTAGTCGTGAAACAACCTGATCCATGAGCCCAAGGCTAATAGTTCGCTAACCTTACCTTCTACCGAGAGGAAAACCATTTGGAACAACATTCGGCTCCTTTCCATTGGAAATCAACTACATCTTCCATAGAGTCAAGCTTAGTATTGTCTTTAAGGGTAAGGGGGTCTAAAAGGAAATCTTTTCTAAATGTGTGCAGCCATTTCTTTTCAACGCAGCATGAATGGTAACGTCCTCAGATTGATGGATGACATGATCAGGATATTTACGTATCAATGTTGATTATGCAATCCGCCGATGTGTTTTTTGTTGTTAAATCTTCTGTCACTCAGCACATATAAGCATTTGCTTGTTGTTGCTTCATTTCAATAATTTGTTTATGTACACATCATTTCAATAAAAAAAAAAGTGCTTAAAGAAAAAAAAATGATGAAGATTCTCCTCCGCCCCCACCCTCCCCCAACCGTATCAACCCTTGTCCTTCTCCTCCCCTGTGTTCTCCCTTTTTATCCACCACTGTCCTCGCTACCCCGGCCCCTTTATATCCTCCCCACCCTCTGTGTGTTTGCAGAGGACCACAAGGATGGAATGAAGAGACCTGTCTCTGTCCTGGGCACACCCGGGGTGCTTGTCATGTTTGAAAACCGAGCAGACAGAAGCTAAGGTTGTAGCATGGCTTTTTTGTTCGCTCAGAATTCGTGCTTTTACAGGGAAAGACGACTCTCTCTCTCTCTCTCTCTCTCCCTCTCTCTCTCTCTCTCTCTCTCTCTCTCTCTCTCTCTCTCTCTGATGTTGTTGTCATTAGCAAGTTCGTGCCTCTTGACAATATTCCACAAGCTTACGTCCTTACCTTACACGAAGGTTTTCATTTCTGAAAACCATCTTCATCCCATCACCACAGCCACCCTACCACTACCTCCTCTACAACCCCTACACCCCCCCCCCCCCTGCCCATTCTATCTTTTAGATGGTGAGGTTGACGTCGGATAAATTGTCAAGGGCAAGCTGTTAACGGATTTGTGGTGTCTGTACTTGGGTTACTTTGGGGTTGGTCCATTCTCGTTTAGCTTGTTCGGAGAGAATTCTCTCTCTCTCTCTCTCTCTCTCTCTCTCTCTCTCTCTCTCTCTCTCTCTCTCTCTCTCAAATTCTATAAACGGTAGGTACGTCACCGCCACACCCCAAATCACAAGCAGAAAGGAAAGAATTCATCGGTAGAAAGTAAGAGGAGAGGATGTGGTGGACAGGGGGGATCAGCGGGGGTGTGGGGAGGGGTAAGGGGAGAGAGAGAGAGAGAGAGGGGGGGGGGGATGGGACTTGCTGCTTCCTGGCAAACAAAACTTCAACGCTATGTCCGAAAGTGGGTCGTTCAATCCTACGTTCTCAACAGGTAAATCCCTGTACAAATGAAGACAGTCATTGCGTCAAATACCATTCCTTTTCAGTATCTTTTGAGGTGTGCATCTAGAGACGTGAGAATTCCACCTTGGAAACATCATCCCTCCATATTTGGCTTTCCGTTTGTAAGATATGTGGGGGATAATTTTGAAAGGCAACTTGCGTGATTTTCACACATGTAACCATTCCTTAGAGGAACCTGCTTTGTAATAACTTGCTTAGGTGTGTAACTGATGATATATGGAAATAATTCATTTTCAATTCCTAGAATGTTAATTGTTTAATCAGCAAAAACATTTCACAATAAATGTATATAAGCCTTTATTTATATATGCTGCACTTTTTGTATGTACAATCAAATCAGTAGACGATGCACGTTCACGGAAGCAAATATCATAGACGTAACTAATAGCTTCGTACAAATATATTAAAATCATTTGTGCAAATAATGTTTGTGTGAATAAATGAATTATTTACCACGTATGAATTATTTCAGTAAAAATGCATCGTTTACTGGCATAATGATTCACTTACACAAATAATGTATGAGGTATGTAAATAAATATATTTTCCCCGTTTTTCTTTTCTTTCTTTTCTTTTCTTTTTTTTTTTTTTTTTTTTTGTTGTTGTAAAAGTAGATTACTTACACATATCATGATCATTTACAGAATTAGACAGACGATCAAGAGCTTTGTCCCTCTCTCTGACACAAAAACGCACGCGGACACAGGTACTTTCATTCCCCTCCCCCCCTTCCCCTCCCCATCCCCCACCCACCCACGCACACAATCTCTCTCTCTCTCTCTCTCTCTCTCTCTCTCTCTCTCTCTCTCTCAAACATGATAAGCACTCTCATTTACTAATTAACAGATGAAAAGCTGGACCGAAGCCGCTGCCTATACTGTTGCTATTTTTGGCTGATGGGCACTTTTCACCATTCACCGTCCCTAATCAAACGCTTGCTTCGATTCAGCGTTTCGTTGTAGTGAGAAAGATGAGAGAAAATGGCGTGTGTGTGTGTGTGTGTGTGTGTGTGTGTGTGTGTGTGTGTGTGTGTGTGTGTGTGTGTGTAGTGGGGATGGGGAGTAGGGGTGAAAGGGAAGGGCGGGGGGAGGCAGCGCGTGTATATAAGAGAGAGGGAGTGGGAGGTATGATCGTCCCCAGCCCTTTAAATAATTGCTATATGTGTAAAGAGTGCGTTAATTACAGAAAGAATCAATCGAGCACCCTGGAGAAAGGTCCAGTGACGGTGAGGAAAGACCCACTGACCACAGGGAAAGTCCTGTTGACAGTGGGAAAGACTACAACTTTGGATTCTCTCTTGAGGGCACATAAGACCGTATGGCGAAAGCTTGGCTGTGTCTGGAGTGGCACTGTCTTCATCTGTCCGTGGGCAGGGGTGGTTGGGTCTGTGGGGTGTGCTCGGCAGCTGGAGGGTGGTGTTTTTCGCCGGTGGGCTCTGCAGTCATGAAATACGGGCTGGTACACCCATGGGGATGCTACTTTAAGGCTGTTATGAGCTGCATCCTGTAGTCTGATTTACCTCTGTTCAGGAGCAGTTATATCCCTTGATATCTTAATGGAGTGTCCTGCGCGTGCCTGTACCCATCATCAACACAGCGCAGGCCTCCAAGGGTGGTACAGGACTGCTCTAAAGGCAGGTGAAGACAGTGCTTCTCTGGGTCCTCCCCAGCACCTTCCGGTGTTTCTTTTTCTTCTTTTATATATATATATATATATATATATATATATATATACAATAAACTAACAAATTCCAAGGATTAATACCGCACCATTCCAGCAACTTACAGAGCAGCTTGGTGTTGCAATGACTGCACGAAATATTCAATTATAAACAAAGCTTGCTCTTATGTCTTAGATTGAAGAAATACAGGGAGATAAGCATTCATATCTGCAGTGATAGATCATTCTGCCTAACTAACAGTATGTGCATGAGTGGGTGAATGGGGAAAAAATGAAATAAATGCTTCTCAAAATGAGCCTTCAGCAAGCTTATAGTCTCCAAGGAGGAGACATTCTCCAATAGGGAGGAAACTCACTAGCATATAACTCCTGGTCAGATACCGATATTTCGAAACCTGATTGTTTCTCCTCAGTGACCGCGGAAAGTGGAAATCTGACTCCTCTGCCTTTTCGGTTTTAACAAGAATGCTATCCCAGAAAAAGGCTGGTGTGCAATACCGTAGTATGTTGAGTTTTCAAAAAACCAACCAAAGGTGCCACCTAAGAAGCAAAAGAAAATCATGAAAGAGCAAAACAAGCTACATTTTCTTATGAAAAGTAGAAAATATAAAAAGATAACCTCTTAAGACACAAGTGCTGAGGGCCAGTTCTTGGAATGAATCCGCAAGGGACTAAATTACAATAAACTAATAAATTCCAAGGATAAATACCGCACCATTCCAGCAACTTACAGAGCAGCTTGATGTTGCAATGACTGCAAGAAATATTCAATTATAAACAAAGCTTGCTCTTATGTCTTAGATTGAAGAAATACAGGGAGATAAGCATTCATATCTGCAGTGATAGATCATTCTGCCTAACTAACAGTATGTGCATGAGTGGGTGAATGGGGGAAAAAATGAAATAAATGCTTCTCAAAATGAGCCTTCAGCAAGCTTATAGTCTCCAAGGAGGAGACATTCTCCAATAGGGAGGAAACTCACTAGCATATAACTCCTGGTCAGATACCGATATTTCGAAACCTGATTGTTTCTCCTCAGTGACCGTGGAAAGTGGTGTCTTAAGAGGTTATCTTTTTATATGTTCTACTTTTCATAAGAAAATTTAGCTTGTTTTGCTCTTTTATGTATATATATATATATATATATATATATATATATATATATATATAATGTGTGTGTGTGTGTGTGTGTGTGTGTGTGTGTGTGTGTGTGTGTGTGTGTATTTTCTTCATCTTCAATTTTGTTTTCTTTTCTTTGTTTCTAAACGTTCAAATCTTTGCCAAGTCATTACTATAATGACTGAAGAATTATTAGCCTGCACTTGTTTTCCCCCACTACTTAATTGTTCAGCATTATATTGTTTGGTCAATCAGTGGGAGATTGCATCTCTTAGGAGATTCAAGTAAAGGTTGTTCTGTACAATTCTTAGCCACTCACAATGCTTGGGTTATTGAACAGCAGAGCTGACTACTCAGACTGTTCCATATCTTTTGATCTCCCTTGCATCCTTGAATGGATCCTCAAGCATAGGCTCAAAGATTGTCCCCTACATTTTATACTGTTTGCATAATGTTTTTAAACAGTAAACAAGTTGGGTATTTTTTGCTCCATAAGAAAACCTAACACAGAGTAACTTTTATTCAAGACTGGCACAGCCTTTTAAACTTGAATAAAGTCAGACAAATACATAGACGAACAATCTAATAGTGGGGGAAAAAACAAGCGCAGGCCAACAACTGAACTATCTTCATAGTAATGACTTGGCAAAGATTTGGACCTCCTTAAGTCCAAATCTTTGCCAAGTCATTACTATGAAGATAGTTCAGTTGTTGGCCTGCGCTTGTTTTTTCCCCCACTATTAGATTGTTCGTCTATGTATTTGTCTGACTTTATTCAAGTTTAAAAGGCTGTGCCAGTCTTGAATAAAAGTTACTCTGTGTTAGGTTTTCTTATGGGAGCAAAAAATACCCAACTTGTTTACTGTTTATCGTTTACTGTTCCCTGCCTCATTTCATTTCCGATTAATGTTTTTAGTTTTTCAGCAACTTTTTTCCTCTCCACACTTTCGTTTTATTCCTTTTACTACCATTCGCTGGCTGCTTTGGGGGTGCTGTTGGATTCTTTTTTTTAACCCTTGGTGGTGAGAACACCACAGAATTATGGACTGTGGTGTGTCTCTATTTGACACCAAGAGCACAAAAACAATCAGACGTGTCTCCCTGATGAATCCGATCCAGCGGACGAAAGGCCTAGGAGCAGGCAATGCAAATAGATCTGCTTTCGAGAGGGATTACGATGGTTCTCTCACGCAGTTAGTGACGGGTTTCTCATGTTTATGATGTATTTCCCCCAATTTTCTTCATCTTCAATTTTGTTTTCTTTTCTTTCTTTCTACACGTTCAAATCTTCGCAAAGTCGTTACTATAATGACTGAAGAATTGTTAGACTGTACTTGTTTTTCCCCACTACTTCATTATTTAGCTATATATAGGATCAATAAGATTAAAACTCATAAAACGATGAGCAACATTTGTTAAAAATAAGGTTTAAAAGGCAATCTACAAATTTGTTTCTAGCTTTGCGCTGTTGTCAGGATGTTTATATATATATAAACTATAAATGAAGTATTTTATCTGTTAATCGTGTGTTGTTTATATAAAATAAATGCCAGAAAGTAATAACTGATTTATTTACATGAATAATCGTTATTTCTATAGACAATCCATAGCACGTATTTGATATTCATTTCTGCTAATAATGCTTGACGTACAAATCTAACAGTCTATTCACACACACACACACACCACACACACACACACACAAATCAGATATTCATTTCTGCTAATAATGCTTGACGTACAAATCTAACAGTCTATTCACCACACACACACACACACACAAATCATGATACGCACGAACAAGGCCTTGTATACACATTTTACTAATCATATCTGTTGAATAAATAGATAACAATGATATGTTGAAATAAAACATTTCGTACGGATACAACGACTCATTTAAGAATAGTATTAATTGTTCTCCTAAATAAGTTATTATCTAGCGAGGTCCCCAAAATAATGATGATATCCGCGAAAATCATCCTGTTTCCCTGTTAAACACACACACACACACACACACACACACACACACACACACACACATCCAAAAGATTATTTTGCAAATGAAATGTCGTATCCAGGAGCACAGCTACACCGCCAATAATGGGCAAAAAGTGCGGAACTGATGTCAAATAAATTTGTGAAAAATGGCCTGTGGATGGAGGAAAAGCCCATTCAGTGATGGTGCACAAGATTATAGAGAAAGCCGAGCAAGCAAACCAGTATGTCCTTTCTGTCAACACGTGCTGTTGGAAACCTGCGACCCTTTGCATGTTGAACGATCCATTACCCACAGCGAGCACGATTTGTTTTCCAGAAAGCTAAAAGCGCAGTGAATTCTGGGACAGGCTCAAACTGAAAGTATGAAAACGGTGATTTGTTCTTCTCGGTAGCCTCCCAAACACGTCGATTCATGTTGATAGTTTCGCGCTCTAAGGCCTCCTTTAGAATACAGCTTTCAAGCAAATCTTTCCTGCTGGCATGATTTTCTTTTATGCAAAGTTCAGACCCCGCTCTTGACTCTAGCACTGCGGTAAACGTCGTGATATCCCGGCATGTAGGTCAGATCTTAAAATAGGCACAAGACAACGCCCCCAGGGAGATGACTGAAAGCGAGACAGCACGCGTAGACAGAGTTATGGTCCTTCCATTCTTACATTTCTTTGTCCGCTTATGTTGGTGCGTGTCCTCGGTGGCGTTCCGGACCCAAGAGCGGATGTGGTGTCCGTTTTACCTTGGGACTGTGATCTCCCAAATGCCCTTTATAGTTCTCCATGTCTTCACTCAATGCTTACAGTTTATAGTGTCAATTATTGTATCCTAGTCCACCATACGGGGCCTTTTCAGGGCTGTAAAATCATACAGGAGATAAAGCTAACACCCGGAAAAACCTTCACATCCTAGGAAAAAAAAGGCTACGTCCCGAACAAGAAACAAATAACAAAAATCATGCATGACGTGTGACTGCAGAACCGTCTATATTAAGGCGGATAAGACCAGAGAGCATCAGCCATTCCGCTTAATATTCTACGCTCAGAGATCGTGAGCAATGAAAGAAAAACATTTAAATGTGGAAAAAAGTATGTCAAATGCCGTAAGGACAGACAGTGCGGAATGGACAACTGTGTACATGTGTGTACAATTTTCACCCCCTAGCAGCCAGATTAGAGAACCAACTGGTTGCCAGAATTAGTATCCAGAAAAAAAAATCAAACTGCCCAGGATATAGACAGGAAAATGGTCAACAAAGGCAGAAAACCTGCAGATGACAGTGGAGAAAAGAAGAAAGGAAAGAAAGAAAGAAGGAAGGAAGGAAGGAAAGAAAGAAAGAAAGAAAGAAATTAAGAAAGAAAGAGGGAAAGAAAGAAGGAAGGACAGACAGAAAGAAAATAAGAAGGAAAGAAAAAAAGAAGGGCAAAAAGAAAGAAATTAAAAAAGAAAGAAAGAAAGAAGGAAGGAAGGAAAGAAAGAAGGAATGAAAGAAAGAAAGAAAGAAAGAATGAAGGAAGGACAGAAAGAAAGAAATTAAGAAAGAAGAAAGAAGGAAGGAAGGCAGGAAAGAAAGAAAAAGGGAGGAAGGACAGAAAGAAAAAAAATAAGAAAGAAAGAAGGAAGGAAGGACAGAAAGAAAGAAATTAAGAAAGAAAGAAGGAAGGAAGGAAAGAAAGAAAGAGAAGGAGAAAAAAAAAAAGCAGACTCGAAGAGAGTGACAGACAAGAGGAAATTACTAACACAGAACTTCCAGAAGCTGCGGTAGCTGTTTGTACTGAAAGAGTCCCCGACGTCCTCACAGGAATCTGCTCCATGCGGTAAGATGACTTCACGCTGGCCCTTCATGCCACCCTGTAAAGTTTCATGAAGATTCGCCCAGTTATCAGAGAGATCTTGCAGACAGACAGACAGATAAACTGACGGGAAAAGACACAACATGATGCTTTACCTGCGCAGTTAGTCAGTTCACATGCCGGTTTAACGTGCACGCCTACTGAAGGTGTAATAGCAGACTAGAATAACCATCCTAGGAGAGTGAGATGGAGTGAACCAGTCTAACACAACACCAATACCACCAGAGCAAACACGCTTGTGTTAAGATAGGCGGCGAAAATGCCAGCTTTTATGTCGGGCGTTAGCGGGATTGGAACCCGTGAGGTCATTGACCCACAGCGGGGTTCACGAAGGAAGATGCTATTTAAAAACAAAGAAGATGCTATTAAAAACAAAGACAACAAAGTGATCCGTGACAACCGCTGCTGGATGTTGCCGTGATGACGTCACGTCACGTGCTCCGGGCCTCGATCCCAAGAAGCCTGGTGAGACTCTAAAAACACACAGATTAAATTTTAAAAGTTGCTGTAATACTGTTGGATGACGCACGAGGTAGTTTGTGGCGTCTGGGTGGGCCGGGGACACCTGCGGCTTCCTGTTTTCCACCTCCAGGAAACTGGCATTCAAACTTAAATGTCAATGAGAACATCGTGACTGGGGCTCCACTGGGCAGCGCAGCTGTTGTTTGTCGAGGTAAACAAATATGAACATGACGTTCCGAAAGCAGGGGCAGATCGTTTCACCTCGGAGGGGGGAGCTGGGTGGGGTGAGGGATGAGCAGAGGGAGTTTTTAATTTTCTTGTAGATGCTTAGGCTGTAGCCAGGCAGGAGTGTTGGGAATTTCTGGAATCCCCTATTTTTTTCCCCTGGAAAAGCTCTGTAGCATATTTTGTTCATTGTGTATCTGTTTCATTCGTTTTGTTTCATTTTGTTCATTTTATTTTTTATTAATATGATCATTTGTTTTTCTCGTCTCATCTGTTCCACTGCATTACCCCCTCACCGCTCAATCACATCCTGGCCTGTCCACCCGCAGCCACGGCACCGGCAATCCTCATGGAGAGTCAACGTCAGATCGTCATGAGGCAACCCACCAGAGGAGGCACTGCACTGCTATCGAATCACTTCGGAGGAGTTCGGTCGTGCCCATTCTGATCCAGCATCCTTAGGACACCATTCACTGAGCCCGCTACTGACGACAATAATGGCTTAGTTGCGGAGTCCGCGTGTGTGTGTCCCCCTCCAGAAGGTGCTACCAGTCCGTCCAGCGACAGTTTCCATGAACTCGCCAATACTGGCAACCTCGACACGAACGCACCAAGGGCACAGACATGGAAAGGATATCGAAACTGGGGTCATCATGAGAATCGGGCATGAAGGGCCAAGGAATTTAAGGCTTTTTTTTTCTATGCTGATCGCTGAGGATGAGGATGAGGATGAGGATGCTACGGAGTTCTATTCTGGTATCAGGCTGCATGACAGGGCCGTAGTCAACGCTTACTTTTATATACAGTATATCCCGGTGTCAACCAGGCCCGAGAGATACTGACACCTGCAGAGTTGGTCAGGAAATTTGAGCAACACTCTCAGAGACGCATCAATTAAGCGAAGGAAGTTCGATTGTGTGGTCCCAGTCTTCCCGGTGTGGCCCATAGCAAACTCAGCTCTGGACAGGAGCCGGTCGTGAGCCTGAAAGTCCCACAAATGTATATGAGAATCTGATAGGAATCGAATCACCATCACATAATATCATACTCACCACCATTCACTGCAAGAGGTACTTCTACACAGACAAGTCTGTTCGTTCGACTGGGAGAGGGGGATGGGAGGTAGTGGGAGGAGGAGGTGGGTGGAAAGGTTGAAAGGGAGGGTGAGGGTGAAGCGGATGTCAAAGCCTCAGCCAGACGGCGACACACTGTCGGGAAAAATAATAACGATATGGGGATTGGGGACGGGAAGAGGAGGAAGTAGAAGGGGGTTCGGCTAGAAGGGATAGAGATGGGGGTGGGGACACAACAATTTTTTTTTTTTTTTTTTTTTTTTTTTTTACAATTTTATCAACGTTCGCCCAGGCTTTTGTTAGTGTCATGTTACGAACAGACAGGCAAACAGACAAACCAATAAACAACACGCGGGGGTAAGTACGAGTAGAATGATGGGTATTTTAAGGCCCGCTCTGAACATAACACGACGCGGGTCACAAACGCTGTCATCTTCATGACGCGGCGAGTTGGGAGGGAGAGGGATGACAGAGCGCTAGTATATAGCGCTCCTACCTACTTTGACGGCCGCTGTCTTGATGCATCAGAGATGGGAACTCTGACAACAAAACCGGAAGACTCTCCGCACTGCGTGACCCTAAAACCCTGACTCTGACCCCTGACCCTATACCTTACTCCGACACCAGCCTAACGTTATCCTAACCTTACCGTACCTGTATAAAAATCTTGTATCCAACAAAAAAAAAAATCAAAAGATGATATAGTATTCCGCCGGACGAAAGGGACAAACAAATGGTGTTCTTGCGCCTTTCTCAACACTCCTACAACCTGTTAATTATGCCCATCTTGCGCCGAATTCGAGAAGAAAAGTGATTGCTCGTTCTTCGTTTTCATTGTCCTTAAAGTTGTTTATCTTGCCTGAAGAAGACCTAAGAGGTCAAAACGCGTCGTGTTTGGCCTTGTGATTTGTTTGTCCACGTTAACCGGGGAGTTACTTAAAATTCCATATAAGATTTCTGTTAATTATGGCAATAATACAGATTGAAGTCTGAAGCAAGGACATTAACTCTCTTCGCCTGTTTCTATTTCCGGAGCAAAAATCAGGGACACGTGACCGACCACAATGGCGCAGAATGTTAGGATTATTACATCACCGTGAGATCATTTTGGTCCCCTCAGTCGCTTCTAGCCAGACTCGTTCGAATTGCTGCAGACACAAGACTGAGACCATGCTGACAACTTTCATCCTCGTGATGCATGCCACCACTCCTAACGGTTGCTGCGGGTGTCTTTCTCTCTAGGGCCAGGATATACTATGAAAGGAAGTGTAGAGCGTAGAACTGTCATGATGTCTCAGACTCAGATAGAATCTCATGATTATCTTCATAATCATCCTCAACATCAGCAATCGTAAAAGGCAGATAACATTTTCAAAAGTTTCCGATCTAATGGCATCTTTATCCTGCTCTCATGGTGACCCATCTCCCGCCCCCCCCCCCCCCATTCCCCCCTCCGCTCTTTCCCCGCAGCCCCCTCACTTCCAACCTTCCTCCCATCTCCTCATCTTTCTCTCATATATGTTTTTTTTTTCCTGTTAACAACAGACAGTTTTTTTAAAACAAAAGACTGGGCGCAGCAAGACAGAAGAGGTAACTGTTTACTGCAAAACGCGGGAGGAAAAGGCAAAGAGAACCTGTTTGCGATGCACGTGCAGCGTATTGGATGGTGCGGTGGACAGGCGATGTCTCGGTCGCCTGTCGTGATTGGCTGAGCAGAGTGCTACATCATGCTGTTGCTGTTTTTCTGTGCCAGCTGCCACCTTGCACTAAAGATCTGTTTCGTGTCGCCCCCCTCCCGACAGTACCCCATGACACCCCCCCCCCCTCCTCTCTTAACATCTCCCGCCACTCCCTCCATCCCCATCCCCACCATACTGCCTCCCCCCCCCTCCCCCACCCCTCCTGAACCCCCCCCCCCCCCCCCCCCACACACACAACACAATCCCGCCGGCCGCCTGTGTCTTCAAGGTCAAGTTCCCAAAGATAACTCCATTTTTGTTTAGTTGTTTCTTTTTAAAACTAAATATCTTTTTCAGATCCGGTTTGGCTTAAGCAATAACATAAAAACAATATGAATGCTTCTGTTGGATCCAAAGAGGGAGAGGGGGTGATGGAGGCGGGGGTGGGGGGTGGGTGGGATGGGGGTAGAGACGGATAAAGATGGGAAAGGAAGAGCAGGGAGAGAGGAAGCGGTGTAGGTAAGGAGGGTGAGGGTGAGGTGTGTTGGAAGAAGATGGAGTTAAATGGAAACTGTAAGGATGCACACACATTCACCTCCAAAAATTATTTCTGTTCATGTTGTCAAAGGCAACGAAGGAATGATGGAATGATCAGATAAAGAGAAATTAGTTTGTTCTTGTTCCGTTAAACATATACTTTATTTTCAATGAATGCCTGGATCCCATTTGGGTACGATTGATCTTTTTGCGAAGCTGGAAAACGAGTCTGAAGTGTGTTAAACCATGAAATTCTTAAACCTTTTTCTTTTCTGTTCTGGTACGGAATTTTCGAGCCTTTTATGTTTCTACTCATACCATCATATACTTGAATTAAGTTTTCAAAGTTGTGTTATTTACTACAAAGTTCTTGAATTAACATTCCACAAAAAAACACGCACGTACGCGCGCACGCACGCACGCACGCACGCACACACGCACGAACGCACGCACACACGTATGCACGCACACACACACACACACACACACACACACACACACACACACACACACACACACACACACACACACACCACGCACGCACGCACGCACGCACGCACAAACACACGTCTGGAGTCACTTTAAGTGAGAAGACGTTAAAATGAAGAACACACACACACACACACACACACACACACACACACACACACACACACACACATAACACACGCGCGCGCGCGCACCATTGTGTGTGTGTGTGTGTGTGTGTGTGAGAGAGAGAGAGAGAGAGAGAGAGAGAGAGAGAGAGAGAGAGAGATCACGCGACAGCGGGTGCACAAATACACGCTTTAGCGTTTGAGTGCACACGAAAGAAGAAGAGAGAGAGAGAGAGAGAGAGAGAGAGAGAGAGAGAGAGAGAGAGAGAGAGAGAAAGAAAGAAAAAAGAGGGGAACATGGATAAGATGGGAGAAAAGGGTGGGAGTGAGATAGGTCACGTAAACAGACAGATAGCCATCCAGACAGACACCTCTACCCCCCCCCCCCCCCCCCTCCCCACTCCAGCCTCTCTGTCCCGACTCTTTCTCCTATGATGCCGACAGTGTGATATACAGTCCAAATGACTTTGGAGACAGCCTCGTTCCCAATAATATACGAAATGATCGTCTTTATCTTAAAAAAAAAAAAAAAAAAAAAAAAAAAAAAAAAAAACACGTGAGTCAGACCCCACGCATCGCACACACAAACCAACCGGTGTACGTTTGTAAAAGGCCGCCTACCTCTAGTTTTCGGACCCGAGATAAATTCTATATGAGACTAAACTGACACTGGGATTAGGGGCATTCATGAGTGCACGCTGGCGTGCCGGTCACATACCTCGTGGGCTGTATTATTATTCCCAATCCTTGGCTTGTGTCGTTTTGTGTTGGTTTGTTTCGTGCGATGCCAAGGTGGTGCTGTCGTCGTCGTCGTCGTC
>CM065717.1:30030473-30042973 GCA_033310375.1 Conus canariensis
GATGATGATGATGATGATAGCTTTACATAGACTCATGACTGCTATGGTCTGAACACTAATAAGGAGATGTAGGCGCAGAGAAAGTGGCTGGGGTGAGAGAAAAAGAGGATAAGGGTTAGGAGGAGGCTGAGGGGATAGGTTGTGTGTGTGTGTGTGTGGGGGGGGGGGGGCTGCAGGAGTGAGGCAGAGAGAGAGAGAGAGAGAGAGAGAGAGAGAGAGAGAGAGAGAAGAGAGAGAACGTCATTTAGTTTAAATATCGCCTTCCCCACCTCACACCAGGGCCATCTTCAAGAAACGTGAAGAATGATTTCTGAATGCCCCCCCCCCCCCCCCCCCCCCCACACACACACACACACCACACTCTCCGTCCCCCCTCTCCCCCTCCTCTAGGGCTTGCCTTTTTCTTCTTCTTCTTCTTTTAAAATGTTATCATTTACGTTTACATCCGTGTCTGTTAGTTGCTTTATCTGTCCATTAGCAAAATGACATTAAAAAAAAAAAAAACAAAACAAAAAAAAAAACCGACTGAACCGATTTCAACTTAACTTGATGAAAAGTAGCCCAAGGACGTACTCGTTAAATTTCGGTGCGAATCCGGGTCAAAAGACGAGTCCAGGATCGATTTGACCTTTTGACCTTGGTGGAGGTCTGCGCTCTCTCAAGCGCCCTGCTAGACAGTGTGCGTGTGTGTGTGTGTGTGTGTGTGTGTGTGTGTGTGTGTGTGTGTGTGTGTGTGTGTGTTCATATGTGTGTGTGTGTGTGTGTTCATATGTGTGTGTGTGTGTGTGTGTGTGTGTGTGTGTGTGTGTGCGTGTGTGTATGTGTGTGGTGTGTGTGTGGTGTGTGTGTGTGTGTGTGTGTGTGTGTGTGTGTGTGTGTGTGTGTGTGAAATCTCGGTGTCATTCGTTTTCCTTGCAAGACAGGCGCACTCAGTCAGACAAGAGGTGGGGCTGGGAGTGGAGACGGGAAGTGCCGGGCAGGGGGCTGGGGAAGGAGTAGCGGGGGTGGGGAGGGGGGTGGGGGTGGGAGGGAGGGGAGGAGTAGTGTAGGGGGAGGGAGGGGAGGGAATGGAGGGGTGGGAGGGAGGGAGCATGGGGTGACAGGCGACGGGAACGGAATGTGCATGAAGGAAAGAAGATTGATTGATAGAATAGATAAATAAGCAAAACAGAAAAAAAAGGAAATAAATGAACATGAATAAATAAATAGATAAATAAATTAAGAAATAAACATATAGACATATGAAATAAAATAAAACAAAATGAATAAGAGAGAAACTTTTTAAAATGGAAAAAGAAGGAAAGAAATAACAGAGGAAAAAAAGCCACGGTGGTGCAGTGGTTAGCATTGCGGGCTGCAGCAGAGGTCGTGGGTTTGAGTGTCTCTGAAAGCGTTCATTTGTGAGGTTTCTTTTCTTTTCTTTTTTTTTTTTTTTTTTTTTTTTTGTGCCCCAGCTCGCTCTTACCCAGCGTTGAGTGTGTCTTGGGTTCAGCTGAAAAGACTGTAACCGCACAGTCGGCTTTCATCATCCGTTTTCTAATGGATGTATCTCAGAGAATGTTCCTGAACATCACTGCAAGTACCTGTATCTCTCGGGCCTGGTCAACGCCTGGATATGACATGGAAGGAAACGTAAGGTAAAGAAAAGAGATGAAAAACAAACAAACAAACAAACAAACAAAAGATTCCCGTCAACTGCTTTTGTATCTTGATAGGAAACAGTTGAAAAGTCTCAACAACAACAACAAAGGTAAAAAAAAAAATTAAAAAAAGACGTTAGGCACGGCCTTGTCCTGTCGGTCTCAGACCAGAATCACACAACATGCATGGCATCATCTAGTGATGAGCGACAGGGGGAGAACTGAAGGCACTGTATCTGACCTGAGGTACCGCCCGGAAGAAAGTACAGAATAAACCAGTTCAGGGGATTCTTTGTTGCTGGCTTAATTATCATCAAAGGCATTAAGAGCAGTAAATTGGGGGCCGGAATAGCTGAGTTGGTAGAGCGCCAGACTCGTGATCCTGGGGTTGCGGTTCGAATTTCGGTACAGGGGGATTTTTCCCTCGGAGTTAACATTGGTTCTGACTCCATTCCCCATACAGTCCTTCGAATGAGACTATAAACCGAGGTTCCGTGTGTGAACGCACGCACAACATCTTGCATACACGTAAAATCCCACCACCAACTTTCGGAAGAGAAGGACAGTTTGGCCGTTGGTATGGATGACACGTTACACATAGCATGCACCTTCCCCGAAGATGGAGTATGGCTGCCTTAATGGCGGGATAAAAAAACGGTCATACACACAAAACTCCACTGCCTGTCTATACAGGCAGTGTCTGCAGGAGTATCAGCCTGCGTATGCAGAAAGGAAGAAAGAAAGAAAGAGCAGTAAATCAGTAATGTAGTCCCCAAGTCGCAATGGAGCCCTGTGTGACGTCATGTCTTCATCATTCCCATTATTTATTGTTTAACAAGAAAAGTCTCGTGTTCGATGTCCTAGCCTTTTGTCATCATGTATGTACATTGGTTATTATCACCGTGTTTCATGTGTCTGTTTATTTTCATTTCCACCACTTGTTCTTTCTTTCTTTATTTTCCATTACATTGCAACTGTATGAACGTTCTTGAATAAAGATGTTTTCTGAAACAAAACAAACAAAAAAAAAAAAAAAAAAAGAGAAATCTCGTGTTCTGAGGCCCTTCAAAGTATGCTCTTCTAGTGAACTCGGTTCCAGTTTCGTCTTTGTGTTTATGACGTTGGTGAATTCATGTCAGAAGACCGTGAACATCGCCTGTTTTAGTTCACGGGGACGGTCGCTGGACGGACACGGTGGCATCTTTCAGAGGGGGGCGTTTATTCACGCTGGCTCCGCGACTAAGCAATGATTTCTACACTATTTAAGTGTAATGGCCTACACTTTTGGGTGTTTGTAATACTCTCCCCTTTTTCCGAGGTTTGTATTACGTGAATGGGAGTTTAGTTTCTGCTCACGTTACATCAGACCAGGCACTACTAAACACCGCCAAGGTGACTTAGCAGTGCGGTGACTCCTCTGATGGGTTGCCTGAAGACGACTATACATAAATTGCTCCCTGTCGACTGTCGGGTGACCCTGGGTGGCGGTGTATAGGACGCTTGGGATTAGTGGTGTGGGAATAATGCCGATGACAGGACAACGAATAATGAACCGCCCCTCACCTTTAACCAAAATGAAAATAAGATAATCTCAGTAACTGTGATTGTATACATGAATGGAGTCATACCACACACACACACACACACACACACACACACACACACACACACACACACACACACACGCACGCGCGCCGCCGCACGCACGCACACACAAACACACACACACACACACACAAGCGCGCGCTTGCACGCCCGCACGCTTGCACGCACGCACGCACTCACGCACGCACGCATGCACACACAGAGTAACTATAATCGTATACGTGAATGGAGTCACACCACCACACACCAACACACACACACCACACACACCCACACCAACACACCACGCAGTACGCACGCACGCACGCACGCACGCACGCGCGCACACATACACACACACGCACACACACACGCACACACATACACATACCACACATACACATACACCACACGCACAACACACAACACACACACCACAACACACACCACACACACACACACAACCAACCACACACACGCACACACAACACACAACACACAAACACACACACACACACAACACACACACACCGCCCCATGGACAACAATGCTCCGTCGTATATGATGACACACACACACACACACACAACCACACACACACACACACCACACCCACACACCACACGCACGACACACACACCCCATGGACAGACAGACGACTTCCGTTCAGTATATGTTGATTGACACACACACACACACACACACACACACACAACACACCACACACACACACACACACACACCACGCACGCACCACCACACACACCTGCCCATGGACAGACAGATGACTTCCGTTCGTATAGATTGATTGACACCCACCCACACACACACACACACACACACCAACCACACACACACACACCCACCACACATCCCAGACAACACACTAGTTCACACCACACACCACAACACCACCACACACCACCACAACACACACAACACACACACCTGCCCCATGGACGACAGAACGACTTCCGTTCAGTATATAGATGATTGACACACACACACCCACACACACACACACCAAACACAACACACCAACACACAAACCTCCCCATGGACAGACGACGACTCCGTTATATAGATTGATTGACAACACACACACCACACACACACACACACACACACACACAGCACACACACACACACACCCTGCCCCATGGACAGACAGACGACTTCCGTTCAGTATATGATTGATTGACACACAACCACACACACACACACACACACACACACACACACACACACACACACACACCACACCTGCCATGGACAACAGACACCCATACACACACACACACACACCACCACACACCACACACACACACACTGCCCATGGACAGACAGACGACTTCCGTTCAGTATATGATTGATTGACACACACACACACACACACACCACACACACACACACACACACCAACACACACACACAACACCACACCACACACCTGCCCCCATGGACAGACAGACGACTTCCGTTCAGTATATGATTGATTGACACACACACACACACACACACACACACACACACACACACACACACACACACACACACACACACACACACACACCTGCCCCATGGACAGACAGACGACTTCCGTTCAGTATATGATTGATTGACACACACACACACACACACACCACACACACACACACACACACACACACACACACACACACACACACACACAATACACCTGCCCCATGGACAGACAGACGACTTCCGTTCAGTATATGATTGATTGACACACACACACACACACACACACACACAACACACACACACACACACACACACACACACACACCCGCACGCACACACACACACCACTGCCCCATGGACAGACAGACGACTTCCGTTCAGTATATGATTGATTGACACAAACAACAACAACAACCCACCAACCACCCCCCCACCCCCACCCCGACCCTCACAACACCACGTCAAAATATAACACACACAAACAACACAACACCCCCACCCACCACCACACCACACCACAACCACCACCTAACAACCATGACAGACAGACGACTCCGTCAGTATATGATGTTACACACCACACACACACCACCACCACCACCCACACCACACCAAACACACCACACAAACAAACAACACATCACCCTGACAGAACTTCCTTCCTTTCGACACCCCCCCACACGACACCCTCACACCCAAACCACACACACAAACACAAACACACAACACCTCAGCCAAACCCTTCCTCCCCCCAACCATTTCCCAGTCACCGGATACCCTCACCCCAAACCACACACTAAAACAAACAACACACACCTGCAGCCACCCTCCCCACCCCACCCACACCCACGACCCCCCAACACCAAACCCCATACTAAATACAAACAACAACAACAACAACCCTGCAGCCAATCCTTCCTCCCCCCCCCCACCACCGACCCCTCACCACCAAACCACCACACTAAAACAAACAACAACCAACAACCCTGCAGCCATCCTTCCTCCTCCCACCCTCCACCACCCGACCCCTCACCCCAAACCACCACACTAAAAACAAACAACAACAACCCTGCAGCCAATCCTTCTCTCCCCCCCCCCCACCCCGACCCCTCACCCCAAACCACCACACTAAAACAAACAACAACAACACCTGCAGCCAATCCTTCCTCCCCCCCCCCCACCCCGACCCCTCACCCCAAACACCACACTAAAACAAACAACAAACAACACCCTGCAGCCAATCCTTCCTCCCCCCCCCCCCCCACCCCGACCCTCACCCCAAACCACCACACTAAAACAAACAACAAACAACCCTGCAGCCAATCCTTCCTCCCCCCCCCCCCCCCGACCCCTCACCCCAAACCACCACACTAAAACAAACAACAACAAAAACAACCCTGCAGCCAATCCTTCCTCCCCCCCCCCCCCACCCCCGACCCCTCACCCCAAACCACCACACTAAAACAAACAACAACAACCCTGCAGCCATCCTTCCTCCCCCCCCCCCCCCGACCCCTCACCCCAAACCACCACACTAAAAACAACAACAACAACAACCCTGCAGCCAATCCTTCCTCCCCCCCCCCCCCCGACCCCTCACCCCAAACCACCACACTAAAACAAACAACAACAAAAACAACCCTGCAGCCAATCCTTCCTCCCCCCCCCCCCCCGACCCCTCCACCCCCAAACCACCACACTAAAACAAACAACAACAAAAACAACCCTGCAGCCAATCCTTCCTCCCCCCCCCCCCCACCCCGACCCCTCACCCAAACCCCACCTCACTCCAAACTTCCAACCCTGAACCCCCTTCCTCCCCAAACTTTACTCCCCACCCACCCCTCCTGAGGTCGTCCCCTCCATCCCCACTCTTATGTTTTCTGCAGGCTATTACTCATTCAGCTTTAGCTTTGGGAAAAAAAAAATCAATACACCTTTACCCCCCTCCCCCCTCTCCCTCAATTTATCCTCCACTTCTCTGCCCGGTAACATCTTCCCTCTTTCATTCACCCGTTAGATTTCTCTGGTTTACTTTTCCATGTCAGGCGTTAGTTTCCGTTATGAAGATCAGTCCTTGTATGTGTCTTAAAGACGAACAAACTGACGATCATAATTCAGAACCAGACTTTGCAAAGTTTGTCTTTCAAGTCAGAATATTCACAATACAGCCAACTGTCGAATCCATGCTAGGATGTACTTTCAAGCAGTTGGTATCGTAGAGAGAGAGAGAGAGAGAGAGAGAGAGAGAGAGAGAGAGAGAGAGAGAGAGGAGAGAGAAATATTTGTGTGTGTGTGTGTGTGTGTGTGTGTGTGTGTGTGTGTGTGCCCGCGCGCGCGCGCACGGGCTGTATGTGTGTGTACAGTGTGTGCATGTGTGTCTTTGTCTGTGCGCGTATGCATGTGTGTGTTGGGGGAGCGTTGCGGGGGAACGAGGGGGGGGGGGGGGGGGGGGGGCGGTCTTGATCAGGCATTTCGATCACACAGTTCATTGGTGGATTTTTCACAGTAAGACCGAATCGACACAGATTCAAGCTCGTTCTCAACTCTTTGCTTGGAACAGAACGCAGATCAGGTTGAGACAGCGAAAGCGACTTGTCGCACATAGTGTTCAATGTTCCTGCAATGAAAATCCTGTCTGTCAAGCATTTTCCCCATTTGCTTACTATCTCATGGAACTAACATCATGGTGCTGATGTGCATAGTAAAAGCATCAATGGATGATATTTCATACAGCAAAGTGATAAACACCTTCCCTGTGTTTATAATTCCTCTGATCCCCCCCCCCCCCTTCACACACACACACACACACACACACACACACACACACACACACACACACACACACACACATTTATCACCCTTTTTTTTTTTTTTTTTACATATGTAACAATTTCACAGTTGTATGTCTGCAGTTTCTTTTTAACATATTTTTTTAATTTTTTTCTTTAATGATGCCCTCTTCCGTCTTCATACCCTCCCCCAATTCCCTCCCTCCCCCCTTTTCCCTTTCCTCATACATATATACATCATTATTGTTGCCATTTATTTGGTTAGCATCAAACCACAAATGTGTGAATGCTCGCTCAACGAAACCTTCTCCTGTCAAATAATTATTCATCGTAGATTTATTTCCCTTGTCCACATTCACAATTATTATGAACGTGATCTGCATTACGATTGGTTGTTGGGGAATCTAGGAATAGGAACATGGCAGCGAAACTGATCTGGTAACTAGGCAATGTTGAAGACTCTACAGCGATTCCCACACACACCCTCCATCCCCCCTCTCCTCCCATCATTTACAAAAAGTAGAGAAAGAAGCGTGACAACATCTTTAATCTTTGCATAGTCTCGTGAGATACTGAAGCCGGTCTTTTTATCGTTTTTTTTTTTTTGTTTTTTTGTTTTTTGTTGTTGTTTTTTTTAACCACTACCGTAACATTACTCCTCCGCTGATTAGTCGACGCAGGTACGACCTGTCGTAGCCCCGTTTCCAGCAGGTTTCTAATCGAAATGAGGCCACTCAGCGGAGAAGACCTGTTCTTTTCGTTATAATGAAGCAAATAAAGATGTCTCTAAAACGTTCTCTCTCTCTCTCTCTCTCTCTCTCTCTCTCTCTCTCTCTGGATGTTTAAATCAGCTATTCTCTCTCTCTCTCTTCTCTCTCTCTCTCTCTCTCTCTCTCTGTGTGGATGTTTAAATCAGCTCTCTCTCTCTCTCTCTCTCTCTGGACGTTTAAATCAGCTATTCTCTCTCTCTCTCCTCTCTCTCTCTCTCTGGATGTTTAAATCAGCTATTCTCTCTCTCTCTCTCTCTGGATGTTTAAATCAGTTATTCTCTCTCTCTCTCTCGCTCTCTCCCTCTCTCTGTTTAATTCAGCTCTCTCTCTCTCTCTCTCTCTCTCTCTCTCTCTCACCACACACACACACACACACACACACACACACACACACAATGTGTGTGCGGGTGTTTAAATCAGCTGCTCTCTCTCTCTCTCTCTCTCTCTCTCTCTCTCTCTCTCTCCATTCTTTAAGAAAACGGCATGTATATCCTCAAACACGACCGCTCCTTATCAACACCCCCACCCCCATCCCCTCCCGGTCCCCTTCCCTACCTGCCCCGTAAAAGTGAGTGCGCGTGCCCTGTAGCTATGACGATAGTAAATGAATGACGTCATGTCGACGTCCCAATTTTTTTTTTTCACTTGCCTCGGGCACCACAGTTGGAGTTCATCCTGAATACTTGTCCTTGTTCTTAGATCGACGAGAGCGATTTCTAATTGACCGCGCGCGCGCGCGCGCGCGCGCGCGGTGTGTGTGTGTGTGTGTGGTGTGTGTGTGTGCACGCGCAAAAAATTGTTTGAGCATGTGTGTGTGTGTGTTTGTGTGTGTGTGTGCGTGCGTGCGTGCGTGGTGTGTGTGTGTGTGTGTGTGTGTGTGTGTGCGTGCGTGCGTGCGTGCGTGCGTGCGTGCGTGCGTGGTGCGTGCGTGCGTGCGTGCGGCGCGCGCGCGCGCGCGCGCGCGGCTGCGCGGCGTGTGTGTGTGTGTAGTTTCAGGTCGTCTGACAAATAAAGTAGCCTTGAGCGTTTTGAAAGATCCGAATGTTCTACTGCCAGAACCCTTCTTCCATTCTCTAGCTCTTCCTGTTGTTTACAGGTGAGTCATGCACATGTGCACACATGCTCGTGCAGCTCGCGTGCATACACACACAGACACACACACACGCGTGCAGTACACGAGAGAGACAGACAGAGAGACAGAGAGCGAGAGAGAGAGAGACAGGGACAGAGAGAGACAGACAGACAGAGCCTCGACCTAAATCCAGGCTATAAGGCAAAAAATTATAATGATAACGATGATAAAAGATGAATAGATAAACAAATGAATAAGTAAATAAACTGATAAAAAAAAAGATAGGTGAATGAATGAATAAATGAAAAATAACAATCTCAAGGGTATCAAACACGATAATTCTGTGCATTGCGTCGATATATTTTTGTCACACTTACACGAAACAATCCAGTCTGTTTCATCTTTTTCATTTTACAAAAAAGTGAAGATCTAGATCAAGAACACCATATGAACTATGCAAACATTACGGACAGGAAAAAAATAGTATGTCATAACTATCAACTCAAACTCATACGTAAGAGTCCCTACTAACTATACACTTCTCTTCCTGGTTTAGATCCCCCACAAAATCAAGTAAATCCACCCCACTTCCTCCCTCCCCTACCCCCTCCTCATATCAGTTCTCAGTATTTCCCATCATCATTTCAATTCATCTTTACCTTATCCCATCAAGAGAGAGGGGGGAGGGAAGAGAAGAAGAAGAAGAAGATGAAGAACAAGAAGAAGGAAGAAGGGGGAGGAGGAGGAGGAAGAGGAGGAGGAGGAAGAGGGGGAGGAGAAGAATTCAACTGACTTTCATAGCCCATCCGTCTGCGATGGACCATATCAAGGTTGTCATCTCGCCCAAATCAGTTTTGTTACGGAGAAGGTGGTGGTGGTGATGCTGATGTGATGATGACGACGACGACGATGATGATGACGATGATGACGACGACAATGATGATGATGATAAACAGAAGAAAACACCAGAGAAGAAAAGAGGTGCTCCATGGTCTGAGGATGAGGAGAGGATGATGATGATGATGATGATGATGGATGATATGACGACGGCGGACGACGACGACGACGACGAAATGATGATGATGATGATGATGATGATGATGATGATGATGATGATGATGATGTGATGATGAAAAGAATAAAAAGAAGAATATACGAGAGAGTGAAAGAGATGCCCAAAGATCTTAATCGAACAGACTCAGCAGAAGAAAGAGACCCTAACGACTTGAAACATCAAAAGGCCGACCACTCTGTCACGATCACATCGGAAAGAAGAGCTGTCTAACTGGCTTACCTCGCCTGTCAAGAAGAACATTCTTCTTGTCAAAAAAAAAGGTCCAACAAGTACGTAGGGGGTGGGGATGGGCGGGGTGGAGGGGTGGGGGGGGGGGAGATGGGGTTGAGGGGGAGGGGAGAGGTGGTAATCCCTGATCAAGTGATAGCCAACACCGATTAGCATCACCCACACTTCATCTTCCTGTTGTCCTGAGGGGAGAGTTTTGCAGAGGAGAGTAGGATAGAAGGGAGATAAGTAGGAGGGGATGAGGGGGAGGGGGGGGGAGACGTATAGAAGATCGGGAAACGGGTGGGTATGGGGGCGGGGGGTGGGTGAGAAAGATGGAAGAGATGAGGAGGGGAGATAGGTTGGTCCATTCATTGGAAAACCCGTCCGAAGGCATGAAGGCTACGTACTGCCATCGATCAACGAGTTTTCGACCGAACGTGAATGAATGACATGACGTTTGTGACGTTCTCAACTGAACGTGATATCTTGCTGCTCCCCCGCATTGTTAGCTTCTCTTCCTCATCACCCCCACCTCCCTTTCTCTTGTCGTTCTTCTTCTCTCTCTTTCTCTTCTCTCTCTCTTTTGTGTGTGGTGTCATGTCATGTGTGGTGTGTGTGTGTGTGTGTGTGTGTGTGTTTTTGTGTGTGTGTGTGTGTGTGTGTGTGTGTGTGTGTGTGTGGTGATTTCAGATCATCTGACAGGTAAATTACCGCTAAATCCTCCTTCCATCCTCTTTCAGTTGTCTATAGATGAATCATGCACTCTCTCGCACGTGCGCGCGCACATGAGAGACCGAGAGAGGGAGAGAGAGAATCACGCAGACATATGCACACAAATATAAGCGCACCATGCACGTCCTTATGCAGAGAGAGAGAGAGAGAGAGAGAGAGAGAGAGAGAGAGAGGAGAGAGAGGAGAGGAGAGAGAGAGAGAGAGAGAGAGAAACAATGATATTGCATTCAGCAAAATCCAAGCCATAAAGGCAAGAGGATTACGCGCAGTAGTTCTATGCTTCAAGATGGTTTTATTCAAACGAACAAACCAAAATTTATAGTTTGCTTTATTGTTTTTATTTTCCAAAAAAGAATAGGGGAGAAATGAAGATAATAGATCCAAGACATAGTATCGTCTGCATTGACATTACAGTCTACATCTCATCTACACGACTTCAACTAAATATGCACATCACTAGCCCATCCAACTGCCCGCCCCCTACTAAATCCTCCAAATCAATTAACTCCGCCTCCCCCCAATCGCCCCTCTCCCCTTCATCAACCCTCCCCCATATGCCCCCCTAACACTCCCACCCACCTATCAGTCCCCCCACTCCACCCCCACCCCGTATGCCCCCATTACCACCCCCATTCATCACGTCCTCCATCCATCTAAAGCAGAACAAGAACAAGAAGTAGGTAACGATGATGATGATGATGATGATATGATGATGATGTGTGGTGGTGGTGGTGGTGGTGGTGGTGACGACGATGATTATGACAAAGACGACGACGACGATGACCATGATGATGGTGATGACGACGGCGACGACGACAACGATGAGGACGACAACGATGATTAAGATAATACCAAAAAAAAAAAAAAAGAAGAAGCAGAAGAAAAGAGATGCTCTAAGATCTTAACTGAACAGCTTCAACAGTTTGAAAAAAAAAAACAAACAACAACAAAATTACCAAACGATTGAAACAACACCAGGCCGACAGGAAAGAAGAGCTGTCTATATGGCTTGCCCCTTCACGTCAACTAAACAGTAACATCCTTTTCTTCTCTCATGCAGAAAAGTCCACAGGCCGTACACCATGTACGTGGAGGGGAGGGGATATGGGGAGGAAGGGGTGGAGGAGGAGGGTGATAATC
>CM065717.1:30045473-30052220 GCA_033310375.1 Conus canariensis
GCGCATAATTTTTTGGTGTACAGCCAAACGCGACTGCCCGAGCTGAGGACCAGTGAAACACGTCAGAATCACTCTGCGTGGGAAGAATTATCATAATCACTATGATGTTTAGCGGCTCACGCGCTCAAAACTACCGTAGCGCCAACGAAGTCCGCCGTAAACAAAGCATACTCATATACCAACTCCAGCCCGCGCGGATCACGCCTTCTTCGGGCTACCAACACTACCCATTCACGTTGAAAGCACTATTACACAAAATTCTGATTGGCGTACGGAAATGAGGGTAATTTGGACCAACTTTGAAATGAGGATAATTTGGACCAACTTCTGCAAGTCTCAAAGTGAAGTGACTGCAGTCGGAAATCGGAACAATTTTTTAAAGATATTTTAAGTAAATCTGCCAGTTAACAGGGACAAATTACAAGACAAAACACGACGCGTTTCGACCTCTTAGGTCTTCTTCAGGCAAGACGAACAACATTCAGGACAATGAAAACGAAGAACGAGCTATCACTTACCTTCTCAAATTCGGCTCAAGATGGGCAAGACTAACATCAGGAAGTGTTTATTTTTAAAGAGGAATAATCTGAATTCACTGACACAAAATATAACAGTGGCATAGAATCTTAACAACCCAGAAACACCGACGACTGTGCTAAACTTAGTTCTGTACGTAAAAGAGCTGAACAAATGACTAGATTTGCGCGAACTCACGTCTCAGCCGTGTTCAGACTTGAGAACTATGACATGATATGCATGTTGGACGTAGACAGGGTCACCTAGGAAATATGATAATATGTTCATGTTGAAAACAGACTCAGTTACAGGACTGCTTAAAATGAAAGGTCTGCGGGTCCTTAGAACCTGTACTCGTATCAGCAATCAACGAGACTCCACTGAAAGTGAGGAGGGTCGCTTGATAAACGGGAGACAATCTTTCCCTCGGTCATTTACAGAGTAAGATTGATTTACTTCCCTTTTTCACGACGACACCGTCCAACCCGTTTTCCATTTCTGCGGTTATGTTCCATTGATGGCAAACGCCACACGATGGATGACATTTCAAAATTACTGAATTATTTATAAACCTAACGCCAGATGCTATCTTTTCATGAAATCAGCTGCAACTTTTACATATCATATTCTGTATACATCACAGCACTGGTTTGATGCTGTTATGTTTTCACAGTGCAGACAGACTCAGTTGTTTCTGGAATTCAAGTAGAACTATGGTTTGGCCATGTTCTGTATTGGGAAGCGATTTTTGTTTTTTAATCAATGAATTGCCAAAGTGGGATTGGATTTTTTTTTCAAAGTATCTATCTGATTTAATAATCTTTGAAATATGCAAGCGATCAGTATTTAGGAAAAAAAAATCACTTTTGATTGTCGACATCTGCCAAAATAGGGAGAGTATTAGTATTTGGTGAATCAAAATGGAAAAGGCAGTGTGCTGTCTTGTTCGCCTCTTTGTTAAATCACCCAGTATTCTGTTGCTTTCTATATCACTGAGTGAGTGCATTCGACTGACTTTCGGAATCCTTATGTGGTTTGTCCTGACCCTGTGTATCCCCAAAAGGCTGAAAAACAGTCCTGATGATTGAATTGTGTCGAGGTCAGCACAGACGGTAAGAAAGTCTGCATCTTCTCTCTCTCTTCTCTCTCTCCTCTCTCTCTCTCTCTCTCTCTCTCTCTATATATATATATATATATATATATATACATACATATATGTATATGTATATATATTATATATATATATATATATATATTACACACACACACACACACACACACACACACACACACACACACACACACACACACACACACACCTCTAAAAACGTCGACAATGCACTCACTTTCACACTCAATGAACACGGTTTGGTTAAAAATATAATTTGAATGTTAAAAATATATAAACACAAAGGACACACACTGAATATATAAACAATATCCAATGAACGAGCTGGGGGAGAGTTAACACGCGAAATAAGCATATCATTGATTTCAGATATATGCAACAGTCAAAATGCATCTCTAATCTATATGCGGTTCACACACCTAGGTTCACTTTAAAAGTAAGTGGAAACAACTCGAGTATAAGGTGAATGTAACCCGTCGTTTAGCTCAACTCTTAATTTCTTGATAAGCCCTATGAACGGCCTAATTCACCTCTTTCTTCGTGTAGATCTGATCAGTTCCCTATATGCTTTGCTGGCCACGATTATTATCATTCTTATACCATCATTACTGCTATTGCAATTATTATCTTTCGCAACGTTCAGATGTATATCCCACTCCAAAACACACACAAACGCCTGGATGCACGATGCACGCGCAAGCACATACATACATACACACACGCGCGCGCGCACGCTCAAACTTATAGTCATTACAATTATCATCTTGTGCATTTGCAGCATGAGAGTGTACTCTGTGTGTGTTGTGTGTGTGTGTGTGTGTGTGTGTGTGTGTGTGTGGTGTGTGTGTGTGTGTGTGTGTGGTGTGGTGTTGTATACATGTGTGGGTGTGTGCACGTCCGCATATTTGTGTGCTTTAGTGTACACAATGTAAGCTAAAGTGTGTAAGTATACAATCATGTGTGTTTGGGTGTGCACGTGCGCGTGTTTGTCACAACCAAATAGATATGCATGTAAGCCCACGTAAATAAACAAATACACTAGTAAAATGATATGTAAGGGAGATTCAATACCAAGAACACATTTTGCTCAACACAAAAGCAATTTTAGGCACCATTCACGATCAGACATGACCGCAGCAAATATCTTGGGGACGGTAGAGAGAGAGAAAATGGAAGGGAGAGAGAGGCATTGGGATGTATAAACATTGGTGTCATCTAAACTTTCAAGGTAAAGCGTACCGGCACAGAGCATGCAACTATCCTATCTGATCCCAGAAAATCTGAAATAGGCCTGTCTGTATACCAAAACTTTAACAAAACAACACAAAACAAAACAAAGTGTGTTGGGGAGGGGGGGGGGGGTGTAGAAAAAGAAACACAACTGAAGTTTCGTTTAAATATATTCCATATTCTAAAATGGAATAGATTCAAACGAAACTTTTTCTAGAAAATAAAGTTTCTACCCTGATATTGCTTTTCAGGCTTTGTAAATAACTTACCATTGTTGTGCCAAAGTATTAACGCATGATCGCCCTTGGAAAGTTCTGTAGTTTATCATGTGGCTTAAATGTGTTGACTTCGACAGTCTAACTACGGTGCAGTTACTTGGTCGCTGAGCCTACATGCAAATCAGAAGGGGATATGACATCGATTGAAAGAAAAAAAGAAAAGAAAAAAAAAGTTGTGTTTCTTTTAACGGAGATGAAATGGATCAGACTTGTGGCGCGCAACAGAGGCTGAAGGAGTATTTCTCATTAGAAATTGAATTCTTTTCAGATTAAGAGTACTTTTCCCAGGTGCTGGTGTATTTGTGTTCAAATCAAGAGGGTTTTTTTCCCAACCAGAGGTGTATTGTCCAAAGGTAATGCTTTCGGCAGCTCTTTTTCTCATGAACTCTGGTTCGTTCGACATTAACTAGTGCTAGAGCGCCTCACCACTCAAGTTTGATGAAACTCAAGACTTGGCATCGCCTCCGGCCGCCCCCCCCCCCCCCCCCCCCCCAACCACCTCTACCCCCTCTCCTCCCCTATAACGTCTATTTCTTCACATGGCGTTTTCGTGTAATTTTTTGTTACTCTTAATTGTGTGTGTGTGTGTGTGTGTGTGTGTGTGTGTGTGTGTGTGTGTGTGTGGTGTGTGTGTGTGTGTGAAAGGTATGAAATGTGTGTGTGTGTGAAAGGTATGAAATAAACTGTAAAAAAAAAAAAAAACGTTGCCAATTGATAGGAGAGAGTGAAAATGGAACACTATCAATAAATGGGGGAAAGGGGATGAGGGTTGAGGAGGAGGAGAGGAGAGGGATGCACAATGGTTTAGATATAACGTCATATAGTACACACACACATTCAACTATCTTACTCACGTCCACATACATATATCAAGAGAGATACAGGCAAACACACACACACACACAGACACACACACACACACACACACACACACACACACACACACACACACACACACACACCGCACAAATTTGTTTCATGGAACAATGGAATGTGAATCATATCATCATCAATCAACACAATGTCTAAAGGTTTACATGAAGTGTGATTGATAATGTCTTTTGCACGTTGCATGAAAATAGTAAGACATTCCACATACCAGCACCGGAATAAACAAGGCTAGATTTTATGCAGGTAGTTTTGTGTTTGAATATCATCATCTTGTTGACATTGCCAATTGTTTTGATAATATTTTTCAGACGTAATGGGGGTATAATCTGACTTTATGTTAAACTTTATTGTAAGTGAGTTTCCGTTTCAGATGCAAGATATCAAAATGCTTCAAAATCAGAGTAAGTTATGGTTGAAGATTTCAAGAGTATTTATTTAACAGGTTGTCTATTTAGACTGAAAAGCTGTTTTGATGTGAAAATAAACTCCTGGAGAATTTCCCCCCCATTCTATACGCTTTCTGGATACCTGAGGTGAGTATCTGGCTTTATCTCTTCCTCTTGTTATGAAAGGGGGTTGGTTGTATTTTCTTTTCTTTTCTTGTGTTTTTGAGCGGGGAGGGAAGGGGGGGGGGGGTATAGTTGGAACGTGTTCATTATAACCATTGAGAAAATTGTGAGACCAGATCTCAAGGGCTTCACAAAAATATCTAGAAACTGACAGAGGAACAGAAAGGCGGAGTCTTTTTTAAAACAATCTTGTGGCCAAGTAATGTCAATTCTGAGCCAGTCACATGTTGTCTTAATCATGTTTCCAACACATGAAATAAATGAACATCACTGCTATGGCTATAGAGAGACGCGTCTCTGAGGTTATTGATCAAGGTGTTAACCTTCAGAAATCCTTCCTTCAGGCCATCTAGACATGGCCATGCTCCGTACGTTCGTACTGCATCACCGTAGCAGCACAGCAAGACAGCAGTTACGACGAAGCAAAAACGTTATATCAAACATCAACATCTCATGATCAAAGTACGTAACACTTGCAGCGAACTTGTATCACATCAAAAATCAATACGACATGATCAAACTACAAAAAAGGACAAAATATTCATGTGAAATGCACCAATACATGGGCAGATTACTCTGTAAGTACTGGTAGTTTTGCCACAAAAAAGCGAAAATTGTTGCCACCAAAACAACCGATGACAGTTGTACACTGCACCAATGGTGTGGTTGTTCTAGAAGCAAAGATGGCACGATCTGATTGATAACACAAAACCGACAGGTATATTGGTCCGGCAAGTCCGTGGTTTCACCTGTTTATACACACACCCGGTGTATCGGCCTGATCCCTCGTTCACCCCACCCCTCACTATGTTACACACTCACTGGCACGCGTTCAGCTACTGAAATACACACATACGACTACACCGTAGCGCTCCAGAACTAACACATTTCATCACATCACAGATTCCCCGAAGTTGGAGTATGGCTGCCTTAATGGCGGGATTAAAAAAAAAAACGGTCATACACACAAAACTCCACTCCCTTTGTTGGGTAGATGGGATTAATCCTTGCCTGTCTATACAGGGAGTGTCCGCAGGAGTATCAGCCTGCGTATGCAGAAAAAAAAAAAGAAGAAAAAATCACACATCACAGAGTATGGGCAAAACATACTCAGCGACATACTGTACAGATACATTCGCAGAACATTTTATATTTATATCGTCACTATTGCCAAGCTTCTGAGTACAAATACACTTGCATAATATTGAAGTGTTATTGGAAAGGTTAGAATAAGAAAAAAAAATGCTGTCGAGACAAACCTTGTGAGGCCAGTCTCAGTAACTGCTCTGTGTAAGGGTGGATAGGATATACTTCGGTAACCTTATTCACTCCAAGTGACTTGCTTTGTGTTGTTGAGACCCTGTATACATGTTAGTTAAGGCGACAGTTTGGTGATGACTGAAAGTAGAGTTGTCGGTACTGGGAGAATGCGCAGGGATTTTTATGATTATCATTCGCTGGGAAAGCATTACTATGCATTATTTGTGCGATGGGACTGGATTATTGTGGACATCGTGTGTTGGGAAGGGGGGCATGTAACTGTGAACAGCAAGTGTTGGGAAGGGTTGAAGCTGGACATCACCCGACACTACGGGGTTGTACTCAGATTCTTCAGAATGTGACGAGTGAGGTAAAGGAGGGTCATTGAGAGGAGGGTAACTGAGAAAGGAAGAAGCTGAAAGCACAAATCTTCAATAGGAAGGGTATAATTGGTGTGTATGTGATTGCTTTGGGCATGAGAGAGAGACACACAGACAGACAGACAGAGAAAGAGAGAGAGGGAGAGAGAGAGAGAGAGAGAGAGAGATTCCGGTGTTTTTTTCCTGAGACAACTGGTGCAGCGTTCACCATAGCACTGCCCACACACACAGCCCTGACAGTCTCCGGGCCCAGTGACCACAGTCAGCGCCAGACTGCACCTCCACCTAACGAGTATTCCAGACTATTTAGACTTTTTTTTTCACAAACGTTGAGAAACCATTTGAGATTCGACAGTGACAAAGTAACTTCGTCGGAAAGACAGTTACCATGCCTGAGTAGTAGCTAGCGGGGTTAAGGTGGGGGGGGGGGGGGGGGGGGAGGAGGGGTGTGTTGGGGGGGGATTTGGTTGTGAGAGCGTGGGCGTGGGGGAGGG
>CM065717.1:30052320-30057320 GCA_033310375.1 Conus canariensis
TTCAAAGTATCTATCTGATTTAATAATCTTTGACATATGCAAGCGATCAGTATTTAGGAAAAAAAATCACTTTTGATTGTCGACATCTGCCAAAATAGGGAGAGTATTAGTATTTGGTGAATCAAATGGAAAAGCAGTGTGCTGTCTTGTTCGCCTCTTTGTTAAATCACCCAGTATTCTGTTGCTTTCTATATCACTGAGTGAGTGCATTCGACTGACTTTCGGAATCCTTATGTGGTTTGTCCTGACCCTGTGTATCCCCAAAGGCTGAAAAACAGTCCTGATGATTGGAATTGTGTCGAGGTCAGCACAGACGGTAAGAAAGTCTGCATCTTCTCTCTCTCTCTCTCTCTCTCTCCTCTCTCTCTCTCTCTCTCTCTCTCTCTCTCTATATATATATATATATATTATATACATACATATATGTATATGTATATATATATATATATATATATATATATTACACACACACACACCACACACAACACACACACACACACACACACACACACACACCACACACACACACACCTCTAAAAACGTCGACAATGCACTCACTTTCACACTCAATGAACACGGTTTGGTTAAAAATATAATTTGAATGTTAAAAATATATAAACACAAAGGACACACATGAAATATATAAACAATATCCAATGAACGAGCTGGTGGGAGAGTTAACACGCGAAATAAGCATATCATTGATTTCAGATATATGCAACAGTCAAAATGCATCTCTATCTATATGCGGTTCACACACCTAGGTTCACTTTAAAAGTAAGTGGAAACAACTCGAGTATAAGGTGAATGTAAACCCGTCGTTTAGCTCAACTCTTAATTTCTTGATAAGCCCTATGAACGGCCTAATTCACCTCTTTCTTCGTTGTAGATCTGATCAGTTCCCTATATGCTTTGCTGGCACGATTATTATCATTCTTATACCATCATTACTGCTATTGCAATTATTATCTTTGCCAACGTTCAGATGTATATCCCACTCCAAAACACACACAAACGCTGGATGCCACGATGCACGCGCAAGCACATACATACATACACACACGCGCGCGCGCACGCTCAAACTTATAGTCATTACAATTATCATCTTGTGCATTTGCAGCATGAGAGTGTACTCTGTGTGGTGTGTGTGTGTGTGTGTGTGTGTGTGTGTGTGTGTGTGTGTGTGTGTGTGTGTGTGTGTGTGGTCTGTGTGTGTGTGGTGTGTATACATGTGTGGGTGTGTGCACGTCCGCATATTTGTGTGCTTTAGTGTACACAATGTAAGCTAAAGTGTGTAAGTATACAATCATGTGTGTTTGGGTGTGCACGTGCGCGTGTTTGTCACAACCAAATAGATATGCATGTAAGCCCACGTAAATAAACAAATACACTAGTAAAATGATATGTAAGGGAGATTCAATACCAAGAACACATTTTGCTCAACACAAAAGCAATTTTAGGCACCATTCACGATCAGACATGACCGCAGCAAATATCTTGGGGACGGTAGAGAGAGAGAAAATGGAAGGGAGAGAGAGGCATTGGGATGTATAAACATTGGTGTCATCTAAACTTTCAAGGTAAAGCGTACCGGCACAGAGCATGCAACTATCCTATCTGATCCCAGAAAATCTGAAATAGGCCTGTCTGTATACCAAAACTTTAACAAAACAACACAAAACAAAACAAAGTGTGTTGGGGAGGGGGGGGGGGGGTGTAGAAAAAGAAACACAACTGAAGTTTCGTTTAAATATATTCCATATTCTAAAATGGAATAGATTCAAACGAAACTTTTTCTAGAAAATAAAGTTTCTACCCTGATATTGCTTTTCAGGCTTTGTAAATAACTTACCATTGTTGTGCCAAAGTATTAACGCATGATCGCCCTTGGAAAGTTCTGTAGTTTATCATGTGGCTTAAATGTGTTGACTTCGACAGTCTAACTACGGTGCAGTTACTTGGTCGCTGAGCCTACATGCAAATCAGAAGGGGATATGACATCGATTGAAAGAAAAAAAGAAAAGAAAAAAAAAAGTTGTGTTTCTTTTAACGGAGATGAAATGGATCAGACTTGTGGCGCGCAACAGAGGCTGAAGGAGTATTTCTCATTAGAAATTGAATTCTTTTCAGATTAAGAGTACTTTTCCCAGGTGCTGGTGTATTTGTGTTCAAATCAAGAGGGTTTTTTTCCCAACCAGAGGTGTATTGTCCAAAGGTAATGCTTTCGGCAGCTCTTTTTCTCATGAACTCTGGTTCGTTCGACATTAACTAGTGCTAGAGCGCCTCACCACTCAAGTTTGATGAAACTCAAGACTTGGCATCGCCTCCGGCCGCCCCCCCCCCCCCCCCCCCCCCCCCCCCCAACCACCTCTACCCCCTCTCCTCCCCTATAACGTCTATTTCTTCACATGGCGTTTTCGTGTAATTTTTTGTTACTCTTAATTGTGTGTGTGTGTGTGTGTGTGTGTGTGTGTGTGTGTGTGTGTGTGTGTGTGTGTGTGTGTGTGTGTGTGTGAAAGGTATGAAATGTGTGTGTGTGTGAAAGGTATGAAATAAACTGTAAAAAAAAAAAAAAACGTTGCCAATTGATAGGAGAGAGTGAAAATGGAACACTATCAATAAATGGGGGAAAGGGGATGAGGGTTGAGGAGGAGGAGAGGAGAGGGATGCACAATGGTTTAGATATAACGTCATATAGTACACACACACATTCAACTATCTTACTCACGTCCACATACATATATCAAGAGAGATACAGGCAAACACACACACACACACAGACACACACACACACACACACACACACACACACACACACACACACACACACACAACACACCGCACAAATTTGTTTCATGGAACAATGGAATGTGAATCATATCATCATCAATCAACACAATGTCTAAAGGTTTACATGAAGTGTGATTGATAATGTCTTTTGCACGTTGCATGAAAATAGTAAGACATTCCACATACCAGCACCGGAATAAACAAGGCTAGATTTTATGCAGGTAGTTTTGTGTTTGAATATCATCATCTTGTTGACATTGCCAATTGTTTTGATAATATTTTTCAGACGTAATGGGGGTATAATCTGACTTTATGTTAAACTTTATTGTAAGTGAGTTTCCGTTTCAGATGCAAGATATCAAAATGCTTCAAAATCAGAGTAAGTTATGGTTGAAGATTTCAAGAGTATTTATTTAACAGGTTGTCTATTTAGACTGAAAAGCTGTTTTGATGTGAAAATAAACTCCTGGAGAATTTCCCCCCCATTCTATACGCTTTCTGGATACCTGAGGTGAGTATCTGGCTTTATCTCTTCCTCTTGTTATGAAAGGGGGTTGGTTGTATTTTCTTTTCTTTTCTTGTGTTTTTGAGCGGGGAGGGAAGGGGGGGGGGGTATAGTTGGAACGTGTTCATTATAACCATTGAGAAAATTGTGAGACCAGATCTCAAGGGCTTCACAAAAATATCTAGAAACTGACAGAGGAACAGAAAGGCGGAGTCTTTTTTAAAACAATCTTGTGGCCAAGTAATGTCAATTCTGAGCCAGTCACATGTTGTCTTAATCATGTTTCCAACACATGAAATAAATGAACATCACTGCTATGGCTATAGAGAGACGCGTCTCTGAGGTTATTGATCAAGGTGTTAACCTTCAGAAATCCTTCCTTCAGGCCATCTAGACATGGCCATGCTCCGTACGTTCGTACTGCATCACCGTAGCAGCACAGCAAGACAGCAGTTACGACGAAGCAAAAACGTTATATCAAACATCAACATCTCATGATCAAAGTACGTAACACTTGCAGCGAACTTGTATCACATCAAAAATCAATACGACATGATCAAACTACAAAAAAGGGACAAAATATTCATGTGAAATGCACCAATACATGGGCAGATTACTCTGTAAGTACTGGTAGTTTTGCCACAAAAAAGCGAAAATTGTTGCCACCAAAACAACCGATGACAGTTGTACACTGCACCAATGGTGTGGTTGTTCTAGAAGCAAAGATGGCACGATCTGATTGATAACACAAAACCGACAGGTATATTGGTCCGGCAAGTCCGTGGTTTCACCTGTTTATACACACACCCGGTGTATCGGCCTGATCCCTCGTTCACCCCACCCCTCACTATGTTACACACTCACTGGCACGCGTTCAGCTACTGAAATACACACATACGACTACACCGTAGCGCTCCAGAACTAACACATTTCATCACATCACAGATTCCCGAAGTTGGAGTATGGCTGCCTTAATGGCGGGATTAAAAAAAAAAACGGTCATACACACAAAACTCCACTCCCTTTGTTGGGTAGATGGGATTAATCCTTGCCTGTCTATACAGGGAGTGTCCGCAGGAGTATCAGCCTGCGTATGCAGAAAAAAAAAAAGAAGAAAAAATCACACATCACAGAGTATGGGCAAAACATACTCAGCGACATACTGTACAGATACATTCGCAGAACATTTTATATTTATATCGTCACTATTGCCAAGCTTCTGAGTACAAATACACTTGCATAATATTGAAGTGTTATTGGAAAGGTTAGAATAAGAAAAAAAAATGCTGTCGAGACAAACCTTGTGAGGCCAGTCTCAGTAACTGCTCTGTGTAAGGGTGGATAGGATATACTTCGGTAACCTTATTCACTCCAAGTGACTTGCTTTGTGTTGTTGAGACCCTGTATACATGTTAGTTAAGGCGACAGTTTGGTGATGACTGAAAGTAGAGTTGTCGGTACTGGGAGAATGCGCAGGGATTTTTATGATTATCATTCGCTGGGAAAGCATTACTATGCATTATTTGTGCGATGGGACTGGATTATTGTGGACATCGTGTGTTGGGAAGGGGGGCATGTAACTGTGAACAGCAAGTGTTGGGAAGGGTTGAAGCTGGACATCACCCGACACTACGGGGTTGTACTCAGATTCTTCAGAATGTGACGAGTGAGGTAAAGGAGGGTCATTGAGAGGAGGGTAACTGAG
>CM065717.1:30062320-30067320 GCA_033310375.1 Conus canariensis
CCTGCTGATATATTGCGCCTCATACCTGCAATGACATATTGCGCCTCATACCTGCAATGACATATTGCGCCTCATACCTGCAGTGATATATTGCGCCTCATACCTGCAATGATATATTGCGCCTCATACCTGCAGTGATATATTGCGCCTCATACCTGCAATGATATAGCCCAATACGTTCGAAAAGTCTGACCCAGGGTAGAAACAAGCAACAAACTGTTTGCCCGTAGGTATTAAATCAACGTCGTAGCAGTTCTGAGACAAACAGGGTGAGGGGGTATTGGAGGTGGGGGAAGGAGGGGAGGGGGGGGGAGAATGGCAACGGGGTGTAGGCGGAGGGAGTGGGGGGGGGAGAGAAGGAGGACGAGGGACGGGAAGTAAGAGAAGGGAAGGAGGACGGGGGGGGGGGGGGGGAGGAGTAAGAAGGAGAGGAAGGGGGGGGGGGGGGGGGGGGGGTAACAGAGGGGGGGGGGGGGGGGGGGGAGGGGGGAAGGAGGGGGATGAGACGGAGGAGGGAGATGGGGGCCAAGGGAAAGGAAAGCGGGAACGGAGGAAGAAGACAGGGAGAGAGAGTAAAGGTGGGGGGAGGGGGGGAGGAGGGGCAGATGTGGGACAGGGAGAAAGGGCAGACGGGAGAAAGGACAGGAAGAAGGGGAAACATGGGTGTCGGTTAAAAAAACAAACAAAAAAAAACCCCTGTAAACTCTGAAGAAAAGGAATCTGTGACCCAAAATGCGCTTTGAATTTGGATTAAAAAAAAAATATATATAGTTTTCAATTGTCACGAACTCCATCTCATTAGATCAAGAAGCAAATGATTTCAGTTCGACCATTGCAGCAATTTACTAGATAATGCCAATCCAAGAAAAAAAAAAAGTACATCATCCGCCATTTTATTTAAGTGACTTTTTGCCTCAGTGCCAGGTTATTGCCCTTGATGTAACAGCTCCAACAGGTCACATACTTCCATTTCCAGGTCTACAAAAAGAACAAGATACCTGTGCAACATCGCCACTTGGGAAATGCATCAATGAGTTCCAATACAGAAATAATGAGAAGGGGTATTACAAGGATATGTATATAAACCATGAGTAGAATAAAATCATGACAAAAAATATTTCAAACAGAGAGCTAGTGTGAGGTGCGCATGTGCGCGCGCGCACTTACCACACACACACACACAACACACACACACACACACACACACACACACACACACACACACACACACATTGCAATTGGAGTTATCAGTTAACGTCATTTTACAGTGCGCACCTTCACTCCCCCTCAACAACCCCCTCCTCCGCTCACTGCATTCCATCTGTTTGGCTGATTTGTGTAGCAAGCCCACACTACAATGATGACAATGGGGCAGAGAATTTTGATGCAACTGCGGTGTCCAACCACTCCTTTCCTCCCTCTCCTCATCTGATAGTGACGTACTTGGCGGGGAAACCACTTGGTTTTCTTCCTAGGGCCACCCTCACCACTACAAAGAAAGCCACACCACCACCACCCTATCTCCCTTCTCCTTTCAGTTTGGCTTCCCAGATAATAATGATCTTCATGGTGCTGTCGTGCCCGTCCTATCCATGCATCATGTGAATTCCATGGACAGGCCGGATGTCCGTGGACATCTTCACTTTGTTCATTATCATAAAAGCTAAAGAGCACCAGGATCTTAGAGACTGTCATCTCTGATCCCAACTACATTATATCACACTGCAGGTGTCTGAAAGTGACTGTCTCCTTCTGGTTGGTGGTGTTGGTACTAGCCCAGACTACTTGTACAATCTCTTTGAGCACTTGGTTGTGCCTCCATGTGTACCTTCCTTGAGCCAGGGCTATTTTACATGAGCTTAGGACATGCTCCACTGTTTGTTTTTCATGACAGAGGGGGCATGCAGGATCGTCTGTTTTTCCCCACTTCACCAGGTTTGCATTTGAGGGCAGAAGGTCATATGCAGCTCTGAGAATGAAGCTGATCCTGAGAGGGGCCATATGCCAAATGTCATTCCAAGTGAGACTTCTTTGGAGTGCATTCTCGCACGTTGTCCATTGCCCTTGCTGGCTCTGCTGGACTCCTTTTTGGAGTCTTTTTTGTCTTCTTTTCTCATCTCCTGAATTATCATGTCTCTTTTGGCATTTCCTTTGACCTTTGACCACCATTCAGTTTTGGTCACCCCAGTCCTTGTCTGTTGGTCTGTGTGTGTCCTGTTATTTCTCTGATCTTGAGACTTTCTTTTGCAGAATCCATCGCCTCTTGAACTTTCCATTTTCTGCCTGTCTTCAGCTGGGGCTTGATTGCTTCTACCACCTTGTCTCCTAAGTCCTCCAGCATGCTTTGAAGTCTGATCTTTCCTGCTTTGTATTCTTCCAGGATGGATTTCAGTGGTAGTTTCAGCTTTGCTTGGCGACAGTACAGCGCTATGTCAGTCAGACAGGGTGGGACACCAAGCCATTTCCTTGTGAACTTGTTGATTTTGGCTTCCATTGCCTCCACTGTGCTGGTGCAGATGTATATCATCAGAGGCCATAGGAGCTTTGGTATCAGCATGAACTGCAGACACCAGACCTTGTATTTGCCAGGGAGCCCACACTGGTCAATGGTTTCCAAGCCTTCTTCCGACATCTGTTTGGTTTCTTTTGCTCTTTGTGTGTCTTTCAGCGTATCATATACCATCTTCCAAGGCTCTTGACTGGCTCTTCTGTGACTGTTGGAATGGCCTGGTTGGCAACACTGAAGACCACAGATTCGGCCTCTTCTCCTTTCCTCAGTGAGAGACTCCGTGATTTCTTTGGCTTGAACTTCATTCTGGATGAGGCAACTATGTCGTCCAGCCTTTCCAGCACGTGTCTCGTCTTCTCTGGATGAAATCACTGTAGTGTCATCCATGAAGGCCTTGAGAGGGGGCATCTTGTATCCATCGCCAAGGTTTGTTTGTCTTGCGTTGCTTGTTGCTGCTTTCAAGATGACTTCCATTGCCAACACGAACAGTATTGGGGAAATTGCACAGCCCATTGCAATGCCCACTTCCAAGTTGATCCAATCTGTTGTGTACTCCTTGGTAGAGAACCGCACTGAGAAGCCATTGAAGTACTTCTTGAGCATGTCGCGGATGTTCTTTGGCACATGGTACATCTCAAGAGCCAACTGTATCATCTCATGGGGTACAGATCCATATGCGTTTGCCAGATCAAGCCACACTACGTCCAGGTCTCTCTTTTCTGTTTTTGCTCTTTGGATTGCGTCCCAGATCATTGTGGCGTGTTCTACACAGCCAGCTACGCCTGGGATGCCACCTTTCTGGACTGACACATCCAAGTTCTTGTTTTCCATGAGGTACTTGGTCAGCCTTGCTGCCATGACAGAGAAGAAGATTTTCCCTTCGACGTTCAGTAGTGATATTGGCCTGAACTGGCTGATGTCACTTGAGTTTTGCTCTTTGGGGATGTACACACCATCTGCCGTCATCCACTGGCCGCTGATCTTCTGCTTTCTCCAAGCTGATCGCAGCAGCCTGTGGAGCCACTCCAGCACCTTGGGACATTTCTTGTGTAGCTGGTAAGGTATCCGTTTGGCCCTGGTGATGATTTGGCTCTGGCTTTCTCGATCACCTTCTTGATTTCCGCCAACGTTGGAGGCTTGTCATTGAACTGTTCCTCAGGGTTGGTTGGCCACACCAGACCTTGAATGTCGAGTGGTGCTTTGCTCTGTGAGTCAGAGTACGTTTTCCTCAGATGCTGCTCAAGAACTCCTTTGTCCACACTTAGGGTCCCAGATTTTGGCTGCTCAAACAGTGTTCTGGCAAACTGGAAGGGGTCTCTGAAGAAGCGCTCTTGTGTCTTCTTTTTTGCTCTTCCTCTTCCTCGCAGATTCCGCTTTGCTGTGGGCGCTGTGTTTTGCTTTCAGGTCTTTCCAGAGTTTTTCCAAGCCTTGTTTTTCAGCTGGCAGTGCGGTCTTCATTTGCTTCTTGAGGTTCTTCTTTTGGACCCTGATCTTGTCCATCTCTTCTTGGCGTCTGGATTTCTTTGGAGGCGTTTTCTCTTTGGGTAGTTTTGCTCCATAGGCGTCTCTACATGTGGCATACACAATGTCCCCATATGTGGCTAGTTTGTGTTCCAGGGTGCTTTTCCCTATCAGTGCATCGAGTCTTTGGACGATTTTTGCATCCAGTTTCTCCCAATCTTCAGTTTCGTTTGCTCGTGGCATGTTGAGTTTCAGGCGCCTGGCATCGAGGGCCTGTGCAAATTCCTCATCCGAGCCAACAGCGTAGATGTCCTTGGCACTGTGGTTTAAATCCTGGCCTTGGTCTTCCGACGTCTTATCTGCTGATGCAGTGCGCTGCTGCTCATTCAGATGAGTCTTCACACATCCCATCTTTGTTCTGTGGATCTTCATGCCACGGGTGGTAGCGAAACGCTTTCCACAGACACATGGATATTCCATTTGGTCCATGTTCATAGTCCGTTTGGGATTTGCAGTCGTGATTGGTTGAGCACCGATGGATTCATCATTCTCTCCCCCTTTCGGTGAATCCTGGGAGCATCTTTTCTTTTTGTACTTAGTAGCCACATATTGAAGGCAAAGTGGGGAGCCAGCCCACAGAGCCCTTGGTTCTGGTCTTTCCCAGTGTCCTCCGGTCTTTCCCGGACGTCCTCCGGCCTATTCCCGGAAGTCAATGGTTTACCCATGCATCAGTAGAAAGAAACTCGTGGAGAGAGCGTGGCAGCAGAGAGTCCTCAGAAGAGAAGCCCCCTTCACGAAAGTGTTTCGGCCCTTATCTCCTGACACTCTAGGGGGGTTGGGCCACACCCGGTTCATGACTTCGGATGTCCCTCTGCTGCCCCCTTTTTTTCCCCCATCTTGGGACGAGCCATGGCTGGGATTCGAACCCATGACCTTCTGGACATGCTTATTTTCCACTTAATGACTCGCACTCTAACCACTGAGCCACAGGGACACCTGATATTTGTAGGAAATTTAAGCCTTATGAAGT
>CM065717.1:30074820-30077320 GCA_033310375.1 Conus canariensis
CCAAACATAAGACTCCTCTTCCACTCTCTCTTTTTCTCTGTCTCTGGTTCTGTTTGTCTTTTCCCTCTATCTGCCTCTCTTTTTCCTCGAGTTGAAATAGGATTGGACACTGAATTTTCCTTTTTCCCATTACACACACACACACACGTGTGCGCGCGTGCGCACACACATACACACACGCGCGCGCGCAGACACACACACACACACACACACACACTTTTAAGCACGTCATCGTCCGTTTACCTATATGTTTTCATACGTCATTTCCTATACGTATTTATTTGTTTTTCTTTTTATGTCATAAGTCCTGAAGACGGTCTATGACCGAAACGTTGTTGATAGTTGTGTTTTTCTTTTTTTAAATCTGAGGAGAATCCTCAAAGACAGTTATTATCTTTTACAGAAGATCTGCGGTTAAATATCTGTTTTATTGGGAAAAGACTTTCTTGTCAACAGGATTACTGTCCGAACATGAAAAAATGATTTTTTTTTCCAGTGGGATTACAATCAGGAATTAGAAAATGATTTTCTTTTTCAGCAAGGTTATAGTCAGAAATGTGGAAAATGTTTCTCATTTTTCCAGAATTACTGTCGGAACACCGGAAAATTATTTTCATTTATAGGGATTGCAGCCGGCATGCTGGAGTATCATTGTCATTCCAGCAGGATAACAGGCAGAGCATTGCAAAAGCGATGTTCATTTTACCAGGATTACAACAAACATGGAAAACGACTTTCCTTTTTCCAGTATTACAATCAAAACATTGGAAATCACTTTCATTTTACCAGGACTACAGTCGGAACATAAGGAAAATGGTTTCATTTCAACAGGATTACAGTCGGAACACGGGAAAAATTATTTTCGTTTCAGCAGGATTACAGTCGAGATATTCGAGATACTGGACAATTGCTTTCGCTTTTCCGGGATTATAGATCAAACAATGGGAACTGATTTTTATTTCAGTGGTATTACAATCACAACAGTGGTAAATGATTTTCGTTTCAGCAGGGATTACAGTCGGAATACTGGACAGTTACTTTCACTTTACTGGGATTACATGTCAATCAACCGCTGGTACCTGACATTTATGCAACTCTCGGTGGTAAATCAACTCCTTGTTGTTGTACGTCGTGTACACACATGCACACACACAGAGTAAAGATGAGGCTGTCAAGTCAAGTCAACTCAACTCAAGTCATGTCGCTACAGCCCCGCCGACCTCGGAGGCCACGTCAGGGTTGGCAGCAAGATAAAAACAGAACTACACGCCAGTCAGTCTTTCATGAATCACAACAGCTTTTATTATTACGCATTTCTTCTTATTATTATTGCCCAGCCAAACACACAGAGCCTTTCCAGTGCTGTCGAACTCATAGTGGATAAAAGGTCACATTCTGGAAAAGGTCACAACCTGAAAAAAAACACACAAACAAACAAGAACAGTGAAGTACCTGGCAGCTGAACTATCGACATCTTTAAGACGGACGAGATCAGCAGGCTCTGCTGAGAGCGCCAGTCCTTCCGTCTAATTTCCATCACTCTCAGGCCGTCTGATTCCCATCACTCTCAGGCCGTCTGATTCCCATCACTCTCAGGCCGTCTGATTTCCATCATTCTCAGGCCGTCTGATTTCCATCATTCTCAGGCCGTCTGATTCCCATCACTCTCAGGCCGTCTGATTTCCATCATTCTCAGGCCATCTGATTCCCATCACTCTCAGGCCGTCTGATTTCCATCATTCTCAGGCCGTCTGATTCCCATCATTCTCAGGCCGTCTGATTCCCATCACTCTCAGGCCGTCTGATTCCCATCACTCTCAGGCCGTCTGATTCCCATCATTCTCAGGCCGTCTGATTTCCATCATTCTCAGGCCGTCTGATTTCCATCATTCTCAGGCCGTCTGATTTCCATCACTCTCAGGCCGTCTGATTCCCATCACTCTCAGGCCGGCCGTCTGATTCCCATCACTCTCAGGCCGTCTGATTCCCATCACTCTCAGGCCGTCTGATTTCCATCATTCTCAGGCCGTCTGATTTCCATCACTCTCAGGCCGTCTGATTCCCATCACTCTCAGGCCGGCCGTCTGATTCCCATCACTCTCAGGCCGTCTGATTCCCATCACTCTCAGGCCGTCTGATTTCCATCATTCTCAGGCTGTCTGATTCCCATCACTCTCAGATGTATAAATAACACAAGGTATTTCAGTACAACAAGATCTCCGTGATAAATGCCATATGGACCAAAAACACTGCATGCAGAAGGAATCACTAGTGGTCATCCTGGACAATTTTCATTGTCTAATGGCCAGATTACAAACAAAACAGACAGACAAACAAACAAACAAAGCTGGCATGTCGTAAATTAAAACCAGAAAAAAAGAAATTGTAAAATAGTTTTCAGAACAAGGACATGAGAATGGCCCACAACTGGAAAACACACACACACACACACACACACACACACACACACACACACACACACACACACACAACATACAGA
>CM065717.1:30094820-30269820 GCA_033310375.1 Conus canariensis
AGATTGGAAAATTGCCATATTCAGACATCTTCATCTGCACAGAATTTTGGTGTTGCTCTTGACTCAGCACTTTCCTTCCAGCAACATGTTTCCACAGTCTGCCGTGTCTGTTACTTTGAGCTTCGTGGCATTGGTTCTGTGCAACATCTCTCCCTGTTGATGCCACAAAATTCTTGTTTCTGCCTTCATTCTATCTAGACTTGATTACTGTAATTCTTATCTAGCTGGCTGTCCCCAGAATCTTCTTTGTTGTCTCCAGAAAGTACAAACAATGCTGCTCATTTGATTCTCAGACAACCCAGATGTTCTCATCAACTCCCTTCTTTCTCTTCACTGGCTGCTGGTTGAAAAACAAATAGACTACAAACTGTCCTTACTCTGCTTTAAATTGTTGAATGGCTTAGCTCCTTCCTACCTTTCTGATCTGCTTCATCTCTATGTTCCTCCTAGGCAGTTGCGTTCTTCTACTGACAACACTCTGCTCAAAATCCCTTGATTTCGAACTAAAACCTATGGCGATTGTTCTCTTTCTTTTCAGGGTCCGGTTTCTTGGAATAAACTCCCAATATCTTTGCGTAGTTCAAACTCTCTGTCTTCCTTCAAGGCATCTCTTAAAACAACCCTCTTCACCTATTGATAGCAGTTCTTTCTTCCCCTTCCCTTGCCCATCAAATTGATTCTGCGACTAATGTGTGTGTATATGTGTGTGTGTGTGTGGGCGTGCGCGCGCGTGTGTGTGTGTGCGCACATGCTGTTGTGTCTGTTGTTGTACGACAGTGTGTCTGGGATCATATGTTTGTGTGTGTGTGTGTGTGTGTGTGTGTGTTAATATGCATCCTTGTTTGTAGGTGCATGACACTTACTGCAATATTCATCTTCTTATTGGTTTCATTTGTTTTCTTTAACCTTTTTCATGTATTTGTAAGCGCTTAGGGCTTATGATGTAAGATTAAGCACCATAAATAATCATTATTTATTATTATTAACAGAGTAGAAAGTAAGAACAGAAGAGTTGATTTGTATGTCTTCTTCAAACATATTTGTTTCAGATGTCTAAAGAACTGAAAAAAAGACACTTGATGAAAATTCACCTACTTTGTATTGTGTCCGAAATAGGTTTCACACACAGTTTGTGTTGACTTGTATTTTGGTTTCATAACTAACAAAGGACAAAAGACCTATGCTTTATAGATTTGACTTGATTGAAAAAAGAGTTTTATATATATATATATATATATATTACCCTAGCAGGGAGTAAAATAAAAACTCCCCATATGGATCTGGCTTTCATTTTATAGATTATTATTCAAACCATAATATCAATATCAATTTTAAAAGGATATTTAAGGCTCCCCATACAGTACATATGTGCATATATGCTTACTGTGAAATCAATAAGTTTAAGGATTTCTGAGTGAGGGAACAAAATGAGAACAACTATGCACAGTATTAATATCGAGTTCATGAAATAATTTATCCCCACCGGGCCATACTCAGCAGCTTGTGTCCAGTTTGCTTGCATCATCAATATTGATCAAAGTTTGTTCAAGGGAATTCACTCTTACACTCTATTACAACATAAAAAATGACACCATGAGGAACTTTCAAAATATTCTAGCAGAAGAAACATGGTTATTAAAAAGAAAAAAAAAAAACGGCATGTTGATCTGTCAGAACTGCAGCAGCGGATTCCAGCATTCAGAGTCACCTGCCTGTACAAAGTCTAACAGAGGAACATGTATACTCCAAACAAAAACAAACAAAAACCTGAATGGGAGAAGGGCATCCATAAGTCGTGACCTGGATCAGTGGATGTTACCGGCCTTCGTACATTAAGGAAGTAAAAAACTAAAACACTTGATGAAGAGGAAGGGATGTGTTGAGTGAAGACTGGCTGCTCAGCTCCTCCTAAATGTTCTTTCTACTCCACACCAGCAGGTTTTTTGTTCTCACAATCACTTAAGCATATCCCTTGGACTCCACACTGGTGTCCTTACATGTTTACTTGAATGACATGAAATAACGCCATTCTGGAGACAACACTTTTGTTGCCAGGGGTCCTTATTCAGTGCATTTATGCGTCAAACACTCAGTGAAACTGCCAAATGTATAGGGGTTGATGATAGATACAAATAAAGTATCTGTGTGTGTGTGTGTGTGTGTGTGTGTGTGTGTGTGTGTGTGAGTGTGTGTAAAATCATGCACGGAAAAAGTGATATTGAAAATCTCATGTTTGACCCAAAAAACGTTAGAGGGTATGAATGTGTAAGGAAGGTTAAAAGTGTGAATACATACTGATTTTACAAGACGATTATTTCAGTTATAACTAGAATGCATGTAGTTCTGTGAAGAGTGCTTTCTTCATTATCTTTGGTCATCAGTCAACCAGTCAGCAAAGGCCTTACATGTTGGTTTGTTAGAAGTGAAATGCTGAATAGCTTTTGCTGTCCATTTTCCCTAGTTGTCAGCCTGTCAAGGAAAAAAACACACAAAGAAAAGAACGCAAATCAACTGGAGGTGAAACTGTCATAAAAAACCGAAATGAATGAGAATACTTTGTTGACTATCAACTCATCCCAGCCATGGTCATTTCTTGTTGGAGACCATAATTGACATGATTCATGGTTATTAGTAAGATCAAACAGTGAGGCACATTGAGGAAACACAGATATGCAATGAAAATAAGTCTCATTGATGAAAGTTATTGATTTATCATAATAAAGAAGAGTGCATGTGGTTAAGTTTGCCACAAAAGGCAGCCATACTATATTGTCTGAGGATTTATTTCCCTTCCAAGATGTTGCAGATTGTTTTGTTTTGAAGTTACCTTGTCAGAAAAATAAGTCCCTCTGAACATAATGTTTTACTGTACAGTTCATTGTAGGCTTCAGATCCAGCCTGTGATAACACTTGACAAAACTTAAGGTGAAAGCTTAATTCATGAAATAAAATGAAAATGTTATTTTTGTGTTGTGTGCTAGTGCAAAACAAAACATAACAACACACACACACACACACACACACACACACACACACACACACACACACACACACACACACACGACTGGCCTGATGCCTGAAAACTTGGTGGTAATATAAAGTTCTGATTTATAGATTTCTGAGATCATGTTATCTCATAAAGTCATTATGTTATTGTTACTGTTCTTGTTATTACCATAAGTATTATTGTATTTATTGTCCTCCTCTTTTTCTTCTTCCTTTATTATCATTACTATGATTGCTATCACTGTTATTAATTATTATATGATTATGATGTTATTTATTTATTTTTTTTAAAATTATTATCATGGTATTTGTTACCCTGTTCTTTCCAGCCTCTTCTCTTTTCTCTCTCCATTTCACAATTTTAGTCTTTTACCCTTGCTATAGTTAGTATTATTGTCTTTATTATTATCATCATCATCATCATCATCACACGATTGCATGCCATTTTCCTTTTTTTTTTTTTTACAAATTGTTTTAATCTGTACTATTTCCCCCCCTTCCCTCCAGCCTGTTCCGTCTTATCTTTCCATTCTGTAATTTTAGTATTGTTTCACCCACAACACAATTCGCACCAAGATCGAAGAGATTAGTGACTGTTTTTTCATCTGTTTGTTTATTTTGTTTTAAGTGTCATTTGTCCTGCCTGAAGAAGACCCAAGAGGTTGAAACAGAATGTCAGTTTTGTAATTTGTTTGTTCCTTCATTGGACAACTCAGTAATTCCATTTTTGCTTTCATGTTTCAGTTTCCACCTGCAGTCACTTCACTTTGAAACCTGAAAACTTGTTCAGTCTATAAACAATTTATAGAGTGAGGAAAAGGTACATGTGGTACATGATTCATTACCCAGTGTCCTGCTATGTCCACTTAGCCTGAAGTCTTAAATTTGTCCAGTTGTTCGGGGAACTTCGTTCAAAGACGGGGAAGAAAAATAAATATGGTACAAAAAGAACGAGAAAATAGTTTTCCCTTTAAAGCATGCATGTGTCTGTGAATTAAACAATTTTCTCCTTTAGGCCAAGTGGTCACAACTATCTTCCAAACAGATCAAAGACTTGCAGATCAAGGACTTCCAGAATTTTTAAGTTGATGAGATTGACTTGCAGCCTGGGGCAGAAAGCTGAGGATGAAACAACTTCCGCCTTCCATTCCTGAGTCAAGATCCGAAATCTTTTACTGTTCTTTCAGAATTAAGCTAGGTGTATCAGACAGAAAAAATTTAAAGAGAGCGAGAGAAAGAGGTGGAGGTTGTAGGAAACGAGAGTAAGTGAAAAATGGAACTGTGTCCTTCCAGAATTTATTTGAGTCTTTAGATCTGTATTTATTTAACAGGAAGGTTTGAAATATAAAATAAGGCAAGCAAAATATGACACTCATACCTCATTTGTTTTGTTGACTAATTCTTACCCTCTTCTTAAGCCAGGCCAATATCTAAGTCAGGAATCTTTATTACAACCCGTTCTCCTGTTTAAATCACCACATATTGTTTATAATTGGTGTCAGTATCAGTTGGTGTACTTTTGTGGTTATTTCCCATCTTTTTGTTCATGATTCTGCTCAGGAAGTAAGACTGGCTCCTTGTATAAGCTTATGTAACAATGAATCAGAGGAAAACAGTGGTGATTCTTCATCTGAAATTGATCAGCAGCATAATTTTGTCACTGGATGCGAAGAATGCTCAAAATAAGCTGGTCATAGTATTTCTGGGGTTTTCATTGAAATGAACATAATTAATGAACAAACTTTTTTCCAGATGAGTCTGAAGAAAGCCCAGAAGGAGAAGGTGAGGGAAGCTTTGCCTACCATGTGGCTCCAGAAGTGCACTTCAGCAGTGCCAAGATGATCAGGTGGGAAATGGTCTGGTGTGAATCTAGGCGTTCAGAAAATATGCACCTTGTGAACAATTTCAGTATTGATACTTTTTCTTTCTTTTTTAATTGATTTTACAAAACTAATGAATCTATGCTTGTTTTGAATTTTGTTGAAAAAGAAGTCCTGGGCATTCATGAAAATGGAAAACGTTCTCTTACTCTTGGTGAAAACAAAAGGGAGGACAATGGGGTGTGCGGTGGGGTGTGGGGGGCAATGGAAAGGGTATTTAAATGATTTCCCTCAAGTTTTCTTCTTTCAGAGCAATGACAGAATCAAAGGAAAATGGCAAAGCTCAGAAAAAATAGAGAAGAATGGAATTTGATAGTAATGATGAAAATTAGATTCAGTTTCTGCTGCAGCTTTTACAGTGCACTTAATGTTCTCTTTTTCTCTCCTGTGCAGTGTGGTGTTCATCAAACGTGGGCCAGTGGTGGAGGCCGATAAGGCAGTGTCCTCACAGGTCAGGGTGATGAACTTCAGTGATGGTTCACCCTACGAGACACTTCATGCTTACGTTAGCAATGCAGTGGCACCATACTTCAAGTCCTACATCAAGGAAACTGGCAAAGCTGAAAGGTATGATGTTGTGTTGGTAAATTTGCAGCTTGAAAGTTGTTTTATTTATTTTTGTGTGTGTGTTAAATCAATGATTAAGACAAAATGTGAGATCCAAATTATTAAAAACTTAACGCAAAGAAATTAAAGGAGCAGGATCTTTTTAAGTACAGCTCTTAATCAGTATTGTGGGTGATGGTAATGGTGGAAATCTGGAGACTGTGATTGCAATGATTTTCATGTGACATGCATTTGTGAAGCTTCCCTCTCCCTTGGAACTTTAATGATAAATTTTGCCCTTCTTTTAGGAAATTCTGACCTAGAAATTTCCCCTTTTCTGCCACTTTCTGTTTGGCTTTGTTTTTATATTCCTTTCGTCTGCTGTCTTTCTTGTCATGACAGGACTTCTAGCATTTTTTTTCCTGTGGTAACCACCTTTTTTTTCTGTGGTGACCACCTTGATGTGGCTCTGTAAGGTATTCTGGATAGAAAGAAATTAAAGAACTGAAATTGTCTTTTACAGAGATGGTGACAAAATGGCCCCAACAGTGGAGAAGAAGATCGCTGAACTGGAGATGGGGCTGCTCCATTTGCAGCAGAACATCGACATCCCCGAAATCAGTTTGCCCATCAACCCTGTGGTGTCTGCAGTGATCAAGAAGTGTCAAGAGGAAAACCGCAAGCCCAAAGTGGAGGACTTTGGAGATCGTGTTGAGGATGCTCAGTTCTTGAACAACCTGCAGAGTGGAGTCAATCGATGGATTCGAGAGATCCAAAAGGTTTCTTTTTAATTTGTGCTTATGACCAGTAGACATATTTTAGACTGAAGTGTCAGAGGGCAGAAGTGTTGTATGATTTGTACAAAAGTGTGCATTTCAAATTTGCTTCTCAGTTGTGTAAATGAAAAGAAAAATTGCATTTTTATTTCACATTTTTTAATGGCTGTTTTAATGGGAACATTGGTAGGTCCAATGATAAATTGATTTTTTTTTTATTATGGAAGGAGCATGCAAGCTAGGCAGGGAGGACTATCTGAAAAAGAATAAACAAATACAGTCATGTTCACCCCACCAATGATGAAATGTACAATAACTTTTGTCGATAATAAAGAAGCCCAGTTTACAGTTACTCCATGAACCATTAGTACAAAGATTTTTGTTTTTGCATAATATAGAGTAATTTTTGCTTTGTTTAAAGTACAGTTTTGCTTTGTAAAGAATAAACAAGTACGGTGACATTTGCTTCTTAAATGTTAACTTCGTGTGAATAAATGTTCCAGAGATAGCAAAGAAAGTATCCCCTTCCCCCACCCTCACCCCAGTAAATCATAGGCACAGTAATTTGTGCTCTGTTGATAAAAAGCACTGTAACTTTTACTCTGTGGTATGTGCAGGAATTTTTGCTTTGTTAGAAAATGAGTACAGTAACATTTGCTCCAGGAACAAAAATCGTTAATGGTTATTTTTGTATCATAAGTGATAAGTCAGTATAACATTTTGGTAAACAATAAGAACAGTAACTTTGGCTCCATAAATAATAAACAAGCACTGTAGTTTATGAGAATGAAACTTATTATAGTTTCTTTGTTATTATCTTGGATGATGTATTGCAGTGTCCCAGCATTGCTTTTGTTAAGGGAGGAATGATGAACAGATCACACTCTGTGTGTGTTTGGTTGGTTAAAACCATCATCTGGTATGGATTTTAATTTAGGGATTCCTGTTCACCATGCTGACAGAAATACAAAGTCATTGACCGTACAGTATCGTTGGAAAATGATTGAATCCAAGGTATCAAATTGAAGATTAGGCTTGCCAAGCTTGTGTGATGATTTCAGCTATGGGCACAGCTATTCTTGTTTCAGTATACAGTGCAGACAGCAGACATACAACGGTGTTTTCAGTTACATTGTTGTTTGTCTGCCATTCAATAAAAATTAAAAGTAAATTGGTGTAGAAATAAAACACTATTGTTCCTGTGCTTTTCCTGCTATGATCATGACCATTTTTATTTGTTAATTGATGTACATCTGAATCAGGATGGAGTACCTTTCAGAAATATTTGGGAAAGGAACTTGAACATCGGTGATATTGTCTTTTGAACAGGTGACCAAGCTGGATCGTGACCCTGCCTCAGGAACTGCCCTGCAAGAAATCTCCTTCTGGCTGAATCTTGAGAGAGCACTTCTGCGCATCCAGGAGAAGCGAGAAAGCCCAGAGATTGTGCTTACGCTTGAGATACTCAAACACGGGAAGCGTTTCCATGCTACTGTCAGCTTTGATTCTGACACGGGTGAGGAGATTGTGTTGTTTGATTTTCTGGTTTGAAATATACTTTTAGGACCTACAGGATAGTGAGATTCCATTTGATATCCACCCACCCGACTTTTAAGGTAGTGAGATTCCATTTGATATCCACCCACCCCTTCCCTTCCTCCCCAAAGACGAGACTTATTCATAAAAACTGCATTGTTATCAAAGAAAGAACTGATAAGAGCTATTTAAAAGGTGAAATATTGGAAAGGTGAATGTTGACAAGCTTCAGTTCTTAGTCCTATTACAGTTAGTTGTGGAGGCATTATCAGGGATGTGAATGTGGATTTCACTTCTCTGTCAGACAGCAATTACTGTATAAAATTTATAGTAAATATTTATTCCTTTTCCATCTCAAAATAGATATAGTCCTTTTAAAAGAAAAAGGGTTTTGTTTGCATTACAGTCTATTTTGTGTGCATGAATAGGTCATTTCATGAATTGGACCTGTGGCAGAATTGTAATAAAAGAAGTTCATTTTAACATACAACTCTTTATTTGTGAGTTACATATGTCAGATTAGCTCTGAAATGCTTAAATAGATTTTATATGTGAAAGTAAATGATGATATTAAATCATTTGTTCTTTGCATGCTTTTATGTGCGTGAGTATGTGTGTGTTCAGATTCCTGTTTTGTTCTCCGTGTATATGATATGATAGAAAGTAACAAGTGTGCCTTTATTATAACATTTGAATCAGCTGTAATATTGTAGCTGTCCTTTTGGTAGCATGCACTGCACTATGTCAAGCTGAATGTGTATGTTTGTTCTTTGGGCAGATTTTGTGACAGATCAGTAGTATGTAATAAAGCATACCCCAGAAGTTGATCTGTCTCAGCCAAACTGCACTTTTCCTTCCATTAAATGCAGCAGAACTGTATCAGATTTTGTTCAGTCTTATGAAGACCATAGAGATGAGCCTATCCATTTTCCAACTTTGCAATGCTTAGTTTAGTATTTGTTAGTTTTCTTGTTACACCCTCCTGTTTTCATCCCAGAAGTGTTTGTTTTCAAAGGATATTTCAGTGGTTCCTTGTGCAGTCTGCTTTTCTGTCTGTTCATCTCTGTTTGTTAGATTTTTGCTATATATGTCTCATTTCCTTTGCTTTCCACAGGTCTGAGGCAGGCCATGGCAACAGTGAACGACTACAACCAGCTGATGAAGGACTTCCCCATCAATGACCTGCTGTCAGCCACAGAACTGGACCGCCTGCGCATTGCTCTGCAGAGCATCTTTGTGCACCTGCGCAAGATCAGGCCCACCAAGTACCCCATCCAGAGGGCCCTGCGCCTGGTGGAGGCCATCTCCAGAGACCTCAGCGCTCAGTTGCTCAAGGTCAGCTTCTCTTTCTGTCCCACAGCTCTTTCTGTCCCACAGCTCGCGATGTCGTGGAAAGATGGGATAGGTAATAAAGTCTGTCATTTTTTTCTTGTATTTCTGCTTTTCTAATTTGTTAAACAGATTGCCTAGTTTTTAGCTGTTGTGCCATGATTTGTTAATTCTTTTGTTTGTGGTGACTGTTACACTGTGTTGTAAAATCTTTGCTTTTACTTGATGTCAGTAACATGATGTGTTGGTCGTCATGAAAATGACATAATGAATTTTTTTTTTTGCCACTTGAAAATCTTGAAGGCTTGGGTAGGGAGGAAAACTACTTTTATGAAGTATAAAAGAAAACATTGAAAAAATGCAGTTTTGTTTACTAGTCTGATGTTCATAAGTCTAATCATATGGAAACTAACGTTTGGAGCTGTTCTGTATTGCAGGTGCTTGGAACACGGCGCCTGATGCACATCCCCTATGATGAGTTCGAAAAGGTGCTGGCCTCCTGCTTCGATGTGTTCAGTGCTTGGGATGATGAGTATGACAAGCTTCAGGGAATGCTGAGAGATCTGATGAAGAAGAAAAGAGAGGAGCATCTGCGCATGGTCTGGCGTGTCAACCCTGCTCACAAACGTCTTCAGGGTCGTCTCGATCACATGAGAAAGTCAGTATCTTCCTGTAAAACATGAACAAGATTGTCATGCTTTTTTTTTATTTGTTTTGTTTCTTATATTGGTATTTTTTAGATCATTGCCAACTTTACACGTGGTAAATTTATTGTATGTGATACTACAGTTGATGTTGCGTGAAAAATAATCATCAGAAACTACATTTTTAAATGTAGCTAGCTCTCCTGCTCATAGAGTAAAGGCGAAGCAGACATATGAAGTCACATTCATTTGATTGGTTTGCAGATTCCGTCGTCAGCATGAACAGTTGCGGCAGGTGATCATCCGCGTGCTACGTCCCACCACCAAAGGTCGCACAGGCACACCAGGAGCTGAGGAACAGGACTTGAAGGCAGAGCCTGTCGTGGACGAGGCTGCAGATGCCAATGCCATCGAGGTTAGACTAGATCACCTCACACATCCAGTTTCTGATGCTGAAATGATCAAACTATTTATTACATGATTGTAGGTTCCAGTGCAGTATGGCAATTTTATATGTAAAATGCCTTCAGACCATAAATTATGTTTCGTAATCAAGATTGAAGACTCTTTACTCTTATTGTTTTTTGTCTTCAGATGTATTAGGCGGTGATTCAGCAGTTTGCACTGAATATGAAAAAGAAAAATGAAGACAAATGTGCTCAGTGTTATCAGTTTATTGTACATGTTTATCACATGTGACGTGTATACTTTTTAAGGACTTAGGGCATTCATTTTATTAGAGGTATAAATATTCTTACTGATAACATAGATATAGTAATAATGATAGAAAATACTTAGTATACAGTAAATTATCATTCTTTGCTATTGATGACGTTGATTGAATAATGATAGTAGATACTTAGTACACAACATATCATTTTTTTTTTTATCATACCCCAGGAGGTGAACCTGGCCTATGAGAATGTCAAGGAAGTGGACGTTCTGGATGTGTCCAAAGAAGGAGCAGATGCTTGGGAAGCTGCCATCAAGAGGTAAGTGTGCTGAAGTCCAGACCATACTTATCCATCTGTACATAAGTTACAATCGAAGTATATGTGTCTTGTTTACAAGTAACAAGGTGAAATAATCCATTTGTATGTGTAGGAACCTGGTGGCGCAGTAGAACCTTCATCAAATGAATTTGTTGTGTTTTTTCAGAGTCTGTGGAAGAAATGTTTTATTAATCCTAGTAAGCAAAAGATATATTATTCGTAGCATCTTAAAAGTTGTTGTAGAAAGGTTCTACTGTACTGAAAAAGATTGTTCCAGCTGAAACGTTTTCTCTCTCAATATAAGTAATGAATTGGCACAGAAAATAAATTAAGATGATTATTTTGAATTGACAGTGCCATTTTTAAAACGGTAAATAAAAAAAGAAAGGTGAAAAGAAGAAAAGTGCTGCCAGTTGTCATGTTTGACTCAGTTAATACATTTTACTTTTTGCAGATATGATGAGCGCATTGATCGTGTGGAGACACGGATCACTGCTCGTCTCCGAGACCAGTTGGGCACTGCTCGCAACGCCAACGAGATGTTCCGCATCTTCTCACGCTTCAACGCTCTGTTTGTGCGTCCCCACATCCGTGGCGCCATCAGGGAATACCAGACTCAGCTGATCCAGAGAGTGAAAGATGATATTGAGTCACTGCATGAGAAGTTCAAGGTATCATTAGATGTTGACATTCTTTGTTTCTCTCCCTCTCTTTTTCTCTCTCTGTCTCTAATTAGATGTTCATATTCTTTGTTTCTCACTCTCTCCCCCTCTCTCTCTCTCTCTCTCTCTCCCCCTCTCTCCCCCCTCCCATGTCCATTCCCTTTCCTCTATCAAATAAAGAGTAATGGTAGTGGCAGGATATGGCTTGTGTGAACACGTGTAAACTGACTTTTTTTTAAAGATGGATTTCAGTATTTGAAATTGTTCTTCCAAATTTTGTCTGTGCACTGTGGGATATTGTTCTGTTCACATAATGTAACCAGTTTGGTGGATGCTAGCTCTAGGAGCATACGTTCTGACACTCTTTCATCTGGTGATGTTTCACAGATTGTTTATTTTCTTTGATTAAGATTTTTTCCTTTTTTTTTTCCAGGTGCAGTACCCACAGAGCAAGTCTTGTCGAATGAGCCGTGGGCATGACTTCCCTCCTGTGTCTGGATCGATCATCTGGGCAAGACAGGTAAGTTATAGCAGTCACAGTCTGTCTTCCTGTGCGCAGTTGATGTGCATATTGCTGAGAACATTCATGCCTGTACACAGGTGATTAAACAGTGATCAACCTTTCTGAAAGGTATTTAGAAAAATCTGGTATTCTAAATCTGGTATGAATGTGATAATCACTACTATATAAAGCACCAAATTTTCTGTCCAGATTGAGCGTCAGCTGAATGCCTACATGCGTCGTGTGGAGGATGTGCTGGGCAAAGGCTGGGAAACGCATGTGGAGGGGCAGAAGCTGAAGGCAGACGGAGACAGTTTCCGCATGAAGCTCAACACTCAGGAGCTCTTTGATGACTGGACTCGCAAGGTATTCAGACTTTTCCAAGATGTTTAAAATGTTATGAGACTTGTTGCAAACATGGTTCTTTGAACTGCAGAACTAGATATATTTAGGACAGTCAATTTATCAGTCATTTGTTTTATTTAACTGATATACAAATTTGTCTCAGAATGATGTCAGAAAGGTTTCTGCTTCAAAATTCTTCACGATAGATACCTTTGTGTGTTGCAAGGCTAGAATTTTTTTAATTAAGAAGATAAAAGAACTAAACTTAAAAGGTTTCACATATGTATGTATCAGACATGGACTGATTTCTGCATGACATTTAAGTCAGTGCTGAAAAATTCTTTCAGGATTTGTTGTATTGCATAAAAAAAATTTGATTGTTCAGATAAGGTTATTGTACCTATTTACTGACTTAAGATTTGTGTGTCTTGAAATGACATTAGTACTGCAGCTGCTTCATAATTTTTGCACGCACATAATGATGATTTAATTAGCCACAGAAATTAATGTCATTTGTGCCACTTGTACATGTTGGAAAACAAGCCATTTATCTGGAATTTACTTTATGCAGCATACCCACATACATATTGACTGGAAAATAGCACAGTGAAAATTCAGTTATAAATGTATTTGTTCTAATTGATTGTGAAGTTATATATGTCTGTTTTGCTGAGTGTGTTGTTATGCTTAACTAGGATTTTAGCTCATCAAATGGATGCATGTGTTTTCAGGTTCAGAACAAGCAGCTGTCAGTGACAGGGAAGATCTTTGCCATCACCAGTCAGCGAGGTGCTACCAAGAATATCCTCAGGCTTGGGGTCAACTTCCAGACGGAGATCATACAGCTGGCCAAGGAGGTATGGCATTTCTTTCTTTTTTGAGGGGGGGGGAGGGGGGGGGGGATTCTGTTTTTGTTGCCAGCTGATGAACAGCTTGAAAATGAAATGCATGTGTTTCTTGAAATGTGTGTTTGTGTGTGCTTTTAGAATTCATATCTTGTCATTGACCAAGGATGTACATGATTGGTTATGAATTTATGATACGCTCTTTGTGTTCTTTCTTCCCTTGCCTATTCGGCTATAGATGTATGTACATGAAGTTGATGCACTGAATATCTAAACCTGTTGTATACATTATCATCATGGCATCATGGAAGGTCTGAAGTCAGCATTCTGTTCCAAAATTCTCTTTGAGTCTTTGAGAAGTGGTAGGACAGTCTAGAGTGTTACGATTAGGTTAATAAATCAGACCTGTTTTCTGTTCATTTCAGGTAACACTGCTTTCCGCATGTCTTTACTTGATTTATCATTCCAGGTGCGTAACCTGCGATGGCTGGGCTTCCGTGTTCCATTGGCCAATGTCAACAAAGCTCACCAAGCCAACCAGCTGTATCCCTTCGCCATTTCTCTGTCAGAGAGTGTCCGCACCTACGAACAGACACTGAAGAAGGTGGGTTTCATGCTTGATTTAATCCCCTTTAAAGGCCAACTATAGCTGTAAAAGCAATGTACATTGCTAGAGCACTGTGTAAGGAGGTTCATATGTATTTTTGGAGTGGATTACATGTTTAACATTGAAAACGTTACTGTTGTGACAGCACTCTGTCTTACTCTTTCATTGGTGTAAAAGTAGGAGAGAGCATTTAGTGTCAGAAGGGAACGTCTTGGATTCTTTTATGCACACTGAACATCAGTTGTTTTATTTTCATGCAGATTGATGGCAAGGACTCCATCAAACTGCTGATTGCTGGCATGCGAAAAGATGTGCAGAACCTTGTGGCAGAGGTAAGTGAAAATTTCACAGACACTAGTGTATTAAGCATAATTCTATTTACATTTTTTCTTTTTTTTTTAACGGATCTTTTGGTAGACAGTTGTGCTTAATTGTTGCCAGGGCCTTTTTTTTGTGTGTGTGTGTGTGTGTGCTTCAATTAATCAGTCAATGACAATAAGCAGCAACAAGACTTTTTAAAAATTCTATTACCTGTAAAAGCAATATGTCTGTCTGTGTTGTTGTATTTATGTATGTTTGTGTTTATGTGTATTTTATGTGTATGTATGTCAGTATTTATACATGCATATCGATTAAGAATGTGAAAGAAAAGCTTAAAACCTATTGTACCACCTCACTGAAAACTTCCTTTAATATTACCCATTTGAGGCTGCTTTTGTAAATTTCTGTTAATTTGTATGACGGTGATCAAAATCAAAAGTGGGCGTTTGTCTTGAATAGTATTTATTTATGTATGTTTTAAAGTAAAAGAAAAAAAGTGACCTACAAAGGCCATGTCCATTGACTGAAAAACACTGTGTTTGCAGGGCGGAGCACTGACATGGGAGTCGTACAAACTGGATCCATATGTTCAGAGACTGGCCGACACAGTGTTTGCCTTCCAAGAAAAGGTGTGTAGTTTTTTCTTTAAGATTGTTTGCACCACTCCAGACTCATTTTTTGTATTTAAATTTTTGTTATGTACAAATCATTTGCATATGAACAGTGATTTATGTTCTTACTCTGAGAGTTTTTTCCTTTTGCAGATTATTCACATGATAACATTGTGACAATAAACAATTCATGCCTGAAGCATTCCATGTGTTAGATCATTGGATCAAAAACAGCTGTATCACTTGCATGAAAATCATTGAAATGTGCATCCTCTGATTACCTTTGATGGGAAGTCAGACTTGTTACTTTTAGCTCATAATGTCATATGCGTATTTAAAATTTTGCAGTACGCTCAACCCCCAGCTGACAACATTTGTTCCTGAGCAGTGTAAACTGAAGGTTCTCAGTTCAGAAATTTTGGTGCAGAGAGAGTTAATCACCGTTTCACTTGTCTTCCACAGGTGGATGACCTGCTGTCCATGGAGGAGGAGATTGACCTGGAGATCCGTGGCCTGGAGACCTGTGGCTACAATGCCACCACTTTCAGAGAGATCCTGACCAAGATCCAGAAGGCCATTGACAACCTCTCCCTGCACTCATTCTCCAACCTGCCACAGTGGGTTGCCCGTGTGGATGAAGAGGTATGTGTTACACTGACCAGGAGGCACATTAACTGTCCATAGCTAATGAAGTACTGTTTTGAAAATGGTGACTATCGAAAGAAATAGAGATGGCTGTACTATTTTGACAGAAAAGATCTTGTAAAGATCTGCAAAGACCTTTCAGTATGATGGCATTTGTGAATCCCCAAAGATCTTAAGTTTACAGAAGCTTTACATTATAAGCATGTATGATGCTCACTCCTGTATCTTAGAAAACAAACTATGACATGCATTTAAGTTATGAAGATTTTTCTTTTCTTAGTGTATAAAAGATTTTTGTATTAATATAGCTAGATGTGTTTATTACTTTTAAATATGAACAATAGTTTTGAGAAATTGCTGGTATTTGTAATGAGTTAGAAAAGATGGGATGTAACGTCACACCATTTTCAGTAATATTAGATGATCACTTAACTGTGTTTCATCCCTGATAAGGCTATGCTTACATGGGCTAGAAATGTTTGGTTGTGCAAGATGAACTGCTGTTCAGTGGTCAGGAATTTGCTGACATGCATAACATTGATGCAGGTGGAGAAGCGGCTGGCAGTGAGATTGGAAGCAGGAGTGAAGGCCTGGATCCAGTGCCTGCAAGGGGTGAAGGAAGATACCACAGACAACTCCATGGACACTGACGAACCCAAACAACAGGCCCACAAACCTGGAGGAGATCCTCACATCAAGGTGAGATTGAAACTCGTGAAAATGTGGATCCTCACATCAACATGAGACTGAAACCTGTGAAGATTTCAAGTCTTGTGCGATAAAGGACATCCAGTCATGCATACATTTTTGACAAAATCAGTTTTCTTTTTCTTCAGTGAAGAGCATAGATAACTTTGGACATTAAACTTTATGATGGTAGAAAAAATACTGAGGCAATAGAAAGCAAATCTAAAAAACAAGGCCAGTGTGGAAAACAAAATGGCATTCATTGTTGGAAATTCAGTATGTTACTCCTTGCCTCAGCAACTGTATCATATATCAGTTAAATAGGCCTTGTAAGTTAGTTAATTTGCTTTTTTCCTGAATGTTTACAAAAATTAAAATTTTAAAATCTAGATTGGTAACTTGACACAAAGTTGCAGATGCTCTGCTTAACGCATATTGTGGTATGTGTTCAGCCCCTGGTGCATGAGCTGCGCATCACCAACCAGGTGATGTTTGTCAACCCCCCTGTGGAGGATGCTCAGTATCAGCTGCTGCAAGAACTGTTTGCCTGGGAAGCCATTGTCACCAACCTGCCACGAATCCAGCACTCCAGATACCAGGTCACAATCTTCATAGTGTGCATACATCTTATAGATTGGTTGAAAATTGTTCCTCAGCAGAACTGCTTATAGTATTAATTCCAATATCCAAAAACAAATAGCAGTGTTTACATAAAGGGACATAAGATTGTGGTGAATCTTGGTTGATTGGATTTTCTTCACCCTTACCAGTCCAAACAAATGCTCTCCCTCCACTTAGCGTGGAACATAGCCAAACCTCAGGATTCTCCACCCAAATAAATGCCTTGTTTGTTTATTTGTTTGCACAAGTTTTAGTATAATTCTGAAACTGTATCGTTTTACAAAGCTATGTTTGGGAGCATTTTGTTGATAAATACATCAGCTGAGGAAATAAATCAGATATCAGATGATATAGGGTTAGGACCCTGTTAATGCAACCCAGGGTAAACTTTGCACTATTGTAACGGGAATACAAAGATAATGAATCTTTAGCTTGATTTACATGATGTCAGTGAAAGGTATATGTTACTAGATGGAGCTGCTTCTCTCCTCAGTCTCTTCTTTACTAAAAGAGATTTACATGCAGTAGCAATCAGTTGGTTGTCAATGAATGTCTCAGAAAGATCGGCCTGCTGTTCCTCTGATGAATGGCCTTATGCCAGTCAACTACTGACAGCTGTCTGCACTGCTAGTGCTGACACTTCAACAGGTTAGGGACTGCTTAGGGCTATTTTGGCGTCATATACTTTACCATGTCAGACCATAGCATTCAACGGCAGTTAGCCAGCTCTGTCAGGCCGAATTTTTTCCGTGGCCAATGCAGTCATAAGACAGTCACGTGATGTCACCCCACTTCCGGCCCCGGAAGAAGCCAGTGTCAACTTCCTATAAGTCATTCATCTTCGGCCTGCCGTCAAAGCAAGATAAGTCTTGTGCTCTGTCTCGCCTATACTTGCCTTTGTGTTAACTTTGCTGTGTTTTGTTCTATACTTGATTCAGTTGTGGCTTGCAAATGTGAGGCTCTTGGTGGGAGCGTATTTATCAAAAGATTTGTCTCTTTTACCGGCACTCTCGGGAGCGTATTTATTAAAAGATTTGTCTCTTTTACCGGCACTCCCGCGACTTTGTTACTCGCGATCGTCGGCACCGCTCGCCGGTCGTGTTCCCCCACCATATTGCCGAGCCTCGGGTTCAGCACGCATTTTGTGCTGGTTCCGGCTTGCACTAGACCCTGAGTATTTTTGCCGTGTGAGGCTCTTGGTGGGAGCGTATTTATTAAAAGATTTGTCTCTTTTACCGGCACTCTCGGGAGCGTATTTATTAAAGATTTGTCTCTTTTACCGGCACTCTCGCGACTTTGTTACTCGCGATCGTCGGCACCGCTCGCCGGTCGTGTTCCCCCACCATATTGCCGAGCCTCGGGTTCAGCACGCATTTTGTGCTGGTTCCGCATATTAAGGTTTAGGGCTCAATAACTATCACACCTGTACTCTTTACCCTTCACAGGTAGAACGTGTTCGAGTAAGGGTGTGTGACACTGATCTGCTTATTAAGATTTAGTGCCCAAGAACTATCACACCTATACACAGTGATACTCCACGTGTAGAGATTGCTATTAATAGCCATACCAGTCACACGACCGGTGGCGTGTACGGGTAGTTCGAGTTTTCAGTCGATCTCTCGAGCACTTTGCACGACACCACACGGACGATCGAGATTAATTGATTTTCTCGATCGGCCACCTTGTCTCCTCTTTGCGGTCGTGTGTTCCGGGTTTGCTCTATCCACCTGTGCCCAACATGGTGAAGGACACCGCCGGGTCGAGCCACTCCACTGCTCGGAGTTCGCTCAATTTCCCGGAGAACCCGCGGGTCGATTCCATCTCGGAGCAATCCGTTCGCACTGATGAACGTACGGTTCGGGTAGACAGAGACGACTTCTCCGCGGAAGGGACGCGTGATCTTCCTCGTCTACCAAACCGACGGACGCACGACCGCGGCGTCCCAAGGCTGATAGGCAAGCGGCCACCATTTCAAAATGCCTTTCATTTGATCTGCCTGCTAGTCTAAGGGCAAAGCTCCCCTCAAGGTGCTGCCCAGAAAGTCTAATGGCAAGGCTCCCCTCAAGGGGCCCGGCCGAGCAAAGACTAGCCAACGGAATTCGCCCTCCCCCCCCCTTCTCCATCGGCCAGCTTGCCCTCTAGCCTACGGACTCGCTCGGAGACTTCTAACTATCATGCTGAGTCACGCGAATCTCGGCCCCCGGGGCACCTTGCCGAGCCGCGGACCAGCACGGGTGACGGATCTGGGATGGAATCACCATCCGTCACTCGCCTTGATGAGTCACGTATCTCTTTTTCCCCCCAAATTGATACGTGCACTCATAGCGCTCGGCCCCACCGGGCACAGGTGCAGCCAACACCTGAGCTCGAGGAGCGCTTCGACTCCGGAAGCAGCCTTATGGTCACCCCGACGCACGACCTCGGTGGTGTCCATAATCCTGGGCGTGCGGGCACGCCGCGCCATGGGCCCGGCCGTGCCCATGCACAAGGACGGTCGACCTACCCCGATCGAACGTCACCTTCTTCCCTAGGGGTATTGGACGTTGGGGAACCGACCTTTCGGATCCCCATTTGGGCAACGTCCGCGGTCCCGCTCCTCCGGGGGGAGGATCTACCAGCGGGACCAAGGGTAACCTGACATATTCCTCCAGGGGGAGGAACACGGGACCGCATCCTGACCAATCCGCACTTTCGCGGGTTGGGGGCTCGACTTCCGCATCCTCCTCCATACCATTATGGCCCTCCCAGGCCCATTCCAAGGACGTGTATGGTGCAGTGCACAGACCTGGACGGGGACGACAGGCCACGGCCTCTCAAGCCCCCCCCCAACAGTGATTCAGGTTACCCGGGTCCCCGGGGACTTTCTGCCTACAAGAAGAAGAGGGTCTCGTGGCTACGACTCGGCGGATGTCTGACCTACGCATTCGCCCAACGCGCTGGTCAGACCTTGAGTGCGGCCTACCTACCATGGTTTTTCCCCAGGGCCGCCACAGCCCGTTTACCTCCCCGGGGACCGGTGGCTCTATGCCCCCGAGAGAGACCAGTGGCTTAACGCCAACACCCAGCACGACCAGCTACATGGTCGAATGTGGCACCCGGCCTCACTTACCTGGGTCGACCTTGGTCTCCCTCCTCGGGCGCTGTCCTATCGGCAGGACGATGTCCCGGCCGCCGATTATAGGGCCACCGGGGACACACTACAGGCACCCCTCGACTTACCTCCTGAAGACGGGTGCTATGAACCCTCTCAGGACCAGTACCTCCCTGAGGCGGACGATGACGAGGAGCTAGCCCCCACCTCATTGTACGATGTCCGCACGATAGAACGGTGGCGACCAGACCTCGTTAGGAGAGAGGCCGCACCCGCTGACGAATTTCTCTCCCTCTCCCCCGGCCCAGAGATCTAGACCAATCTACCCAAGAACCCCTCAGTCGCCTCCTTGTTTACGGACAATCCCGTGACCAGGGAGATGGACATTTCCCAGTCGGACCGTCGGTTGATCCCCCACCTGCCCCCCCCTACTTCCGGCGCCATCTCCTTTAAGAACCTAAAGGAATGGGTCCGAGTAGCCAGGATGGGCATCCTCCACACCACGGCGGGACACCTACTTGGACATGCCCCTTCAGCGAGCGGAGGCTCTATGGCCGGAGGACGATGGTGCCATCCCAGTACCGGGGGACCCGGGCTCTGAGGCGCACCAAGAGCCTGACCCTCGCTTGTTCAGCGATCCTTTCATGCGATACCTAGTTAACAGGATTTCGCATCACCTTTCGGCTGCGGCGGACAGCGCAGCCAGAAGCCACTTCAACTGCTTGTTGGTCGCGAGAGAGGCCGTGCTGGCGCGGACCTCTCTCTCCCCGACGCTTAAGGCAGCCCTGCGATGCATCCCGGGCCAGGTCCAGTCGCTCTTTGGCGACTACTCGGCTGACGTCATAGCACAAGCAGTTGAGGAACGCAAGCAGGCTGTGTCCTTTGCGCCCAGGCCACCGCCACGCCCTGCTAGACCCCCACTTCGTTCCTTCCCCAGGCACAGACCCTATCCCAGACAATCGCCTTCCCGCACCGCACGGCCCGCCAAGCGACCTAATCTTCTCCCAAGGCCTAAGCCAAAACCCCATCAGCAAAATTTTCGGTTAGGCCAACAGTCACGCTCCCGGAGCTGACTAGGGAGACAGCCCGAGGGGGACTTAGATCAGGTAGCACCCCCCCTCGCCCTATCCCCCACCCACCAGCCCAGACCCTCGCCCCCCCTGGCGGGCAGCCTCTCCCGGCATGCCCACCAGTGGAGACGCATACGCCTCACCCCTGGATAGTGGCGGTGCTACAGGAAGGGTTTCGCCTTCCTTGGGCCCACGAGCGTCCCCCCCCTCATGCTATCTCCCCCTCCCTCCCCCAACGAACCCTCCCCCGCCAAAGCAGAAGCTCTTCGCACGGAAGTCCAAGACCTCCTCAAAAGAGGGGCCATCTCGGAGATTTCCCACCCAAACCCCGGCTTCTACTCTTTGTGATCCCAAAAGCCTCGGGAGGATGGAGGCCCATTCTAGATTTTTCGCCCCTCAACAAGTTCCTCAGGCCCACCAAGTTCGAGATGGAGACCCCCACCCAGATCCGAGACTCCATCCATCATCGCGACTGGGCCACATCCGTAGACCTGAAGGACGCCTATTTTTCAGATCCTGATTCACCCGGCCCACAGACGATTCCTACGGTTCGTCTGGCAGACCCCGGAGAGGCCTGCACGCATAGTGGACCTCATCTCCTGCCTGTCACAGGCACCCCACACCTCGGCCAGAACCCTGTCCTCCCTCCTAGGAATGATGGAGTCCCTGTCTCCCCTCATTCCCCTGCGGCGGGTCCCCAAACGCCAACTTCAGAGGGAGTTCCGCCGACGTTTGTCACAGACCTCCGACCGCTGGGACCAGGTCATTCCCCTCGGACACTGGTTCATTTCGGCGACGGAGGAGCGGCTCACTCCAGCCACTCTCTCCACCGGGGTCCCCATCTCCCTCCCAACCCAACCCAACCACTGGAACTTTATACAGACGCCTCCAACTTGGGCTGGGGGGCCCACGTGGAGGACAGTCACGCCTCGGGGAGTGGGAGCTGGAAGCGGTCAGGCTAGCCCTTCTCCAACTCCAGCACAAGGTCGCGCACCGACTTGTTCTCCTCCTCACGGACAATACGTCGGTAGCTTGCTATGTCAACAAAGGGGGAGAGGCCCGCTCCATAGGCCTCTCCCTCAGAACAGAGGCCCTCCTTCGCTGGTGTCGCGCAACCATTGGTTTGTGCCCATGATCGACCTGTTTGCCACCAGCTTCAACCATCACCTGCCCCTGTACGTCTCTCCCGTTCCAGATCCCCAGGCGGATGCAGTCGACGCACTATCCCTCCCCGGGACGGGCCTACTGGCGTATGCCTTTCCCCCCTTCCCCATCCTACACAAGGTGATCAGGAAGGCAAGGCTGGAAAGACCCAGGCTGATCCTCGTAACGCCATGGTGGCCGACCCAGTCTTGGTTCCCGGACCCCAAGTCCCTCACCCACGTTCCCCCCCTCCGGCTCAGCCCTCGCTGGGACATGCTGAGACAACCCCGGTCAGGTCTTCCTCACTCCAATCCCAAGATGCTTCGCCTACACGCGTGGCTTCTATGCCAGCCCAACTGCGAACATCTGCATCTACCCCCCACTCGGAGAGACCCCAGTCCGTCCTAGACACACTAGCCGGGGCAGGGGCCTCTCAGGGATTACGGGACTTCGCCTCGGCATCTCGCAGAGCCAGCACCGAATCCCTCTACAACTACCGTTGGGAGAGATGGATAACCTGGTGCTCAGATAACTCTGTTCCCCATTACTGCCCCTCCAACATCCAAATAGGAAATTTCCTCTCCCACCTATCCTCTTCCCTTAAACTGTCGGCTGGCTCCATTCGGGGCTACAGATCAGCTATCTGCACTACCATTCGTCAACTGGGGGGCCCTTCTTTTGACAATGACTTTCTCCTCAGAGAGGTGTCTAGAGGAGTTGCTCTACGGGAAGCTCAGTCCCCTAGGCGCATTCCCCTCTGGGACCTTTTTACGGTCCTCGATGCCCTCAGAAAAACCCCTTTTGAACCCATTGCTTCTATTCCTTTTGACCTCCTCTCCTTTAAGACCACCTTTCTCCTCGCCCTGGCCTCGGCCAGAAGACGAAGTGAGATTCACGCCCTCAGCGGTGACCCCACAGATATCGCCTTCCACAGGGACGGCTCAGTCTCTCTCAAGTTCCTTCCGGAGTTCTGACATCTTGGGAAAGGGAGAAAAAGATGGAGACATGGACCTTTGCCCCTCCAGGTGTCTCAGGTACTACTGGGAACGCACACGCCCCAGGCGCTCCTCCCAGAGACGACTCCTTATCTCCCTCAACCCCAACAATACTAGAGATATCTCGGCGGGAACTATCTCCAGGTGGCTCTCCAAGACGGTGAGATCTACCTACGCTCAGGCGTACAAGGATCTCCCTGTCCTATCACCCAGGGCCCACGAGGTCAGAGCACTGGCCACTTCCACAGCGTTCCAGTACTCTGTCCCCGTGCGCCACCTGCTGGAGGCAGCCTACTGGCGTTCGGAAAATCCCTTCATTAATTTTTACCTGAGGGATATCCGCATGACCAGAGCTGATGGGTCTAAGGGGATTTCCTTTGTGGCGGCCAATGCAGCCATATCGGTCAACCCCAAGAACCACTAGGGCGCTCGCCCTCCTCCGATTCCTTTAAATTCTGCTATGGTCTGACATGGTAAAGTATATGACGCCAAAATGGGGAGTTTGTGTTATACTCCCTGTTTGGCTAGTATACTTACCATGTCAGACTCTAATTCCCTCCCTACCTTCCCCTCTGGCGCCAAGGTTCTCGGGGTCACCATACACCAGGCCTCGCTGAATGACTTATAGGAAGTTGACACTGGCTTCTTCCGGGGCCGGAAGTGGGGTGACATCACGTGACTGTCTTATGACTGCATTGGCCACGGAAAAAATTCGGCCTGACAGAGCTGGCTAACTGCCGTTGAATGCTATGGTCTGACATGGTAAGTATACTAGCCAAACAGGGAGTATAACACAAACTCCCCATATGTAAAAGAACTAGGGTGAATGATGTGACAATATGCCATTGGAAAAACCTCAAAAATAGGGCAGAACCCCATCCCCCCTCTCCACTCCCTTGCCTTCCTCCTACCCCCACCCTCCTTAAATGTGAAGCCTTGTCAATTTCACTTCAAACAATATAATCTGACAGTTCTTCTGTTTTGTTCACAGGTGGGCCCTGACACAGAGTCTGAGATGGACCGCTCATACCGCAAGGTGCTGACACAGCTGCCTGAAGGAAGCCAGGTCCTGGATGATGCCTACGCTGCTGTACAGAAGATCGTTGGTGACTTCAAGAAGTATGTCAATGTAAGTAGGCTGCCGACTGCTGTCTGTGATGTATAGTTTGGGGCGGGTGCTCTGCGATGAAACAGATGCTGATTTTGATGTTTTTCTTGAGAAATTCATCCTTGAATAAGATGTCCACTTCGTGAGGAAGCTGATGAGACATTGTAAAATGCTCCATTCTCCTTTTGGTTGATTCTAGTCAAATCCGCGAAACAAATATTTTTGAAAAGGGCGTTTAAGATGGTGTTTAATTCAGCTACTGGACAGAAAATTTTGCATGAAATGACTTGCAAAAATTGTCTTTATCTAATTATATTTATGTGGAATGAAATCTTTGCACAGTGTTATTTACTTGGAACTTAAACCTGATTATCTGTTGAATTGCTTTTATTAGGTGTGGTTGAGGTACCAGTCGCTGTGGGATCTGAACCCTGATGTCTTGTACGGACGCCTGGGCACCAATCTCAAACTGTGGATGGCCACACTGGAGGAGATCAAGTAAGTGAACAAATGTCTTTGACAGCGTTCTGTTATATTCAGCAAGTAACAGTTTCATACAGATAAGGGCTTGACATCAAATCTGTAATCTAGCTGAAATGGCATTCAATCAAGACGGATTGAACACCCATGAGAATTTTTTTGCTTGTCAGCTGACTAGCTGCGCCAACCACCAATTGCTATTGCCATTTTATCCTTGACAGCATTGCTTGTTTGCATTCAGGGTCAAAATGAAAGCTTGGCAGATTTTTTTTTTTTTTTTTTTTTTTAACTCTATGGACTTTTGTACCATGTCAGACTTAAGCAAGTAAGATTGCTAGGTCTTCAGTTAGGCCCAAATTTTGTGGCAAACACAACACTAACATACCCAGGTGACTGTTGGACACTATTGGTCTACAGTGTGCAGCGGCATCTGTTCTTACATTCCACACCTAAATCTCATCAAGACGATCCTGTCCAGATTTTTCTGTGCCTACACACTCCTCTTTCTGTTAGAGTGCGTTTTTATTTTTCATGTCCTCTGTTCATGGTTCAATCCCTTTTGAGTACAGGCAACCCGAACAATTGTATAATGATAGGTCTAATGCTCTCAGTGTTTCCAGTTGAAGTAGCGTTCATCTTACAGCACTGGTGATTATGATTGTCATTCATGTAACTGCTGTTGATGGTATTGCTTGGGGAAATACTATAAGGCTTTATGTTTATGTGTGGACTGACAGGTCATCACGAAAGACCTTTGATACATCTGAGACACAGACAGAGATTGGGCCTCTTGTGGTGCAGTTTGGAAAGGTAAGAAAGAAAGGAGGTGAAGGAGGGTGGCTGGGGAGGGAGGATGAGACGAGATGGTGTGATACAGTTACTTCGTGTATAGTAATAATCTGTGTTTGACTCAAGGCTGCCCCAGTTTTAGGTTTTTATATTGACGTTTTTTTAATTTTTACTTTTTTTGTTTTGGATATTCTGGATAGAGATGTTTATTTACCCCCCCCCCCCCCCCCTTTCCCTGAAAACATAGTTGTTTTTTTTTGGACAACTGTATTGATTCTGGCAAGAAAAATGCATTTTTAAACATGTCTTTTGTCAACTGAAAACAAAAGTTTGGTAGCCATGGACCAGTATGAAACTGGATTTAACAGCTGGAAAAAAATCTATTCAGATTTGAACTAAGGTCATGCACCCACTGTATATAATGTAGGGTAGTTAAATATTTGTTAATCCAGTGTTGTGTAAATGCCATTAAGTGTGATGTTCACTCATTCAGAGAAGACATTGGACACTGCTAACATATTTATGCATGTTGAATGAAAATTGAACAAGGGAAAATGAAAGTGCTGATGTCTGATAAGTGTGGATAAATATTTTTTTTTTACACATTTGAAACAAATCACTAGCAATTTCAAGAATATGAATAAGTTGAAGACATTACATTGGAGGTTTGCATATGACAGGTGCAGTCCAAGGTGACTCTGAAGTATGACTCGTGGCACAAGGAGGTGCTCAGCAAGTTTGGCAGTATGCTGGGCAACGAGATGGCTGAGTTCCACTCTCAGGTCTCCAAGGTGAGTGCACTGAATGAAGATTCAACTCGCAGGTTTGTTTGTTCTTTGATAATTATTATTTATGTGTCTGTTAGGCATATGATACACTTGTTGGCTATCTCATTTTCTGGTCTGTGTAGTTTAATTGCGCATCTAGGGACCATTTTCAATTAACTTTGTGATGACTGGTGAAGATGAAAAACAGTATTGGTTCAAATATTCTTTTGGGGAGGGCTGTATTTGAAGTTTTCATACCTCCGACATCAAACGGCAGACTTCTCTCAACTCAGAGACAGAGCCAGTGAATAACTAAAGGGTATTTCTCTGTTAATAGTTGATCCTGCCAACTGTTTCATAGTAGCTGGCTTATTTAACCAATTGTCCATCATGAACCTTGTCCATCATGCTGCTTTACTTTGATTAGTAGGGCCATTCTTGACCTCTAGTTTGTACTCCATTTGGGTATTAAAAAGGCTTGGGAAGTTATGCAGGTCTAGCTGTTGTTAAAAAAAAAAAAAGATGATTTCTCAGAAGATTCAAATGTGGTTTGTTCACTTGCTTGTTTCAAATGTGCACTTGGAAAAATACTACCACTATTAAAATGGATATTAGATTTGTTCTGTTTTAAAATTCTGAGCGTTAAATTTGCTTGTCTTGTTAGATTTTGCTTAGTTCATTAGAGGGAATGCTGGACTTCTAATTCACTTAAAAAAAAACAAAAAAAAAAAACAACAAAAAATGTAGCTCAACATTTTCATGTTTTGCTCACGCTCATGAAGAATTGTGAGATTTAGGATTGAATTTTGTGTTAACGAATGATTTGTGACTGTTGCCTGACCCTTCATCCTGTGACTTTGGTGCTGTGTGCAGTCTCGGTCAGACCTGGAACAACAGTCGCTGGACACTGCTAACACATCAGAGGCGGTCGGTCTCATCACCCATGTGCAGGCTCTCAAACGCAAGATGAAGTCCTGGGAGAAGCAAGTGGATGTAAGTTCTTATCCCTTTTAGTTGATACTGTTATCTATATTTGAATTAGGTGAATCTGTTGAAATTTGATATTATCATCCTGTAAAATGTTTATCATGTTGAGATGATTTGGTGAAGATGTATGTATGTGTATTGCACAGTTCTGACTGAAAATGTGGACTCCTCTGAAGAACAAAACATAGTCACTGAAAATGGTGTTTGTCACTGTACAGATGTACAAAGAAGGCCAGCGCATTCTGGAGCGCCAGCGTTTCCAGTTCCCCACCAACTGGCTGTACATTGACAACGTGGAGGGAGAGTGGGGCGCGTTCAGTGACATCATGAAGCGCAAGGACTCCTCCATCCAGACCCAGGTGGCCAGCCTGCAGATGAAGATCTCCTCTGAGGACACTCTGGTGGAGCAGAAGACCTCCACCATGCTGCAGGAGTGGGAGAAAGAGAAACCAGTGGCGGTAAGATAGTGACTCTGTGGAGTTTTATTGTGTTTGTATCTGTTCAGGACATTTTTGTTTAAACTTTTCAGTGAAATAGTTGTTTTTGCTGTTTAGGAAAGGTTTAGATTTTGTTTTTTGTTTTTGCTTGCTGTGGTAAGTGTGTGTGCATGGGTCCATAGAATGGCCATAGAATATTACTACTAAGTAGTAGTTGTGTTACGTGCACAGTAAATCATGTCTCTGCTCACTCTGATCAGACTTTCGATAGGATAGCTTTTTCTGTGTCACACTGTACCATGTCAAATTCAGTCCAAGCAATGACTCGCTTAGAGGTTCTGTAGTTCCAAAACTTTATGGTTAATGCAGTACTACAATGCCCCATAGACAATCTTACATTCTGGGACACAGTGCACAAATGCATCTATTTTCTTCTGTTCTGTATAACAAAAATATGCATCAGGGTTTTTGTTGTTGTTACTGTTACTTTTTTGCTCCGTCTTAACAACAAACTGGCTCGTATATATGCCTTTTCAGGTATTACCATATGAAATGAGTTTTTCTATTACTTGACATGCTTGTACCTTGCTTGGAAATGCAAATCCAGTTAACATAATCGTAAATGAGGTCTCCTTGGCCTATTTATCATACCCACTGGTGGTCAAGTCCATTCAGAGTGTGCTTCTTACTGCTGTATTGTGTTGCTTTTGTTCTTATGAAATTAAATACAAATAGTCTGAGAGGATGGGATGCAGACATTAGCATCACGAGATAGCGTATTTTCAAAGCTCTGATATTACTGGTCATCGCCTTATTTTTACTGCACTATGTTGACAGGGAGAGATGAGACCTGACATTGCCCTGAAGAACCTGACCATCTTTGAGGGCAAATTCAACCGTCTGAAGGAGGAGAGAGACAACGTGTCCAGGGCAAAAGAAGCCCTGGAACTGGCTGAACCAGGTAAGGGTGTTACTTTGTGAGAGAAAAAGTAGTGTGAAGTTGTAACAACAGCAGAAGTCTTTGTTTTTGTTTTAATGTTCTGTTCGTTTGTTTTCTTCAAACTTGGTTGTTTATTTTTCAGCTTATATTTGTTTTCTTCAAACTCAGGTGTGCATTTTTCAGTTGGAATAAAGCAGATTAAGTGGAATATTTGTTCCTTCGTACTCAGGTGTGTATTTTTCAATCTGTATTATGCAAATTAAACAATCATTTCCCCCATCCTCTTTTTGTGGCTGTAATTGAAAGAGCTCTGACGTTTTGTCTATACTGTGTGCTTCCAGGTCAGATCAGCCCCAGTCATGAACGCATGCAGGTGGCTCTGGAGGAGCTGGCGGACCTGAAGGGGGTATGGTCAGAGCTGGCCCGCATCTGGGAACAGATTGATGAACTCAAAGAGAAACCATGGCTGTCTGTGGCGCCCAGAAAGGTCAGAGACTTTATTTTAGTGTTGTGTTGCTCGTTCCTGTATGGAACGTTGCTATGGCTAGTTTTGTGCATTTGAAGAATGATTGCTGAATAGAGGTGATGATAAATGAAATCACAGAACATGCCATGTTGAGGTATGTTCTATGTTAACGATGGTTAAGCCATTTTTTCATCTTGAATGAAAAAAAAATTAGCATTATTGTTTGCTGTATTTGTTTATGTAGTAAAACTACCCATTTTTGGTTTGCAGCTTCGTCAGTCCCTGGATGCTTTGCTGAACCAGATGAAGGAGATGCCTGCTCGTCTCAGGACTTACTCATCATTCGAACATGTGAAGAAAACTCTGCAAGGTTATGCAAAGGTACTGGAGTCGGAATGAAGCTCAGTCTTTTGGATTATGGAGTTTGCTGTGATCCGACCATGATTTTCTTATATTTTAGCGAAAGGCCTGTCATTTTTGAATGAAAGCACATCTTTGATCGGAAAAAAGGTTTAAATAAGTGATAAAGTAACTTCATACGATAATACATTTTTTCCCTTATCAACATCAGAGGAGTTAAACTACATTTATTAAGTGGGTGCTTGATGAACGTGTGCTTGAGATGTTTTATAAATGAAATGAAACTGACGTCACCATCATAAATGAAAAGAATGTGGGGTTTTTTTTGTTGTTTTTTTTTGTTGTAATTACAAATTTCTATTTCCCATTGGATGCAGCATACCTTCAGTGTTTCTCATTGGTTATTTTGGTTGGTCCATTTTTTCCTTTGAGTGTTTTTGAAGTTTGCTCAAGGCTACAGTGATTTACTTGTCCTAAAAAATTCAGTAAACGTTTCAAATTATGGAAGAACCAGAAAGCACCCTTAACCACAACGTAATATGATGAGAGAACCTCTGTTTAGAGCATCTGTGTGGCCTTCAGGTGAATGTGCTCGTGGTGGAGTTGAAATCAGAAGCCCTGAAGGAGAGACACTGGAAGCAGCTGATGCGTCGTCTGAACGTCAACTGGGTCCTGCCAGAACTGAGCCTGGGTCAGGTGTGGGACATTGACCTCCAGAAGCATGAGGCCATCGTCAGAGACATCATCCTGGTGGCCCAGGGTGAGATGGCTCTGGAGGAGTTCCTCAAGCAAGTAAGTGTGAGATGACTTGGTTAACATGGCATTGACTGCACTGAACAGTGAATATGGTGATTGGTTTGGAAATCAGATAGATATTGGTGCTATTCATGTGAAAAGATTTGCAAAGTTGGAACAGGTTGTTTCAAAGTTCTTTACAAGTCAAATAGGATTTTGAAAGAGTGCAAGAGCAGGGTAGAAGGCTGTTTGCCAAATCAGAGGTAAAATATGTAACTTGTGTGATATCTGTATGACATCCAATAACTATATTAGTTTCTGATTAAGAACTGCATGTGCAATACTGTGGTGAAAGGTAACTTTGACCATAGTTTTACTTTTTCAGTCGGTCACATTCATTTATGAAGGAACAAACAAGTCTTTGAAAAATGAGAATCAGCATTTATTAGTGCTGTTGGATATGGTTGCAATATGCCATAATTGATTTTCAGTTTTGTGTATTTCGCAGTTATTCTTTTCATCATGTGGTCAGACTTTGCTTCATTCAGAGAGCGGGGGAGGATTTAGTGTTCATGAACCCTGCAGGCATGAGCATCTTCTTTACAATGTGTTAAAACTCAGTGTATCATGCTGTGATTAACTTTGCTTATTACTGCTCTTGGAACTTACTTGTATGTACAAAATCATAAGTGGTAATTCACATACTTAAAAGCTTGGAAGACTTGAACTGTATTGAGGTATTCCTCAGCCGCAGAGTTTGTCTGATGTAACAGTGTGTCTGTCATTGAATTTAAAACTGTACTTGTCCTAATCTTTATTTCCTAATACTTTGTGGATGTTGTTCAGGTGAGCGAGGTGTGGCGCAGCTATGAACTGGACCTGATCAACTACCACAACAAGTGCAAGCTGATTCGTGGCTGGGATGACCTCTTCACCAAGGTCAAAGAGCACATCAATAGCGTCTGTGCCATGAAGCTGTCGCCATACTACAAGGTAACTAGGATGCCTTTTTCCATGACATAGTGTTATCATTTGTTTGAAATGAACTTAAAGTGGAATGTCTTACCAGTATGTAGTTTTGCAGATTTTTGCATTGGTGTTTGGTTATTTTTTGGGTATATACATCATGTTTGAAATTTTGGTTCATTTATGAGATAAAACATTAAATGGGATAGTGTGGGGTTCATGCTTCACATGCGTTTAGGTGAGTGAGTGCCACTGAAAAGAATGGCTGAATGTACCGGGAAAACTGTCCGTGTCCTTCCCATTGTCAGATATGTTGCGTATCAGATTTATAATTTTGGCATGCCATTGTATATCAAGTTTGAGTGGAATGAATTTTCAGTATAAGTGTTATATTGGTTCTAGCAATTTGAAGAAGATGCCCAAGCCTGGGAGGACAAGCTGAACCGAATCAATGCCCTCTTCGACGTGTGGATTGACGTCCAGAGACGATGGGTCTACCTGGAAGGAATTTTCAGTGGCAGTGCTGATATCAAACATCTGCTGCCTGTCGAGACTTCTCGATTCCAGGGGTAAAAAGTATTTCTTCTTTCAGTGCATTTTTCCTTGCATACACACACGCATGCATGCAAATTAGAAAGTACTCCAGTTTTCTGTGGGGCTGTTGAATATAGAGTTTGTTTATTTACAAAAAAAGCTGGTCTGGGACAATTTTTTTTTACTTGTACTATTTAACATTTTAAAACTTTTTTGATAAAGTGTAGAGAAGGAAAAAGAAGAAAATCCAGTTCATCTGATTTACCTTTTCGTTATCCACAGAGTGAGCACAGAATTCTTGGGTCTGATGAAGAAGGTTGCCAAGTCGCCCCTGGTGATGGACGTACTGAACGTGCCCAACGTGCAGCGACAGCTGGAGCGTCTAGCAGACCTGCTGGGCAAGATTCAGAAAGCCCTGGGAGAATACCTGGAACGTGAGAGAGCCTCCTTCCCCAGGTAGGCAGGCAGTGGTGTGTGGATTCCATGTTTGTTACAGTTAGTTGCCTGTCTTAAGGGAATAGTAAAGCATTTTCTTTTTTGATGATGAAAGGACCACCCAACCTCTCCCCCCTTCCCCCTTTCACTCTCTTGTCTTTCTCCTGCTGTCTCTGTCGATCATGCTGTACGTCTCTTGGTAATCTGTCACGGTCCGTCTGTCTGTCTCTTTATCTTCTCTGTCTCACCCCCCTCCCTTCCTCTCTTTCAGTGTCTGTCTCTCACTTTGTCTTTCTCTCTGCATTTTCTTCAACAACTGTATTCTGCTATGGGGCATAGTTGATCTAGTGGATAAAATATTGTGTTTTTGGAGAACTATGGGTTCAGTGGCTGTGAAAGGCAGCCAGGTGAGAAGAGATTTTAGAGTCGGTATCGGTTCAGACACTGCACCTTTTCAAGTCCTTTGGACGAGACTTTAAACTGGTTTCCAACATGTGAGCAGATGGGGCTGAACAAAACAAAACAGACTACTCCTTTGCTGGTACATTGAATACCGTCCCATTCTTAAAAAAAAAAGGAGACAGTTGTGTGTGGATGGGATGGTTGGCAACATGAAGAAACAAACGAAAAAAAATTCTTGTCCTGTGATGTTTTGAGAGAGACCACCATTGACTGAATGTGTCGACTGAAATTAACCCGTAGAGTGCCTTTAAGCCGTCAGCTGACGCCGCATTAAAAATGCTTTCCCAGTGCCTATGGGCCGTCCACTGACGTCATGCATTTTTCTTGAATTTTCATTCGTTACTATTTCTATCAACAGACTTAAATAGAGTGTGCGTAGTAAGCCTTATATGTCTGTAGTATTAAAATGATATGTAAATGACCACACGTGAGGGGAAAGCCCATTTATTCTCATCACTGACTGGATGACCAGCCAGCACTTCGTCTCGCTTGCAAAGATGGCGGCGCAACCTTCGACAAGCGCAGCGACCAAATCAACGTATTTACACAGCTGAGCAGGCTCTGCTAATGATTTTTGACAAAGACAATAATCTTTTATTCAACGACTCACTTGAGCATGAAGGTGAGATGATGATAGTGATGGAATTGCCGACCATATTCGTCAGTTATTGTGTCGGGCTGTGTGACCTCAGCGTGTGTTCAGCTGACTGGTTTGCCAGCGTCGAGCGAGCTCGCCTAGTGTGTATTCTGCACTGCGTGCCAGTGGTCAGTGACGTGATAGTCAGCGCGAGAGGGGAGCGCGGCCTGCTCGCGGCGTGGCACGGGGCAGAGGGAAAGGTAGGGGAAGAGGAGCAGTGAAAGAGAGGGTTGAAGTCCAGCAAGGGGGCGTGGTGGGGAGAGGGGGGCGTGGTCGTGGACTGACCTGTCTGCATAGAGTGTGAGCGTCTTGATAGACTTCTAAACTGTTTTACTTTCATTTACAGGTGTAGTGTGACAATACAAACTTTATTTTCAACTTTTTTGCTTTGTGTTCTTGTTTGGATGTGAAGATGTAGTGGTAAATACATATGCTTTTGATCGTGCAAAAAAATCTATCCAAATCTAATTGCCTAAATACTTTTTTATTATCAAAATTAAAACAAAAGAAGCCCAGATTCAAAATCTTCATTCAATTTCCGTCAAAAATTATATATATTTCATTTTTATATCTTTTGTAGTTTCTGAGCTAGAATTTTTTGTTAATTATTACCCCCAAATCATTAGATTTCCCTGGCACTGGGAAAGCCTTTGTTTGTAATATTTTCAGGCAGTGAACGGGTTAAAAACGGTACATAGTGCTTCAAATCTCATCAGTGGTAAACTCCAGTGTTGAAGTTGAGAGGGGCTGCCATCATGTGTACCATTGAATTAAAGTCACAGCAGGGGTAAGCAGTCCAACTGCAGTGGCAGATTCCCTCTGACTGTGTATGCGGAGGCTTTACTCCTTTCTGTGCGAGCAGGACACATATTCAGATTTTAACTCCTGATCCATAGATCCAGCAGCTTTAAGTGACATTGATGTTATGAACAGTTTCAGATACATCACTATGGCCATGTTGCATTTACTTCACAGTGTGCAACAACTTGACTGGAATAAGAGTAGGAATAAATGACTTTTGGCCTGTAAAACTGATCAGTCATTTGATTTTTTTTCAGATTCTACTTTGTGGGTGATGAAGATCTGCTGGAAATCATCGGTAACAGCAAGAACATCCCACGTCTGCAGAAGCATTTCAAGAAGATGTTTGCGGGTGTGGCATCCATTGTTCTCAATGAAGATGACTCGCATGTCATCGGTCTCACATCCAAAGAAGGAGAAGAGGTAGGATTTGGTGTGACGGTAGCTTACTTGACATTTGGCTCCAGCGTATCTGGATGTGTGGATCAGAGATTTTTTTCCTCATTTTTGTTTGTTTGTTTGTTGTTGTTTTTTATTTGAAGGCAAATGATAACAAAAAATTGTCCTTTGCCTGTTCCGTTTTCACTCATTCACTGATTAATCAGTGCATTTGCTCAAGTCATCAAGAAAACTGAAAAGCGTAGTGATTGTTAGGTTTCAGGCCATGTTTTTGTGGTCCCAGGGAACAGACAGCTGCACTCAGGTTTGACACATGTGCATAGCATAACAACAACTGTTGGTATACACAAATGGTTGGTTGACTGCAGGACCTGGATCAATGGAACAACTTGCCTGGGTTATGGTAGCAGGTCCTTGAGGAAGAGGTGGATGAGGGCGCTTCGGTTCAAAACCTTCTTGGCTCAGGGGGACAGGTGGGAATGGGTGACAGTGGGCAGGGAGAAATGGGGAAGTGAGGAAGTGAGCACTGCCAAAAAGCTGAAAAGTGAATACTGCTAGAAGATGAAAAGTGTTCAGCAAGGATTGAGGGGGAAGGAAGGAGAGAGTTGGAAGGGATGAGGGGGGGGGGGGGGTATAGAAGGAGAGGGCAGGGTGGGGAAGAAGAGAGAAATGGGTCAAGAGCAGAAGGACTGGGGGGGGGGGGGATAAATTTAAAAAAAAAAAAAAAAAAAAAAAAAAATATAGTAATAATAATGTTAAGAGACGGTTACAATACACCAATTGCAAACCATTTCTGCTCTTCCGGCCACAACCTCTCCCACATGCAGATTGCTGCAGTCTGGCAAAATTCTTCTTCCCCAATAAGACGTAAAGAACAAGAGTCCCTCCTTATTCACAAACTTGGCACTATCCACCCAAATGGAATCAATATCAAACACTGACTTTCCTCCATAACAGCCCTTTGTTCTTACTTATCTTGATTTTGTCTCTTAACATTATTATTACTATATTTTTATTTTTTATTTTTTTATTTTATTTATCCCCCCCCCCCCCCCCCCCCCCAGTCCTTCTGCTCTTGACCCATTCCCCTTCCCTCTCCTTCTTCCCCCCCGCCCCCCTCTCCCCCCCCCCCCCCCCCCCCCCTCATCCCTTCCAACTCTCTCCTTCCTTCCCCCTCAATCCTTGCTGAACACTTTTCATCTTCTAGCAGTATTCACTTTTCAGCTTTTTGGCAGTGCTCACTTCCTCACTTCCCCATTTCTCCCTGCCCACTGTCACCCATTCCCACCTGTCCCCCTGAGCCAAGAAGGTTTTGAACCGAAGCGCCCTCATCCACCTCTTCCTCAAGGACCTGCTACCATAACCCAGGCAAGTTGTTCCAACTGTTGGTATACTTCAATTGATCTTGCTGAAGTGGACAGGTTTTTTGTTGCCTTCACTACTATTTTGTATTTGTTGCCCAGAATTGGTAAAATTATTCTCGGAAGGATGGACCAAAACTTTTGTGCTCATATCATTCAGAATCAATGTAAAGACCTCTTTTGTACTTGCAGGCTATCTTTATTAGACTGTTCTGTGAGACTGTGGATATGCAGTCTTGATGTAAATGTCAACAACTGCTTGAGCTGAATGTTGCTAAAGTACAGTATTTATAGCAAAAAAGATGTATCTAAGAAATGGGAAAATGGTCTGTGGTGCCATTTTTATTAGACTTTTTAAGATGGCATAATAGGAGATAACGGGAAGGAAGAAAGTGAATAGTGGAAGGAAGAAAGTGAACAGTGTATTGTACAGTGAAAAATGATTTTGTTCAGATGACTTGATCTATCCCAGATCACTGTGATCCAGTCACTGTGATCTTGGTTCTCCTTCTTTATTTTTGTTACCCTCAGGTTTCCATTTTACTTTCAGCTATTTAAAACTATCACTGTGATCTTGAGACATTTGATCATATGTTGTTTTGAATTTGTAAATTTGTCCAATGAGCAGTCACCATTTTCTGTTGGTTAACGAAATGTAAATAGTGTGACCCATTTTTTCTGAGACAGAAAGGTTTGTTTTGAGCCACAAAGGAATGTATGTGATGTTGCAGGTGGTGTTTGCTACAGCTGTGTCGATCGCAGCTCACCCCAAGATCAACGAATGGCTGACCCTTGTGGAGAAGGAGATGAGAGTGACCCTGGCTAAGATGCTGGCAGCTGCTGTGCAGGATGTGGCCGCTTTCCGATCGGGTCAGATTGACCAGAAAGCCTACATTGAATGGGCTGACAAGTACCAGGTTAGAGAGCAGCGAAGCATTGAGTGTGTGTGTGTGTATGTGTGTGTGTGTGTGTGTGTGTGTGTGTGTGAAATCTTTTTCCTGGGATACAATAATAGAGATTGGTGAATGTGTAGTCTTAGTGTGGTAACAAGCATATATGTGTGCGTACTGGTGGATTAAAGAAAATAAACGATGAAAGGGAACTGTGTCAATTATGTGTATAGTGGTATTCTTTTTGTTCAGATTTCATTATGCAATCGGTGGTAAGTGTGTCCAGGACAAAATGAAGTAATCAGTATTTATCTATGTTGGATATCTGTTCTTGCAGTTCTTTCACATGCTGATTGAAAACAAGGTGACGATGATTATGATTGTATTTGGAAATGACCAGCTTTCACACCTGTGTTGTTAGGCCCAACTGGTGGTGCTGGCGGCCCAGATCTCCTGGTCTGAGAGCATGGAACAGGCCTTGCAGACCATGTCCACAGGAGGGGACAAGAATGCTGTGGTCAACGTCCTCAAGTCTGTGGAGAACACGCTGAACGTTCTGGCTGACGCTGTCCTCTATGAACAGCCCCCAGTGCGACGCAAGAAACTGGAGAGCTTGGTGAGTCTTGGTGCTGATGTGGTATGTCCTGCTTCATGTTTGTTTTTATGTTTTCTTTGAACTGGATGTGTGTTTATTTTGGATGGATCTTGGCTTTGAAGTGCAGGGATTTGATTTCCATTGTAAATTGATAAGCACAGGATATGTTCCAGTCCTCAGTCTTCATAGCTGTAGAAGAGAGATCTCATGGAAAGAACTGAAAGTAACTCGTTTGTAAAAAGCTTGCAATAAAGTGATTTGACCAGTGGAAGGATATGTAATGCTTTTCTAACACAAGGTTCACATGTATAAAATATCCAGTTGAGTTTCTAAACATGAAATAGATCACTTGCTTTAGACATGGATCCAAAAACTTTTTATGGTATCTACAGCTCAGGTTGAAAGCTACAAGTACATTTAGTATCTGCCTGTGACCAGTCACCAGGAAGATGAGTGTAGAAAGGGAGTGAGTGATAGAGTGACCAGGTATACAGGTCCAGGGATCAGTAGAAATGTGAGGAGGTAAAAGTCAGGGGTGAAATAATGGGACAGAGCATGGCTTTGCAGCTTGACTAGATGTGAGAAGTAGGATGTTATTGAGGCAGCCTCGCTTGCTGTGCCTGGTGCTCGCCTAAATACAAGTGTCATGTTTTTAACTACACTTTATGAGCTGCTATGAAATTCTTGACTATTACAGATCACAGAGCTGGTTCACCAGAGGGACGTCACTCGCACACTGATCCGCAACAATGTCAACAGCCCCAAATCCTTCGACTGGCTGATGCAGATGCGCATGTACTTTGACCCAAAGAACCCCGACGTCCTGCAGCAGCTGTCTATTCAGATGGCCAACGCCAAGTTCAACTATGGTTTTGAGTACCTGGGGGTACAGGACAAGCTGGTGCAGACCCCACTGACTGACCGATGCTACCTCACCATGACGCAGGCCCTGGAAGCTCGACTGGGAGGATCACCTTTTGGTAAGCAGATAAATCGCAGCATGAGTGTGGAAGGGAATATATTCTGAAAAAAAAAAATTATGGTTATTCTGAATAACATGGCACCTTTTTTTTTTTCTCTGTGTATACACTGTTTCATGTCTAAGTCTTGTAAACTTGTTTAGTTTCTCTATTATTACCATGCTCAGAAAATAAATAAATACAGATCCTTGGATTGGTCCAGCAGGCTCTTATGTTGGCTAGATGTATATACAGAATTCAAGATGAAACTTGCATGTTTTAATGTCTTTTTTTAAGATGCCTGTTTATACATGATGTTCAGATATCTTTCACATCAATACATCTAGAATTTAAGATGAAACTTAACATATTCTGATGTCTTTTATATACCAGCTTTTATATGTTCAGATTCACTTAAAAAAGCTGTCTTTTATATGTTAAGATTCACATCAGTGGAGAATTGAATTATAAGAATGTTTTTGTTTTTCCAGGCCCTGCTGGCACAGGCAAAACAGAGTCTGTGAAGGCACTTGGCAACCAACTGGGTCGCTTCGTACTGGTCTTCAACTGTGATGAAACATTCGACTTCCAGGTCAGGAAACATTCTGAAGTAAACAGCATCAAGTCTTGCATGGTTCAATGCAGGGCTGCCATACTGTGACTAATTAAACAGTGTGCAAAAGCAAACATTGTAGCATAGAAAGGTGTTATTGAAACAAGGGCAATATTATGCAAAATAAACTATGCATATTATGTCACTGGTAGATAGATGTCGGAATACATAGAGATGAGTAAACAATTCATGGAATGGAAACAAAACTACTAGGCTTCATTCCAAATAAGTGGAGGCCTTCCCAATATCCAGCAGTCACGGCGGTTTACTTTTCTTTTGTTGGGTTATTCAATGCTCATCTCCAAGACGTTCCACAAATGTCTCCTAGCAGCAATACAGTAATGAATGTGAGTATCTACTGATACTAGATCTCTGATGTTAACTGGGTATTATACAGACAGAATGAACATTTTGTTCATTGTGCTCTACCTTGCCTCCTCCTTCACTTGATATGTAATGCATGTGATGTTACGTTTTGCTTTCTCAAAGCACCTGATTTGGGCTGCAGTATAAAGGAGACAGCATATTTTCTGCATATTTGGTAAAATTTTTGCCTAAGATAAAGTTGTCTTCATTGTGGTATTCCTAATATACACTGTGCACATCATCTCAGTTTGGATTCCATCACAATTTCTGTTTATTCGTTGTTCTGAAAGACCATTTTCCAGATGACCGCTCGGTTTTCTTGTAGAGAATAAACAAAATCATGGTGTGCGTAATTTGGAATTCAGACATTCTGCAAAGTACCACTGCCAATCGGAAGTCATTGTTATTTGATATAGTGGAAAAAAAATCTCAGAACACTTTTTCTCTCTTCCCTCTTATAGTTATATATGTTAATGTATGTATCAGGTTACGATTAGACCATTTAAAGCTTTCTTGCGACTGGTTAAAACTTTGCATAAGATTTGTCTTTTGGGAAAGTTGCTTTTGCTAAATATGTATTCCATCCACAAGGCCACTGAATTTGAAACACTAGAGAACACCACCATTGTGAAAGAATTCTGTATTGACAGTATTTTTATTTTTTTTTGCAGGCCATGGGACGTATCTTCGTGGGTCTGTGTCAAGTGGGAGCCTGGGGCTGTTTTGACGAGTTCAATCGACTGGAGGAACGCATGCTGTCTGCTGTGTCCCAGCAGATTCAGACAATCCAGGAAGCCCTCAAAGAACTTGCAAGTCCTGACAAAAAAGATAGCAGGAGTAAGGAGTTCCTGCCATCCCTTTCTCTCTTTCTTCTCCACTAATCTGCTGTCTTTGTTTTTTGGGTTTTTTTTTTTTTTACTCCTGTCGGAGATTTGATTGATATGCTTCCCCAAACACTCAAAATGCAGAGACAGTGCAAGATTGTTTTCATTCATTATCATACCAACTGAGAATATTCACAAGTAGAGCTGCTAGTGTAAGGATATCAGGTTTGGTTTTCTCTCATTTATGTACACTTCCAGTAGTTGAGACCGCTTTGAATCTTGTGTAGTTTATATGTGAATGTGTGAAAAGGGTAGTGCATATTTGTAAGCTTTATGAAAACCAAAAATCAAGTGAATGCTCTGACCTTTAATATTCTACTTTTTTGTGAACTATATTCATTGGATTCTTTCCCATAACATCAGAGGAAATGAAAGCAAGTTTTGCATGGGATGCACAATCTGGATGTGGCTGTATATGACTTGTCTGCTATTTAAAAATTTTTTTCTTTCTTTTTGCACAACAGATTCTGTGACAGTGGAGCTGATCAACCGCCAGGTGAAGGTCAACCCCGACATGGCCATCTTCATCACCATGAACCCTGGCTATGCCGGCCGCTCCAACCTCCCTGACAACCTGAAGAAGCTGTTCCGCAGTCTGGCCATGACCAAGCCCAACCGTCAGCTCATCGCCCAGGTGATGCTGTACTCCCAGGGCTTCCGCCAGGCTGAGAAGCTGGCCAGCAAGATTGTCCCCTTCTTCCAGTGAGTTTGAAAAGTTTAGGCTGGAATGGGAGTGAGGGGAAGGGTGGGAATAGGTGTGTTCATAACGAAAGTTTTGCGTTAGTTTTGTAGGTCAAAATGGTTTCTGTTTGACGTGGCTGACATTAGATTTGTATGATTGACTTCCAGTTTTTTCTTATTCAGTTGTTGTTTTCCTTCCTTTTACTGCCCCATCTTACCCCTGAGTGGTTTTCTTTGGACACTGCTCATTTCTGCTCATTCCCACTCCAGCTGAAAACTACTGAATGCATCCAGGATTATATTATCATGCTCTTAGAGCACTATGGATGTCAGGCTTTTCCCATCTGCTGCGTTTTGTCAGTGTGTTCAATATTCCTTGTTCTGGTTTTGCATACCCAAGACTCTGCATACTAAGCTGTCTTCTGATGCCAGTTATTGACTAGCACAGAACCTGAGGGAGTGTGGGTGTCCCATAGGAGGTGTGAGGACCACCATTTTCTTCCGTTGATGGAGCTTAACAATCTGCTGATTCTGAAGACGGACGCAACTTGCTGTATTTTTTTTTTTTTTTAGAGTGTTGATCATGTTTGTGTTTTTTTATCTTTCTTTCTATCATGACATGTCAATTTCTTAATTTGTATATGTTTTTTTTTTCTGCATTTGTGTGTGTATGTGTGTGGCAGGCTGTGTGATGAGCAGCTGTCGCCTCAGTCTCACTACGACTTTGGTCTGCGTGCCCTGAAGAGTGTGCTGATCAGTGCCGGAAACGTGAAGCGTGACCGCATCCAGTTAGTCAAACAGGGCCTGCTGGACAGAGGGGAGCCTGTCAACGAGACCGCCATCGCTGAGAATGTTCCTGAGCCAGAGGTAAGCTGAAAGTGTTGGTGCCATGTGAATGTGGAGATTGACATGTATTTTGCATATTATAGTAGTTTGTGTTTCAGAACAGAAACCTTTCATGTGGCATAGAAAATAGTAAACTTAATTCATATTTTGCATCACTAGTGCATGTTCCTGTGTCGATCAGCATGAAGATCTAGTGCCCTGATGTATTTGGTTGGTCTTAGAAGCCAAAAAAATAAAGTGACCAGGCATAGACACCTGCAAGTGCAAGTGAATAATTCATGATGAGGGTTCACGTTAAGGGAGTAGAGAGATTACTACCTGCACATATACTGATTCTTACATATACTGATTCCAGTGACATATTTGAATTTTCGGGCTTCACTTTCCAATGATTGGCATTGACTCTTTTTTTCAGATCCTGATTCAGAGTGTGATGGAAACGATGGTACCCAAGCTAGTGGCTGAGGACATTCCCCTGCTCCATTCCCTTCTCTCTGATGTGTTCCCAGGTGTGTCTTACACACCTGGACTGATGACGGAGCTGCGCCTTGAGCTGCGCAAAGTGTGCGCTGAGATGAATCTGGTGTATGGCGAGAATGACGAGCAAGGGACTCAGTGGGTGGAGAAAGTAAGTTCCTTTTTTAGTTATGTTCAGGATCTGTAATGTTTGAGTGTCTTGTCGGGTCTCCATCTATCTTTTTTATTTTCCTGAAAATTCAGCTTGGAAACCAACTCTTCCCTTCCTCATGGATCCAGGCAACCTTTCAGGCTCCATCTCATGCTTTTGCTCTTGCTCATGCTCAGCTCACTCTCTCTCTCTCACTCTGTCTCTCTCTCTCTCTCTGTGTCTCTGTCTGTCAAGGACAGTGTTCTTAATTTCATTCATTCCTTTTTTTTAAATCTTCAAGTGTCAGGGAAGATGGACTCTAGTGTGTTCTGGTATGCTTTTCTGTTGTTCACTAAATGGATAAGAAATCACCTGTGGTTATTTTTGTATGAGAGTAGACAAATGAAGATGATGTCAGTATTTGAATTTGGGATTTGATGTCATATGCTGTGCCCTGTCAAACTCACAAACAGTAGCCAGTTACCAGCTTTGCTTGTTCAGTTTTCATGGCTTATGCAGTAATAAGATGCCCTGCTAGATAGTCTGATGCCACCAGGGGTGATTTTTGTAGATATCTGATTCTGCAGTCACTCTTTTTTTATAATGGAAATTGCACTAGATTCCTCAAGAAGTTTCAGTGTTAGGTCAAGGTGGAAGTTTTCAGGTACTGCCACTCTGATTGTCATTTCAACCATTATTTTCGAGCCTTGCTTCACACGTCATTTTTACTCTGTCTGTTTTTCTGATGGAAAGCTTTTTAGACTTTCAAAATGCCAAATGAAGATTATGGAGTATGCAGTTGTAGTTTCTCTGTACTACATGTATGGAACTGGCTGCTGTCCAGTCTGCGCATCATCTCATCTACAGCCAACGGCCTTTTAACATACCTGTGTCAGTTAGCATTCCCATAGGTTATAGTGTAAAGATTTGTGTTGAGTTTGAAATGTGAGAATGGGAGGTGTGGGTTTCCACAGGGTTGAGGAAGAGAGAGGACAGAAACAAAAGGGAAGGGGAGCGAGACACAGAGAGTGGTTTGGATATATGTGTTTAACTTTAATAAGAGGTGAAAGCACAAGGTATTTAGTTGCTAATGGAAGATTTTGCACTTACGAACACTTTTTTAAAACTTACTACAGTTACCGTTATGATATTGGGAAAGATACAAATTCTGGAGACAGTTTTGGAAAATGTCTGTTAAAAGCTTTCTGTGGAATCTTGGTTGGGACTGCTGATATGAGTATTGTAAAGTGGCCTGAAAATGTATAGGCATGTGTAGAAAGGTGAAAAATACTAAATGTATTGTGGAGTGAGACTGATTTTATGATTGCGGGTTCCATTTTGTGATAGCATTTTTGAACGGATGATTGATGTTGTTTTACTTCCCTTCTGGGTTTGTTGTTGTTGTTGTCTCCATTGTCTGGTTTCACTTGTTTCTCTTTTTTTCCCAGGTCCTGCAGCTGTACCAGATCACGGCCTTGCATCATGGCCTGATGATGGTGGGCCCCAGTGGAAGTGGTAAATCCACCGCCTGGCGTGTCCTCCTCAAGGCCCTGGAGAGGGTTGAAGGCAGAGAGGGTGTTGCTCATGTCATTGACCCCAAGGTATTACAATGCCTCTGTGCGTGTGTGTGTGTGTGTGTGTGTGTGTGTGTGCACGCGCGCGTGCGTGCGTGCACATGTGCACATTGCCAGCATGTGTATCCTGGAGAGAGTTGAGGACAGAGGGCATGTTGCTCATGTTGCTGACCTCAGTGATAGTTATTCTGCACAGTTGTATGTGCATTTCTGAGGAAGCATATATGCATAAATGTGTATGCCTTCCATGTGTGTCGATATGTGTGCATGCCTGCATTTTCATCATGTTTTGCTGTTGTTAGGAATATCTTAGAAACTATGGTCCTTTTCATTTTTATATGATACACATTGTAGGCAGTTGATGCCTGTTATGTCAAATCTCAGTTGTTGTATAAGCACACTTAAAGTATTGCTATACAGATATGAAAACTTGGAGATGACCACATTCTGGTAAGTCTGTTTTATGTCTTGAAGAATGAGGGTTGGGGTGAGGGGCAGGACGGCAGTTTATGATCAAATGACTGATACTTATCTTTTTCCCCACAGTCCATCTCCAAGGAAACCCTGTATGGAAACTTGGACCCCAACACTCGTGAATGGACAGATGGTCTTTTCACTCACATCCTGAGAAAGTGAGTCACAGAGCTGAAGGGAAAGATCATACAGAAAGATTAGAAAGAGGAAATGAAACTAATGGAAAAAAATACAAACGAGTGAGGGAACGAAAAAATAAGAATTTGATATTTGTGTGTTTTAATGGATGATGTATGGACAGAGGAGGAGGAGATGAATAGGCTGAATATTTAATGTTAGATAAATGTGTTCGTACATGTGCACTTGATGAAGAGGATAGAGAGATAGATACATTGATGGATGAATAAAGGTTTCATTGTTGATATCTGATGATAGTATAAAATTTTGCATTTAACTAAACGGTTCCATTTATCCCCTTATTCCTTAACATCCATTTTTCAGCAACCAGTTTGCTGAAGGCATGAGTAGACTTAATAAGGTGACAGCCCTGGATATGACCATTTGCGGTCAGCTTGCTATAAGTAACATATCATCTCCCAAGGTATGTACTGCCTACATCATTTGCTGTTTCCTGTCTGTCTAGAATCATCGACAACGTGCGTGGGGAGTTGTCCAAGCGACAGTGGATCATCTTTGATGGAGACGTGGACCCTGAATGGGTGGAGAACTTGAACTCTGTGCTGGACGACAACAAACTGCTCACTCTGCCCAATGGAGAACGTCTGGGCATTCCACCCAATGTGAGTCTCTCATCTTGCCTGCTGATATTACTGTTGCAGCCCATACCAGAAGCAGCGTGCTTGTTGTGGGGTGTTTGTCTCATTTCTAATATACTGGTTTAATGAAGACATGAAGAGAAAAACTACTTTTTAGGCTAGAGAGGTTTTTCAATTATTATTTGTAAAATGGCCATATTCATACCTGTTTATTTGTACAATGTATGGAGAATATATGATGAGAATGACGAACATAAAAGTATCAGGGTGGGGAATCTAGAGACAAAAGCTCTGGAGTAGGAATTGCGTTGCCATTGTAATGTCTATGTGTGCCAATTTGGAAAGGGGGGGGGGGGCTTTGAAATCAAGTGTGGCTGTGTCTGACAACATGCCAGTACATTGATATATATATATATATATATATATAAAGGAAAAAAACAGTGAGAGCATGAATTTGTGGCAAATTATATGGATGAATCAGATTTGATAGTAATTGTATTGCAAGAAACGATTTCTACTTGAGTTACTGCAAGATCAGGTATCCCTCTACCCTTCACTGACAGGTGAAAATGAGCCCGCCCCCTCACTCCCAACATCTGCAGAATGACCCATAGTCCATTATAAATGACAGTGAGAAGATGTGTACACACACCTTGTAGAAAATACTTTCATTTTAGTTGAAACGTACACCAATAGCAGTTTGATTTATGGTATAGTGAGATGGTATAGTGTTGGTTAAGCAGCAAAACAAAAAATGACCAAAACTAGCAGAGTGGCAGTTTTCATGAATTTTATGTAGCAAGTATACTTAGGTTAGCATGGAATGTGACATAAAAATCTGCATGTCACTCTGGCTGTTTAGAGAAACCAAGCATATCTGCTTTAAAATTGACAGGATAAGATTTCTACTTTGATTGAACACACTGCACTGTCATTCTACCCCCTTGGGAATAGTTCACCAATTAAAACTGCTGGGTAGGATTTTAACGATAATAACAGTGACAGATCGGAGTAAAAGGGGTGGCAATTTGTATTGTACTGAATGTTGTTAATTATTCTGTTACTCTGCCCCTTTGCAGGTGCGCATCATGTTTGAAGTACAAGACCTGCGTTTCGCTACGTTGGCCACTGTCAGTCGGTGTGGCATGGTGTGGTTCAGTGAGGATGTGCTGTCCACGGACATGATCTTTGAGCACTACATCAAGACCCTGCAGAATGTCCCTCTGGAAGAGAGTGAGGAGGACGTCCGCTACATGTCACGTACTGCTGGGTCTGCTGAGAGCAAGGAGGACCAAGTGTCTCCCACACTGCAGGTGAGAGGGATGTGTAGTTGGAGGGTTTGTGTTTTTGTGGGTGATGTGCATGTTTATGTGTCTCCATTAAGAGGTGGAAATGGAAGTATATTGGTTTGTATATTGCCAGCATCTTTGTGTATATTTGTATGTCTGGCAGAGGATTGAGAGGGTGGATTAAGCTGGTACATTGTGTGTGTGTGTGTGTGTGTGTGTGTGTGTGTGTGTTGTGTGTGTGTTACACATGGGGATTTTGAGTGAGTGTTTGCATGCGCAAGTGTGCTAAATGCAAAATCCTAGCACACAAAAACATGTGAGATCCATCCTGGTTTAACCACTGTGACTAACCATGTGCAGGTCCAGCGTGACGCTGCCAGCGTTCTAGTGCCTTTCTTCTCACTGGACGGCATCATCATCAAGTGCCTGGAGTTTGGCAATGACCTGGACCACATCATGGACTTCACTCGCTTCCGTGCCCTCAACTCCCTCTTCTCCATGCTGAACCAGGGTGTCCGCAATGTCCTGGCCTACAATCGATCCCATGACTTCCCCATGCAGGTCAGTGGAATGTGGTGCACATATGGGAAATGGCAAGAATTTCTGATAAGTGCATGGTCTGAAAAATGTGCTGAATACATTTCAGGCATGGATTAGGCATACAGTTGATGAAGTGCTTGTGTGGCTTAGGAAGTGCAACTTGTGCACTAAGAGGTAGTGTTTAATGCATCACATAGCTGGTTAAAGAGAGTGTTTTGATGATTATTGATCATGATTATGTTTGGAGCTATTTTCAGATATGATATTAAAACCAGTGACTGAACAGACACCCGTAAAATGATTTGTTTTGTAGTAGAAAATAGGATTCTTTGCTCCCACCAAATGCTTGTTGTTCACAAGTAGTTTTTTTCCCCTTCTCCTTTTTCATTCCATCCTGTCCTTTTTTTTTCTTTTTAACTTAAAGATGCTGATAATCCTTGATAAAAGAATTGTGAACAGACGGACCACCTGGAGCGCTACATGAGCAAGTACCTGATCTACAGTCTGCTGTGGTCCATCACGGGTGACAGTCGGCTCAGAGTGCGTCAGGAGCTGGGCGACTTTTTGCGAGGCATCACCACCATCCCTCTGCCACCCTCAAACGCTCTCATCATTGATTTTGAGGCAAGTTGAGTTTGAGAAAAGTTTTGTAGTTACGTTAGAGACATCTGGTATGCCTTAATATCTCCACTCATCATTTTTAAGTTGGCTTATGGTAAGTGGCTAGAAGAATGAAGGATGCATTTAATTGTAAACAGTAGTCAAAATGTAATGGTATATTTTGTGTGATCATGACATGAGGGATAATTTTGTCAACTTTTTCTTTTTTCAGGTAATATTTTTTCTATTTTTTTCTTTTTTTTCTCCATTGACATTTTAGTTTAGTATATAACCATGACTGCTCAAACATTATGATTAAATGATCAGCTTTTCTGCTTCAGGTGACCCCTGCAGGTGAGTGGGCCTCGTGGCAGGCGAAGGTGCCCAAGGTGGAGGTGGAAACCCACAAGGTAGCTGCTGCTGACCTGGTCATCCCCACCATTGACACTGTGCGACACGAGTCCCTCCTGTACACCTGGTTGGCTGAGCACAAGCCCCTTGTGCTGTGTGGGCCCCCTGGCTCAGGCAAAACCATGACCCTCTTCAGCGCGCTCCGTGCCTTGCCTGACATGGAGGTAAGACTTTGCAGTTTCAGTTTATCTGGAAATTGAAATGTAACCGGTGTCAAGAACTTTTATTTTTTGAAGTGTGGATGTCTTCATTTACGGAAGGGAGTGTTAAAGCATAAAGGAATATTTTTTAATCTTTTTTAGGAGGTAGAAGAGGGAGGGATGTGATAAACATTGTAGCAGCTTTTCAAGTTGTGTTGACACTTCATGAGTTTTTCTCTGTGTGTGTGTTTTTTTTTTTCATATATATCTTCTGTTGTCTTGGTATTAGACTACAGTTTGAATGGCCATGGCTGTTATGAGTAAATCTCTGTCACAGATTGTTATTCTCAGTAAAATTCTATGCATGATAAATACAAACTGTCACAAGCTGTCTGCCAGGATGATGGTGTCTGCTTGTGGGGGATAAGGCAATCTGGTACACAAGGGGAGAGGATACAAACAGGAATCTCCCACTCAACGTAGCAAGACACAAACACAAGGTTGACAGCATAACTTCACATATGATTAAATAATGATGTGGACATTTTGAATTTTGATAAACACTACAGGCCCTTTTCCACACAACACACTCACCTGGAACTGACAGGTAAAAGGTGACGGCAGGGGAATACAGGTACTGGGTGCTCAGCAGCTCGCACACTACTGCCAGAACTGAGATTTGCTTGTCTGGGTGTACATCCCAGTGAACTCTTCTCATGTGTCAAGGGGTTAACGAAAAAGAACAATAGGCCAAAGAGGGTAGACAACTGATGCCTGACACATGCCATTAATTTCTGTGTGAAAAAGAATGAAGCTTTCATTTCTGTGGAATGATAATCTTGGCAAATCTCTGTTCTGTGGAAAACTGGTCTTTAACACAGTTGCCTTCACTAAGGAAGAAACCAATGTAATGGTGTGCAGGTGGTAGGTTTGAACTTCTCCAGTGCCACCACCCCAGAGCTCCTGCTGAAAACCTTTGACCACTACTGTGAGTTCCGGCGCACGCCCAATGGAATTGTGCTGTCCCCTGTGCAGCTCAACATGTGGCTGGTGCTCTTCTGTGATGAGATCAACTTGCCAGACATGGACAAATATGGTAGGTTGTTTTTCCATACAGATTGTGCTGCCCAGCCCAGAAAAAATGTTTGCTTTAATACTTTCCAGACGAGCACGGTAGAGCAGCGTCGCTTCCCTGCATGCGCTTGCACCGCACGTGCTTACAACCGTTGCAGACGCGCAATTTTCGCTTTTTTAAAATTTTATTTTACGTCTCCTAATATAAACCTAACAAGCAATTGTTACACATCAACGGAAAGGGTAAAGCGCGAACTTTGTAATGAGCATAGAATTAAATACATTTTGGGTAAAATAGCAACGCTACTGTTACAGAAACAACATAAGTAAAATGTAGGAGAACACAATCTTGTTTACATTTGTTTGATTAGTATGACAACAGCAAATGAGGAAGAAAAGGGGCATAAAACTTCACTCTTACTTTGAACAAATGCAGAGAAAGCCTGAGGTATTCAATTATGTGTAATCCAAGTGAATTCTTCTTTTTTTTAAGCAGTTAAATCATTGCGCACAGTACACACTTTTCACTGTTTTGGCTTCAGATGATAAGACTTATAAAACTATTAAAGGCACAGAGCAAATAAAATCAAGCTCAGATTCTTTTCGATAAACTTGCACACCTTTACCCCCCTCATTTTCTGAACTACTTTGCTGAACCAGTTCTAAAACCACATGTCATTCTCCTTCTGCCTAATATATTGGTGAAGCAGGAAATTGCACACGTGCCTTCCAGTGCCAGACGGGTCTCTTTGTCGGACTACTCTGGGGTCACAAAGGTCATTGCGAGTGCATATAAACTTACCCTTCCAGTGGCTAGAACCCTGTTCTAAATATTTATGGCAGCTGCATCCCCTAGACGGTAGACGAGAGAACATGGGAATTTTTTTTATAGTTGTGCCGTCACGGAGGCACAGCATGTCCGGGCAGTACAGCAGTGCTGCCGTCACCAGGGCACGGCTCGTCGTGAACGGGTCGACAGAGTTGCCGTCACTATCGCATGGCGCGTCGGGAAAAGGTTAAACAATATTTTGGCGTCATATACTTTACCATGTCAGACCATAGCATTCAACGGCAGTTAGTCAGCTCTGCCAGGCCGAAGATTTTGTTCTACCCTCTCATTGTTTCACAGTATCTTCATGTATGTGCATGAGCAAAAACATGATTTATGCGTGTTTGATTTCCATTTTATAATTTTTTTTTACCTAGATGTTCTGTCTTCAAACTGTGAAAGCCCACTCCTTTCATTGAAAGATTTGGACATCCAAGAAAAGTTTATGTATTGTAATCAGATAGTGGTGAAAGAATTAACTGTACAGTGATCAGCAATGGAGACAAAAGCACTCTTACCTTTTGTTCTTGCACACTTCAGTGTTCATTTGCAGTACCACAATCTTTTTAGTGGGTGTCAGAGGGAGGAGAGGGGATGAGAGATAAAAGTTTTCACAAGTTAGCCTGAATCTCAGAAATGTTGTAAAGGTGATATTCGTAATGTAACTACCCAGTTTGCAGCTCTCATGAAATGGCCAGACCTGAGTCAGTTGTGTTGTGTCCCCCACCAGGCACGCAGCGGGTGATCTCCTTCCTGCGTCAGATGATGGAGCACGGTGGCTTCTACCGTACCTCTGACCAGGCCTGGGTCCAGTTCGAGAGGATCCAGTTTGTGGGTGCCTGCAACCCACCCACTGACCCAGGCAGAAAGCCCCTGTCTCACAGGTTAGTGTTGTCATGGCTGTGGTTTTCTCCTTAAAGGTACATGTCTGAATTTTTAGGTGCTAGTGGTTTACTGTGTGCTTATAGACCTTGAGTTGTCAGTTTTGTTTCGATGATAATGGATGTCCATTTTGTGCCCAGTTTGAGAAAAGTGATTTTTTGTTCTTCATTTTCATTGTCTGACTTTATCTTCCCTGAAGACCAAAGAGGTTGAAAGACAACGTGTTTTGTCTTGTAGTTTGTTTGTCCCTTTTATCCGACGGAATAATAATAATTTTTCTTTTGAGTTTCCTTTGCTATCATCTAATGTTCTTCTACATGTGGGCATTTTGTAGTTTTTGTTCTGGAAACCATTGAAATTAAAAAATTTTTTTTTTTTTTTCTGGGAGTGAAAAACTAAAGGGGAATGCCAAGTGCACTTAGCAAAGCCTAAGCGTTTGTTAATTTTTGAGGGGAGAGAGGGAGTTATGTTGGTTGGGGTAGGAGATGGGATTGTTGAAGAATGGCTGTTGAAATTTTAATTACTGTTACCCCTGTGTGCAAAAGTCAGGTGTGTCCTTTTCAATACTGGAGTAGTCTTACTGGGGAACCGCTAAGCCATGCTTTATGCACGTTCCTGCATTTCATTCTTGCTTTGATGTCTTTATCCTAAGTTATTTTTGCTCTATATTTGTTACATGGAAGTGTCATGTACTTGACATGCTGACCGTCTCAGTCTGATCCTTCCTCGCCAGGTTCTTGCGTCACGTGCCGGTGGTCTATGTGGACTATCCTGGCGAGGTGTCGCTGAAGCAGATCTATGGAACCTTCAACCGTGCCATGCTGAGATTGGTGCCCTCTCTCAAACCTTACTCTGATCCTCTGACCAATGCCATGGTCGAGTTCTACATGATGTCACAGGTAAAGTTACGTGGGGTGATCTCCTGAGTGAAAGAAAGAAGCTGTGAGCTTGGTACATGTAGGGACAACTTTGTTATGTATGACACATGGTATTTGGAGTTTGTTTGAGTTAGGTTAAGGATGAACACTTTTGAATCCCTTCGAGTTTACAGCCAGTTAAGGCTAATCTGCTTGAAGAGAAAGAGTGCTTCATTCAAACTCATCTCTAAAAGTTTTGTGTGTGTGTGTGTGTGAGAAGCTAACAATTTCATGTGCTAAATGCAAAATGATTTTGAATCAACATATTAAAAATTCATGTAGTGTCATGCATTTTTGGACTATTGATACAAGTTAAGACATTAATATTTTTTTGTTACAAAACTTAGTTCTTGAATGTAAATGTGAAAAGCACACTAATTCATCAAACTACACAGCCATAGTAAGCTTGCATGTGAGGAAGGACATCCTGTGTGAGTTACCTCCTTTTCCCAGCAGTTCAGTGTATTTTTATGGTCAGATGAACCAGTTTTACTAGATGTGCCTAACCCAAAAAGGCCCAGGCAGAGAGAGATGTCGAGGTGACGCCCGAACAGCATTTGGGCATAGGGTTGAATGAGTTGAGCTGGAAGTTAACTGTAATAAAATTCTCTTAATAATAGTTTGTTTTTGACTTGTTGCTAATGAAAACGATCACTCCTATAATATTGAAACGTGTACACACAAATACATACTCAACACAATACTGTTCTGCCTCCTTTTTCACTGGTCAGTTTCTCTTACAGTCTTCCTTCAGTCCTCCCCAGATTGTCGACAGCTTTCCCTCAGTCAGAACCTGTGTATGTGACTGTGCAGGAGCGCTTCACTCAAGACATGCAGCCACACTACATCTACAGCCCCCGTGAGATGACCCGCTGGGTGAGAGGCATCTGTGAAGCCATCCGCCCGATGGAGACCCTGGATCTGGCTGGACTGGTCAGGATCTGGGCTCATGAGGCACTCCGGCTCTTCCAGGACAGGTTGGTTTGGGGGAGAAAAAAGGAAAAAAGATTCACAGGCTTTGTTTGCTTCTAGTTGTGTGTCTGTCCCCTTACCTTCTGCCAGAAGTTAAGACTAATTCTGAATGTGAAGAAAATAAAGCTGGACTGAAAATAAAGGGGATTGGAAGGGAAAAGATTTGATGGGCAGGTAATTTTGTTTCAGTACAAATGGTATGTGAGAAGTTCATTACATTGTGGCAGATACTGCCACAATACAGAGTTGTTCATTATTCCTTGAATCTCATTTTGTTTTTTTTGTTTGCATACCATCATTCTTTGTTAAAGAGGAATTCATCCACCTAAAAACATACGTGCAGGCTGATTGAGGAGGAGGAACGCCAGTGGACAGACCAGAACGTGGACATGATTGCCCTGAAGCACTTCCCCAACATTGACCGTGAGGCGGCTCTGGGCCGACCCATCCTGTTCAGCAAGTGGCTATCCAAAGACTATGTGCCAGTCGACAGGGAGGTGCTCCGAGAGTACACCAAGGCCAGACTCAAGGTTGGGTTGTATTCCAGTTTTTGACTGCCCCACTTATTTGTTTTATTGAATAAAAGTTTTTGTTTTTAGTGGGTGCATCATCAAGTGAGTGAGTGACATTTGGAGATTTAAATGTGTGTCATGGGAATTGATGAGAGGGACTGTGAGGTGGTGGAAGGTAGAGGAGAGGGGAGAGAAGTATGAAGAGGAGCAGTAGGAATGAAATCGACAGCAGCTGCATGTATTGTTTTGAACATTCTGAATCCTTACTGTTTATTTGAAAGTTATATTCAGCTGGTTTGACTACTAAGCAAGATTGTCATGACTCGTATCTTGGTGTCAGTGTTACCAGGGGAGCACCTTCTGTCCCACAAATGAATGCCAAAAAAGCCGTAGAGCTGCAAGTGTTTTCAACTGTTTATTCTAACCAGATGCAAACTGGTCACATTAGCAAAACATCCTTTGATTTGTAGGTGTTTTACGAGGAAGAACTTGATGTCCCACTTGTGCTGTTCGATGAAGTACTGGACCACGTGCTGCGCATCGACCGAATCTTCCGCCAGCCACAGGGCCATCTGTTGCTGATTGGAGTGAGCGGCTCAGGGAAGACCACCCTCTCACGCTTCGTGGCCTGGATGAACGGGCTGACGGTGTACCAGATCAAGGTGCACAACAAGTACACTGCTGCAGACTTCGATGAGGACTTGCGTACTGTGCTCCGCCGGTCTGGCTGCAAGGTAAGGAGGCGTTGTGAACCCTCTGCTGTGTGTGCATTTAGACTTGATTTGAACTCTTCTGACTAGATAGAACAGAAAATGTGAACTTACATTAATATCTAATATTTTAGGGTGAAAAAATGCTTACCATGAACATCACAGGTATTGCCAGTAAGATAACAATTATGATGTAGTACTTGAGAAACGGTGAAATGTTGGTCAAGGTGTAATTTTGCATCAGTATCAAGGTTTTGAAAATGATTTTGTGAACTTTACATTGATGGCTTCACTTCTCGAGAAAAAAGAGCTGTTTCTTTTTCCTAAATGATGGTGAGGGATGAGAGAATGAAGAGGAGGATAGAAATAAAATAAAATTGATATGAGCTACAAAAAAAAAATCTGAAAAACATTTTAAAAGAAGGAACAACTTTTAGTTGTTTGCTTGTAAATCCTTACCAAAGACTTGATGAGCTTTAAACATCATGTTTCAGGATGAGAAAATCTGCTTCATCATGGACGAGTCCAATGTGCTGGACTCCAGTTTCTTGGAGCGCATGAACACGCTGCTGGCCAATGGGGAAGTGCCAGGCCTGTTCGAAGGGGATGAGTACACCACCCTGATGACCCAGTGCAAGGAAGGGGCTGTCCGCGAAGGCTTGATGCTGGACTCTGCGGAGGAACTGTACAAGTGGTTCACCCAGCAGGTGGGTGAGGCTGTACTTCCACACATGCATGTCCGTTCAGACACGCACATCGTACTCAGACTGACAATCAGAATGAAATACAGGAAACAGGAACATTCTCTTTGCTATGAGGCTTATTATGAGATAAGGCAAACTATAAATAAATTGAGAAAATGTGTGAAGCACTCTTGTGTCTCTACTTAAACTGCAAAGTTGTGCTGTAGGCCTGCAAGTCTCAATCAGACTGATGAAGTGGCTCTTACAGGTTTATGATCAGATGATACGAATGTGTAATCACCAGTCTGTAATTTCCTGAATGATAGGGGAGTGTACACACTGGCATGTTTCCCAATGTCTAGGGTAAGACACACACCAGTGCATTTCCCAGTTGATAAGGGTTTAAAAAAAAAAGTTTTAATGTATCCACATGAAAGTATTCTCGTATTACTTCAAATCTATGTGGCCATCAGGGGGTTGTTAAAGTGAAACACAAAGGTACATCAGTTATGAGGTTTTCCTTAGTTTGAATGGGTGCCATTTCTTGAGACTGATGATGAAGGGCTGTAACATGTTACAGGTGATCAAGAACCTCCATGTGGTGTTCACCATGAACCCCTCCTCAGAGGGTCTGAAGGACCGTGCTGCCACCTCCCCTGCCCTCTTCAACCGATGCGTGCTGAACTGGTTTGGGGACTGGTCAAAGGGGGCCCTGTACCAGGTGGGCAAAGAGTTCACCAGCAAGATGGATCTGGAGAAAGGAGGGGTAAGTAGGCTTCACGCCTGGCTGGATCTGGTTTTCTGTGGAGTGAAGTGGGAATAGAAAATGTGTGTTTGTGTGTTATTGCTGATGATAAAACTTTGTTATGCATGAATATCTGCTCTTAACAAGCCCTTCATGTTAATGTTTTTCCTGTCTGTTGTTCAGTACATGGCACCAGGCAACTTCCCCTTTGCCTACGAGAACCTGCCATCCACTCCCAGTCACCGTGAGGCAGTGGTCAACGCCTTTGTGTACGTGCACCAGTCTCTGCACCTGGCCAACACCCGCATCACACGCCGTGGCGGTCGCACAACTGCCGTCACACCCAGACACTACCTGGACTTCATCAACCACTATGTGAGTGTAGGGTGGTTTGGCCTTGGGTATAATCAGGTGGGCCGCTGTGTACATTCACATACGTCATGCGGACAGGTACACATGGGCATGCATGGTATCTCAATCACATGTACCCACCTACATGCACACACGCACACACACGCTCTCTCTCTCTCTCACACGCTCACACACAAAATTGTCTCTTAGCATAAGAATCTGTGTTCCTGAAAAAGAAGTTAAATCCTCTGAAGACCTGTCATCCATGCAGTCCACTATGACCCTGTGAAATGCTAATGGCGATCTGGCATTTACCTGTGAAAAATATGTCGGGTGACCCCCAGACTTTTCAGCTGGGGATGTGTTCATCTAACAACCAACAAACGATCATTTGGCGTCATATACTTTACCATGTCAGACCATAGCATTCAACGGCAGTTAGCCAGCTCTGTCAGGCCGAATTTTTTCCGTGGCCAATGCAGTCATAAGACAGTCACGTGATGTCACCCCACTTCCGGCCCCGGAAGAAGCCAGTGTCAACTTCCTATAAGTCATTCATCTTCGGCCTGCCGTCAAAGCAAGATAAGTCTTGTGCTCTGTCTCGCCTATACTTGCCTTTGTGTTAACTTTGCTGTGTTTTGTTCTATACTTGATTCAGTTGTGGCTTGCAAATGTGAGGCTCTTGGTGGGAGCGTATTTATCAAAAGATTTGTCTCTTTTACCGGCACTCTCGGGAACGTATTTATTAAAAGATTTGTCTCTTTTACCGGCACTCCCGCGACTTTGTTACTCGCGATCGTCGGCACCGCTCGCCGGTCGTGTTCCCCCACCATATTGCCGAGCCTCGGGTTCAGCACGCATTTTGTGCTGGTTCCGGCTTGCACTAGACCCTGAGTATTTTTGCCGTGTGAGGCTCTTGGTGGGAGCGTATTTATTAAAAGATTTGTCTCTTTTACCGGCACTCTCGGGAGCGTATTTATTAAAGATTTGTCTCTTTTACCGGCACTCTCGCGACTTTGTTACTCGCGATCGTCGGCACCGCTCGCCGGTCGTGTTCCCCCACCATATTGCCGAGCCTCGGGTTCAGCACGCATTTTGTGCTGGTTCCGCTTATTAAGGTTTAGGGCTCAATAACTATCACACCTGTACTCTTTACCCTTCACAGGTAGAGCGTGTTCGAGTAAGGGTGTGTGACACTGATCTGCTTATTAAGATTTAGTGCCCAAGAACTATCACACCTATACACAGTGATACTCCACGTGTAGAGATTGCTATTAATAGCCATACCAGTCACACGACCGGTGGCGTGTACGGGTAGTTCGAGTTTTCAGTCGATCTCTCGAGCACTTTGCACGACACCACACGGACGATCGAGATTAATTGATTTTCTCGATCGGCCACCTTGTCTCCTCTTTGCGGTCGTGTGTTCCGGGTTTGCTCTATCCACCTGTGCCCAACATGGTGAAGGACACCGCCGGGTCGAGCCACTCCACTGCTCGGAGTTCGCTCAATTTCCCGGAGAACCCGCGGGTCGATTCCATCTCGGAGCAATCCGTTCGCACTGATGAACGTACGGTTCGGGTAGACAGAGACGACTTCTCCGCGGAAGGGACGCGTGATCTTCCTCGTCTACCAAACCGACGGACGCACGACCGCGGCGTCCCAAGGCTGATAGGCAAGCGGCCACCATTTCAAAATGCCTTTCATTTGATCTGCCTGCTAGTCTAAGGGCAAAGCTCCCCTCAAGGTGCTGCCCAGAAAGTCTAATGGCAAGGCTCCCCTCAAGGGGCCCGGCTGAGCAAAGACTAGCCAACGGAATTCGCCCTCCCCCACCCCTTCTCCATCGGCCAGCTTGCCCTCTAGCCTACGGACTCGCTCGGAGACTTCTAACTATCATGCTGAGTCACGCGAATCTCGGCCCCCGGGGCACCTTGCCGAGCCGCGGACCAGCACGGGTGACGGATCTGGGATGGAATCACCATCCGTCACTCGCCTTGATGAGTCACGTATCTCTTTTTCCCCCCAAATTGATACGTGCACTCATAGCGCTCGGCCCCACCGGGCACAGGTGCAGCCAACACCTGAGCTCGAGGAGCGCTTCGACTCCGGAAGCAGCCTTATGGTCACCCCGACGCACGACCTCGGTGGTGTCCATAATCCTGGGCGTGCGGGCACGCCGCGCCATGGGCCCGGCCGTGCCCATGCACAAGGACGGTCGACCTACCCGATCGAACGTCACCTTCTTCCCTAGGGGTATTGGACGTTGGGGAACCGACCTTTCGGATCCCCATTTGGGCAACGTCCGCGGTCCCGCTCCTCCGGGGGGAGGATCTACCAGCGGGACCAAGGGTAACCTGACATATTCCTCCAGGGGGAGGAACACGGGACCGCATCCTGACCAATCCGCACTTTCGCGGGTTGGGGGCTCGACTTCCGCATCCTCCTCCATACCATTATGGCCCTCCCAGGCCCATTCCAAGGACGTGTATGGTGCAGTGCACGGACCTGGACGGGGACGACAGGCCACGGCCTCTCAAGCCCCCCCCCAACAGTGATTCAGGTTACCCGGGTCCCCGGGGACTTTCTGCCTACAAGAAGAAAAGGGTCTCGTGGCTACGACTCGGCGGATGTCTGACCTACGCATTCGCCCAACGCGCTGGTCAGACCTTGAGTGCGGCCTACCTACCATGGTTTTTCCCCAGGGCCGCCACAGCCCGTTTACCTCCCCGGGGACCGGTGGCTCTATGCCCCCGAGAGAGACCAGTGGCTTAACGCCAACACCCAGCACGACCAGCTACATGGTCGAATGTGGCACCCGGCCTCACTTACCTGGGTCGACCTTGGTCTCCCTCCTCGGGCGCTGTCCTATCGGCAGGACGATGTCCCGGCCGCCGATTATAGGGCCACCGGGGACACACTACAGGCACCCCTCGACTTACCTCCTGAAGACGGGTGCTATGAACCCTCTCAGGACCAGTACCTCCCTGAGGCGGACGATGACGAGGAGCTAGCCCCCACCTCATTGTACGATGTCCGCACGATAGAACGGTGGCGACCAGACCTCGTTAGGAGGGAGGCCGCACCCGCTGACGAATTTCTCTCCCTCTCCCCCGGCCCAGAGATCTAGACCAATCTACCCAAGAACCCCTCAGTCGCCTCCTTGTTTACGGACAATCCCGTGACCAGGGAGATGGGCATTTCCCAGTCGGACCGTCGGTTGATCCCCCACCTGCCCCCCCCTACTTCCGGCGCCATCTCCTTTAAGAACCTAAAGGAATGGGTCCGAGTAGCCAGGAGGATGCCCGGCAGACTCTAATTCCCTCCCTACCTTCCCCTCTGGCGCCAAGGTTCTCGGGGTCACCATACACCAGGCCTCGCTGAATGACTTATAGGAAGTTGACACTGGCTTCTTCCGGGGCCGGAAGTGGGGTGACATCACGTGACTGTCTTATGACTGCATTGGCCACGGAAAAAATTCGGCCTGACAGAGCTGGCTAACTGCCGTTGAATGCTATGGTCTGACATGGTAAGTATACTAGCCAAACAGGGAGTATAACACAAACTCCCCATGTGTGATGGGATGGTGACAGGTGAAGCTGTACACAGAGAAGCGCTCTGATCTGGAAGAGCAGCAGCTTCACCTGAACGTGGGCCTGCAGAAGATCCGCGACACTGTGCAGCAGGTGGAGGAGTTGCAGAAGTCCCTGTCCATCAAGCGCATTGAGCTGGAGGAGAAGAACAATGCCGCCAACCTCAAACTCAAACAGATGGTGCGTTCCTAGATGTTTTATTTTGTTGTTTGTTGAAATCTTTTTGGGGGATGGATTTTGGTTTATTTAATATTTTGTTCCCCTTTTTCTGGATGTTTGTATAGTGATGTCAAACCAGACTTCCCATTGTATGTAGTGTTAATGTTAATGCCTGAAGTGTAGAAGTTTTAGATTTTACTATACCATAAATTTATGTACATTTGGGGTGGGGGGGGGGGGGGGCATAGGTGTTAATCTGACAAATGTTTCTCTCCTGGTGCATCTGTTTAAAGTAAGTGTACAAAAATTTAAGGTCAGTCAGGCTTGGACGTATACTTTGCATCACATTTTAAATCAAAACTAATGTTTGTCTTTGGGATCCAAATACATATTTTTTTCCTTCACTTAACAACAACAAATGACATAAATCTTCCAGGTGAAAGATCAGCAGGAGGCAGAGCGCAAGAAAGTGACATCCCAGGAGATCCAGGTGGCCCTGATCAAGCAGACTGAAGTGATCAATGAGAAGCAGTCGAGTGTCATGGAAGATCTAGCCCAGGTGGAGCCTGCCGTCATAGAGGCTCAGAACGGTAAGCCACAGGGCATTTTATGTCTTTAAGAAACTGCTGCAACAGATATCTGCCACATATTTTTCTTCTCTCTTTTTTTTGTTTGTTTTGAATTGATACTTTCTGTTCCATGAGAGCTGTCTGTCACCGAGGCACAGGAAAGAGCAAGTGGGTATATGACATCACAGAGGAATTTAGCTTTGAAAGGTTTGTTAAGAATTATATGTTCTGTACCCTGAACTACTGAGGCACAGAATGGTAAGCCAAGAGATTTCCATGGGGAGTCACTTTTCAGTATGTTGGGGGGAGGGGGGTGGGGGTGGGGGGCTAGGTTGGTTGAAGAATAGCTTTTTCAACACCATGGTTTGAAAGAATTGTTCTGAATGGGCCTGGTTTCACAGGAACATCATGACTGAAGAGATGATTTTCTGTTTACATCTGTGATGAAGCACATGAGTAGATGTACTTGCACACATATGCACATGTGCAGTTACTTGCACATCCTTGCATGCACACACACACACACACACACACACACACACACACACACACACACACACACACACACCTTCAGTGAGAATCAGTTAAGTGTTTCTAATCTTGCTCTGTCTTATCTCTTCATTTGTGCAGTTTGTCATTATGTCAGAGGACAGTGTTTTTCTCTTTCTCTGTCTGTCATAGTCTCTCAAATGTTTAATATGACATGATTAAAGATATGCCCTTGTAATCTCCCTCTCCCATGCTCACATACATACATAAGCACACACGAGTGTGTTCCTGGCTTGCACTCCCTCCAACTCTCTTTTTTTTCTTCTTTATCAAATTCAGTCAGAGGCACTTGTACCTACGATCCACATACATGTACATATGAATCCAGTAATTGTCATTCAGCACTGAGTGTGTATAAATGTGCATTTCTGTATGATTTTGATGGTTGGTGATGATGGTTCTAAGTGTGTGGACAGTGTTTGGGTTCTATGGAAACTGTCTATAATTCAGATATCCTTTGTTTGGCCATGGGATTTTGATGTTTTTTTTCTTGTACATAAACAATTTTTCTGTATTGTGTGTAAAGTCAGCCTTTCACTTTTTACCCCAGGCCTTTGGCCAAGTTCACTTGTCCACATCCTGGATCAGATTCTCTGCTTCTTTTCTGACAATCCCCAACCTTGTGGCTTTATTCGTTTTATTTTCCTTTTTCTTTTGTTTTGGTTTTAAACTGCTTTTGGTGTCAGCATGTGTAGGATATGATGAATCCCGCTCTTGGGAAAATTTTTTTCTCAGAACCCTTTACCTGCCTGCAGGACTTCACGTGATATCCAGATATCCATTTTTTAAATGGATGATAAACATTTTGTTGTAGAAAGAAATAACGGCAACAACAAAATCTTAGTTACAAAGTGAATGTTATACTGATTTTTTTGTGTGTTGAAATCAAATGTAAATAAACCTTGATTAAAATTATGTTGATAGATTTGAATTGTGCAGCATTCAAACCCAGGATTTATGTATCATACCAGTCTGATAAGGATCTTGGCAGGGAAAGGGTTGACTTTTGTAAATAGCTTGTAGTGAGAACTTCAGTTTCTGCTTTGTGTTGCTGAATGCATATTAGACATTTGGTTAATTTGCGTCCTATTTTCAAGAACACAGTCAAATGATTGTCAGTATCTTTTGTTTTGCATGCCTTTTGCAGCAGGTTGTACTTCGGCTGGAATCTGAGATACTTGATTTGTAGAAAGCCAGTCCAGAAATAAACGTCTTCAAAATTGTGTATGATGATAGTAGTACTTTGGTGTACAAGAACTGAAAGAAGTATCAGAGACTGAAGTGGGAAAGGGAGTGAAGTTGAGAAGGGATGGGAGAGGAGGATGGAGGAGTGAGCAAGGGACAATTTTCAGACTTTTAAAAAATTGTTGCAGTGTTCTCTATATTGAAAAAAAGTGCTAAATGCAGTAAGATGGAAGTAGTTACTTGCCGTGAAAGAGAGGAGTTAAAAAATCTAAAAAAAAATGTGGTAAAGTGTGTAAATCCTTTGAGAAATGAAGGCAAAAGGAAGGCGTTCTCTCTTTTCCCAGCTGGCTACAAAAGATATGCTGAAACAAGGATTCACTGGCAAGTTAACTGATAGCATTCCATAAGGTTTCACTGTGACGCATGCTGTAGTCATTGCTTTTTGTGATTTGTTTTGCCTTGTTGTTGGCACTCCCTGCCCCCCTTCCCACTGCACACAGCTGTCAGTGCCATCAAGAAGCAGCATCTGGTGGAGGTTCGAACCCTGGCCAACCCCCCAGCAGCTGTCAAGCTGGCTGTGGAGTCCATTTGCGTGCTACTGGGCGAAGGGGAGCTGGACTGGAGGCAGCTGCGTGGCATTTTGATGAGGGAGAATTTCATTTCCACCATCATCAACTTTAAGACCGACGACATTACGTGAGTGGACCCCGACTCCATCCCCCTCCACCCCTGTTGCTCCCTTTTTGCGCACCTTGTCCTCGGCATCCCCTGGGTACCTTGTGGCTTGATGTTCTCACTTCTCTTGTGGTCTGTGTGGTGGAATCTGCTTGGAACTTCATGTGTAGAGACTTGATTTTGAACATTTATCATTTTGGAATTGCTGCCTTTTTTTTAATTACAAAATTCAATCTGTAGCTGTTTGTTATGTGAATGTAAACTGCACATGATCAGTTTCAAAGCAGATTCTTCCCACATTTGCCACTATCTCTTTTGACATTCCTTGTAAAAACACTTCCAAACACGCTGCTGTTATCCACTGTGCAAGTCCTTACACCCACAGGTAAGCGCATTGTGTTCTGGAGGAAACCTTTTCAGTCAGTAGATGTGAAGTAAAAGGGGTTTCGTGACCTGGATAACCTGTCATAGATTACTCTTCGCTCACATGCAGCTGTGAAGGGGATCAAGAAGAAGGATCTTGTGGAGATCCGGGCCATGGGCAACCCCCCTCCTGTGGTCAAAATGGCCCTGGAGGCTATCTGTATTCTGCTGGGAGAGAACGCCGTGGACTGGAAGTCCATCCGAGCTTTCATCATGAAGGACTCCTTTGTGCCCACCATTGTGTCCTATTCAACGGATGACATCACGTGAGTATGTGGGTCTGGGTTCAGTGTTGCATCCTGTGTGGGCAAGGTGGTGCTGATGGCTGAGTAGAGTGTAAAGCCCTGGCTGGACTGCATGGCCTGTCGGAGTACAGCGGTGGTTGTAGTTCCATATGTGTGTGTGCTTCAAACAGTGGAAGTGATTTTTTTTTTTTTCTTGGTTGCCGTGTCTCGCTGGACGTAGGTTTCTGTGTCTCGCTGGATTTATGATTTGGGATGCAGGTATCAGGTTTGAAGTGTATGTTTGTGTGTATTTTCTTTTCTTTAATTTTTGAAAGAAAATGCTTCATTCCTTTTGTTCAGTTTATTTTTCGTTGTCAGAATGCATTGTACTTTTAATATTGTTTTCTGTGTTATTCAAAGAGAAATAAGTTGCATTCTTGATATTTGTACGTGGGCTTTTGGAGGTGGGGGTATTGTTTTTATGTGGATTCTTTTTTGTTTTTGTGGATGATTTCACCTTCATTTTATGTGGTTTTTGTTGTCAATGTTTCTCGGTTTTTTGGGTTTTTTTTTTGGGGGGGGGGGGGGTTGCATTACAGTTTGAGCATTTTAGTCTGATTTTGGACTTCTATTAATTTTGCCCCAAAGGAATTCTTGAAACAGACTGCATGGACATTGAAAGAAGACTGGTCTTTTCTTTATGTGTACTTAAGTTGGTGAGAGACTAGCTGCTTTCAGTGTCCTTTTTTTCATTTCAATGTTTTTCCATTGCTTGTTTTCAGTTAACTGTTGACTGCTACTGACAGATATGTTCCTTTTTGAGGGACAATAAGATTTTTTTCATAGTATACAGACAGATGTCAACAGTCTTTCAAACCCATGCATGTTGTCCTTGCTTACACTGAAGTTAGTTGTCAACAGTTTAAAGCATCTTTTTGGAAAAAAATTAGCTACAGATGTATTTGGAACAGCTGTGGTTTTATTGATTAATCGGAGGCTTTCTCATTAGTTTTTAAATAGTATCTGTTATTCTTTGTATTGAGAGATTATGGATGCTTGGATTTGAAGTTACTGTTGCTGAAAAAGATTCTTTGGCTAATGTTTTATGAAAAAGATTCTTGGCAAGTGTTATTTATTTCAGGAATATTTATATATATGTATGCTGTTGTCATAGTTATATGTGTGTGTGTGCGTGTTTGAGTTTGTATATATATGTGTGTGTGTGTTTTAAAAAAGTTTTTCTTTCCTGCAGGCTTCATTTCTGCTCTAGCTGAAATTGGAGACACAAGTTCACTTTGGGCAATTAATAGTTTTAGGAAGGAATGTTAACTTCTAATTTTTCTTTTTTCATTTAAATAAAACATATTTGTTTAAGAATAAATTTGCGAATTGGCCTTATGCAAATCGTTCTGGGTAGTTATGGTGCTGTAACTTACAGAGTTCATGAGATGATCATGATTGTTATGCAGTGAAATATGAAGTTTGGTTCAAGCCCAGTGTTAGAAACTGTCATCCTGAGATGTATTGAGTCAGTGCTTCAGTTTTTCATTCCTTCTCCGGCCTAAACAGGTGCTACAAAACTTGCTGGCTGTTTGGATAAGGTAGTAGTTTGGGTGTGAAATAAACAGTATACAGGTTGTTATAAACAATCCCAGCAGAGGTAATTTCCTTTGGATACTCATGTCATGTCGCCATGGCATTCATGACAAAAAAACTGATCATAATAAACAATACAGTCAATAATATTCTGGTTTCTACTGACCTAGTTGTCCTAGTGTAATATTTTACTTATTATATTCCACCATTCAAAGCAGTTCCTAATTAAGGGGTGGGAAACTAGGGTTTGGTGAATTAACTATCAATTTCTGTTAGGGTTCTTGGTGTAGAACCAACCAACCATGGAAATAGCTACAAGTACATAGATATCTAGTTATTATTGTGTTTGTCATTTGCTGGGTTGAATGAGATTTAGGTTGATTTTTATTCCAGAATAGTTGCAGTGAATATAAATTGTTAACAGGGATGATATCCGGAACAAGATGAAGTCCAAGTACCTGTCCAACCCTGACTACAACTATGAGAAAGTGAACCGTGCCAGTTTGGCCTGTGGACCCATGGTGAAGTGGGCCATTGCTCAGGTGTGTGGAAAACTGAAGCTGTGGAGAGAATACAAAGGCTCAGTATGTAAATGCACTCATCTTCATGAATTTGCTGGTACAGTTACTGAAGAATTGGGTGTGATTGAACACGCCATACACACGCACACACACGCACGCACGCACGCATACACATACACAAACACACACACACACACACACACACACACACACAGAGTTTTTTTTTAAAGATTTAAGCATGTTGTGCCTGCCTTGTGTTTAAATTATATACGAAGATTTGTCTCCATGCACAGATCAGGTTTTTGTCACTCATGAGTTTGAATTTTATTGAAGTGGTTGTGTTACATTAACATATGAAAAAAATGGCAGAGAGAGAGAGAGAAAAAAAAAGATATGGAAGATGAGATGACCTTCATTGACAACCTGCCATCTTTGCCTGGCGCCAGATCAACTACGCAGACATGCTGAAGAGAGTGGAGCCTCTGCGCAATGAGCTGAATGAGCTGGAGACGCAGGCGGAGGAGAACCGTCTGAAGGGCGAGGAGGTCAACAAGCTGATCCAGGGCCTGGAGCAGTCCATCTCCAAGTACAAGGAGGAGTATGCTGTGCTCATTTCACAGGCCCAGGCCATCAAGGCGGATCTGGCAGCTGTGGAGGCCAAGGTAATGCCCTCCCAACGTGGAGGAGAGTGTGAATGAATGTATGCGTGTGTTGATGGTTGGATCCATACAGTCAGACACCTGTGTTGTCAGTTTGGGTGTGTGAAAGGGTGGGATTGTGATTAATTGAGAGTGGTTATACCTGGTATCATGTATTTTATATTATGTTATTGGTAGTGTTAGTCTTTTTGTTTGTGGTTCTATGAAATTCATGTTGTTATAGTCCAGCTGACCATGAAGGACCGTATCATGGCTGTCTTTGTTGCAGGCACAATTAAGAGACATCCGTTAGCCTAAGATCAGTTGGTTGTTTCTGTGCATAGACATGAGTTAACAGCACTTTAGTGAGGGCAGTGCCCATCTGCTCTGTATACAGAGGGTTCAGGAGCCAACAGTTATCAATTTCATAGAGGCGAGGTGGCAAGAATGCTTGCATGCCTGGCAAGTGTGAGGATTTTGTTGCATGCCCATCTAGTGAGAAGGGCTAAGTAAAGGTGAAAATATGCTAGACTGTGGTGGGGCTGTCTTGCATGTGACGGAAAATCGCTGACACTTGTTGCTACCGTGTTTTTGACTGTATCATCCAGTGACTATAATTTGGCTTACGGTAAGATGTGTCTCTAATCATCAGATGTGTTTCTGAGAAGAAAAGAGTTCTCTTTTTTTTTTTTCAATTGAAAATATTTAATACCCTAGAGTTGTGTATATGATAACATTGTAAATAGTATGATGAGTAATAAGGAATCAGTTAAAAAATTTGCTTGGTAGTCATAAAGATGCTCTAGAAGTAATTTAGCATTGGTCATAATATATATAGAATTTTTAGTTCTTAATGGTATGTGTGAAAATTCATGAAAAATTTCAAGTTCATGAAATACAAGCCTTGACTACTGTACAGTTCTTATGTAAATGTTGTACTTTGGCAAATATATTACATCCAGCATTTGCAGTGGAGAAGGTGCTGAAGTTTTTCAGTGAAATATAACTGGTGTCATCATTTTCCTTTGATAGATGACTTCATATGAAATGGTGCAGTGTATGTGGACCAGACTGTATGCTGTAATACCTTCTATACCTTCTAGACTGAAACTGAAATTGTTGATAGGTGGAGCGCAGCGTGGCACTGCTGAACAGCCTGGGCAACGAGAAACAGCGCTGGGAAGCCGGGAGTGAGACCTTCAAACAACAGATGGCCACAATCATTGGAGATGTTCTTCTGTCAGCTGCTTTCATGGCTTATGCTGGTGTGTCTTTGCTTCTCTGATTGATAGAAAATAACTTTGATGATGATGGAGTTTATGGGTTGTTTCACAGACTTATTTTCAGTCATGTCCATAATTGGAAAAACAGACAAACTAACAAACAAACAGAAATGTAATGCAAGTCCTCTTTATCAAGCTGGTTTGTTAGGGCTGTAATTTATTTTTATGATTTGTTTCTTTCTGAATTTCATTCTTACAGTGTTGTGATTTTTTTTCATTCTTTGACATGAACTTCCGTATACCCTTTTTTTTTTTTTTTGTGATCCATGTAAGTTTTGTTTTAATTTAGGGGTTCATATTCTGTTTGGTAGGGATGAACCATAACAGGTGTTTTCATGTTTCTGAAACACTCCGTCTTCTTGTCTTTAGACTGGCATTGATTACAAGATCTATACTAACATTGATATTTTTTAATTTCAACATGCATGTGCAGTCAAACTTGATTCGTTTTTGGATCTGCGATCTATTTAAATTTTGTCATGAGATAGTACAGTGTGTAATTGATTTGAGAAAATACCGACTCTGCCAGGAACTGCAGGATATTCATACATGAATTGTATTCATAGGCACTCACAGGTAGCCCCTGTCACCAGCTCAGGAAAATGAAAATATAACAAAACAAAACAAACAAAAAAAAGGCGCAGCTTTGTCAGTCTTTCAGAGTAGGCATATCACAGCTATAAGCAAGTAAGAGACTTACTGAATTTTCGAAGGGCAAGTTGATGACCCTTGTACTTGTACACTATGGCACTGGCTTGTGCAGGTTACTTTGACCAGCAGATGCGGCAGAACTTGTTTGGCAACTGGTGCAACCACCTCCAGCAGGCCATGATCCAGTTCAGGCCTGACCTGGCTCGCTCTGAGGTGAGGAGGATGTGCTGTGAGTGCTGAGCCCATAGCTTCTTTCTTGTCAACAGGTTCTGCCTACTGGTGATGTTATTCGAATTGGTGATGCAAGGTTCTTTCTTTTTAATGGTGATGCTTGATTTTTTTTTTTTTTTTTTTTTGACTGTGATGCTTGTTTTTTTTTTTGTTTTTTTTTTACTGGTGATACTTGATTCTTTTTACTGGTAGTACTAGGTTCTTTATACTGGTGATACTAGATTCTTTTTGTTCTTTTTTTTTTTCTGGTGATGCTAATTTCTTAAATTTTCTTGGTGATGCAAGGTTACTTTCTGTTTACTGTTCATGGTTTACTGTCGTTAGGTTCTTACTATTTACTGGTGATGAGTGGTGTTTAGGTCCGTGTTACTGTTCATGCTAGTTTCATGTTCATTGGTGATACACAGTTCTTTCTTTTTACTGGTAATTTTGGTGTTGGTAGGTTCTCTCGTTCATGGGTGATGCTGGGATCTTTTAACTTATGATGCTTCTTTGTGTGTGTGTGTGTGTGTGTGTGTGTGTGTGTTTTAACCGGTAATGATAAGTTCTTTAATTTCTACAGGTGAGTTAGGTTTTTTGTTTTGCTTTTGTTTTTTTGCTGGCAATATATATATATATTTTTTTCTAGTGATGCTTCATAGTTTCTTCTTTGTCCTGATACCAAGTTCTTTTTACTGGTAATGCAAGGATTCTTCTTTTTATTTGTGATTCTAAGTTCTTTCATTTTGTTCATGTTGCTAGTTTTTTTTTTCTTCTTTGCAATGATTTTTACAGTTTTTAGTTTTGTAAGTTTTTTTTCAAAGGACAAAGCTGCAAAGGTTTGTTTTTTTTAATTTACCTGTGATTCAAGGTCGATCCATTATTTTTGACAACAGTTTGTTTCATCTTAGTATAGATAATGACTTCTTTCTTTTTGCTTTTGATGCTAGATCTTCTTTTCAACTGTTAAAGCTAATTTCTGTTTGTTTTTGTGTATTAGTTATGGAATATTCTTTATCTTGATTGTTGGTCACTGCTGTTGGTTTTTGTGTATTAGTTATGGAATATTCTTCATCTTGATTGTTGGTCAGTGCTGTTGGTTTTTGTGTATTAGTTATGGAATATTCTTTATCTTGATTGTTGGTCAGAAAGAAGAAGGTAGCACCACTAATAAAAAGAGAGAGCGTAGGTTGAATAATAAACAGAATGAACCCAGCAACACCAGAAAACAATTCCTAGCATCACAAGCGAAAAGACAGATATAGCATCGCAAGGAAAAAAAATCCAGCAACACTAGGAAAAAGACAGAACCTAGCATCACCAGTAAAAAGAAAACAACCTAGTGTCATCAGAAAACAGAACTAAGCATCATCAAAGAAACGAACCCAACATCATGAATAAAAAGAAAAACATTGTATCACCAACTAATTAATGAACCAAAAATTGCAAGTGAAAAATGAAGAAAAAAAAAACAGTCACAACTAAAAATGGATTTATTGCAGAGCAGTTATGTGAAACGTTTTTTCACCCTCTAGCATGTCACCTCACCGAGAATCAGATGGGTTAACTCGGGTTTGAATGTGTTAATGCAGGAAATTCTTGCTTTCAAAAGAGAAAATATTTACAGGAATACAGAATGCTATGACTGTATCTCCATTTTTTAGAAGGGGCAGGGCAGAAGGGCTGGGGTGTGGAGTGGGGGTGAGCAAGGTATTCCATACCAAGCTGGAGGAGTAAGGCAGTGAACTGGTCATGCAGGCATCAAGAAAAAAATTATTGGATAATTTCTTTGTTATGTTGTGATTTTTTTTGTTACTAGTAAGCTTCCCACCCAGCACGTGTCTTTATGGTGTTATGTTTAAGGCGATCGTTATTGGTGAATGGAGATGGTATTGACAGAGTAGGCAGTTCGATATCATGAGTACGAAAGCTGGATATCAAAGAGCCCATAATGTTATCTATGGATAAGTAATTGAGAAATTCTTTAGGCTGAATGAATATCAGTTTTTGATTGAAACATAATGTTCATCATGACTTGCGGCTGTCAAGATCAAGAAGCACTTTATGTAGTCAGATTATTCTAGTTATGTTTGCTTTTTAGCGTGATCATGAGATTGGTTTGAATCACTGTTTGATGATGTAATGATATTAGGTTTGAATCGGAGTAGAGTTTAATAATTTAATGATGTTCGGTTTGAATCAGAGTGGATAGTACCATAATGACATGTCTTTTCTTTTTTTCTGTGGAGTTTCCTCCAAACTACAGAGTTGGGTAGCACTAACAGGCAGTACTTTTGTTTGACAGTACCTGTCCAACGCAGATGAACGGCTGAACTGGCAGGCAAATGCTCTGCCCACTGATGAATTGTGTACAGAGAATGCCATCATGCTGAAGAGGTTCAACCGCTACCCGCTCATTGTGGATCCCTCTGGTCAGGCCACAGCGTTCCTCATGAATGAGTACCGTGAACGCAGCATCAACAAGACCAGGTCTGGATTGTTGTATGGTTTACTCCTAAATTGTTATTGTGGCATGATGTAGCTTGTAGAAAATAAGATCAGTGTGAATTCTTCTTATTTTTCTTATTTTTGAAGGGTTAAGTACAAGTAACAAAGTGTTAATTATCAGGTTTCAAGGGTGAACTGCACACAGATTATATCATAAAAAAATGAGGTGAAAAAGAGGAGAAATGTGACAGGTGTTCCATGTTGAGCATTTGCAGTGAAATAAGAGGAAGTGGGTATATTTGCCCTTTGGCTGTAAGTGTAAGATGTTTTTGATGAAAGATAAGATTACCCAAATACTTTGACCACCTTTTTCACAAGACGATCAAAATAAAGTTTGAAATTCATGCTTGTAGCACAGTTTGAAGAGAGCATTGCTATTTTGTTGTTGATTGTATTGCTGGTAGAACCTCTCTCTCTCTGTCTCTCTGTTTCTCTCTTAGCGCTTACCCATTAGTGTTGTATACAGATAGTTTCATCTTTTCTATTTTTTTTTTCCTCTCGAACAGTTTCCTTGACGATGCTTTCCGCAAGAACTTGGAGAGTGCCCTTCGTTTCGGAAACCCTCTTCTTGTACAGGTAAGAATTAAATTTGGAAGGAGAAAAAGAAGATTCTAGTGAATAGTTTTAATTTGTTTTTGTAAAAGACACTGTGAAGATGCAACAAAAGCTGATCAAAATTGTGGTCATCGTCATGGCGCCAGATCATCATGCACATAACATTGTTGTATGATACACTCTTGTGGTATGCAAAGCACATACTCATTTTATTCCATGACACAAAGAATAGTGTGATTTGCTGTTGTGATTTCCAGGATGTGGAGAGCTATGATCCCATCCTGAACCCTGTGCTGAACCGAGAACTGAGGCGCACTGGTGGACGTGTGTTGATCACCTTGGGTGACCAGGACATTGATCTGTCGCCCTCCTTCACCATCTTCCTGGCAACCAGAGACCCCAATGTAAGTAGTATTAAAAGATGTGAAAGAGGGGACCCTGTTCAAGTTTTTCTTCTTGTTTTTTATATATATATTTTTTTTGTATACACACTAAAAAAAAAAAAGAACAGCTTGCAACAAAAATCGTTGACAATAAAGAGAGCCCAGCAGTCTGTGAGCATGATCAAGTTTGGATATTGTAGTGAAACAATTTGATTTTACCACATGAAAGACCATTTTTGATTTGGAAGAATGTACCCAAATAAACCATTAAATGTATTCATGTGAAAGACTTATTTTCAAACTGGAAGAATAATCCCAAATTGTGACTCGTTTACTTGCTTTACATTGCTTATATTTCTGTGGAGAAAGGAAGGATGTGATTAAGTTCTTTTGCCAGGATTCTGATATGCCTTAAATTTAAAATGTATTTACATGTGTTTGTCAACAGACCGAATTTCCCCCAGACCTTTGCTCACGTGTGACCTTCGTCAACTTCACGGTGACTCGCAGCAGTCTACAGAGCCAGTGCCTGAACCAGGTGATTGACCTCTTTGTTTGGCTGTACAGCGTGGCAGGCATGTGGTTTGTTCTACATAGATGGAATAAAGAATGACGCTAGTATGCATCGGAATAAGGTATGATAATGGTCTGTATTGGAGTGAACCAGTGTTTCCTAAAACATTGCACTGTATTCGCTAATACTGATTTAGAGCTTGGATTTGTAAGGGTCTGAAAAAGACCAGTGGAGCCTTTTCTTACGATAGTAGTGTAAGCATTATCTTTATGTCTTGCAGTGCCCTGAAGATGGCAGTATTTTCTAAAGAAATTTTGGTCAGTTTGTAAGATTGGATGATTAATCCAGGTCTTATATTTCAGGATGAAGGTTTTGACATGGATAAATGACCACCTTGAATGGTGCATTTAGTTGTTATTAGACCTACACAGCTGATGCTGTTGTGATTTTCAAGAGGACATAGTTGATGATTTGATTTACAAAGCCAGATTAAAAGGTTTCAAAGCGAGGTAATGTTTAAAAAAAATTATAGTAGGAAAACAGAACTTTGTAAATGATACGGGGAAAATAGTAAGCAGAAGCAAAAAGATGGAGAAAAAGATCTGTAAGAGATTTCAGAATGAGATAAAAAGACTGCTGATGGCTAATGAAACTGCACCATGTGATGATTCAGGTGCTGAAGGCTGAACGCCCAGACGTGGATGAGAAACGTTCTGATCTGCTCAAACTGCAAGGTAATCACCTCTGTCATTATTCTTCTTTCTCCTGGCTTTTTTTCTATTGCTTCGTATTTCTCACTTAATTTATTTTGTCATGTGCTCAATCATGTCAAACTGAAGGCAAGCTGTAACCATTGCCACAGACCGTCTTCATATTTCAGGTCTGGTGTAAATTTCCATTCTTTTTCCCCCATTCAGTAGTCATCTGCTGAATAAGATGTTTCTGCCGGAAAATTTTTAATAGTGTAACATTCTGTTTCCTTTCCCCCATTCAAAAGTCAACAGCTGAATAAGAGGCTTCTGCCAGAATTTTTTATAAACTCAGGTCTTGTGTAAATTTCTGTTTGCTTCCTTCTATTCAGTAGTCATCTGCTGAATCAGATGCTTCCCTCAGAATTGTTGTTTATAACTTCTACATGTAGTGCTTTTTCATTTTAATAGCATTAGTTGTTTCCATCCTTGACTCTGTGGCAAACACGACCCTTTCAGCCTTGGATTATAGTCCAGGCTCCTGGGTCAGAGTGATTAGCTTTTCTTCTGTGTATCTGCTACCCCTCCACTTCTTTTGGACATGCTTGGTTTACCTATGGATGACGCTGGGGCCAGTGAAGGAAAGGCCGACCCAACTCTCAAGAACAACCTTCACTCTTGCTCTCACTCATCTGCATACTCCCGTCCCGAAAATGGCCCAAGAACAGGACTTGCTACAGAAATCAGACAAGTCCTGTTGCAAGAATTGGTTGTATGGCAAGAAGACAACACATATGGGTCAAGAGAGACCACTAGTGGACCCTTCAAAAGCCATGCAGGCGAATGATTACGACGGATCAAATACAATAGAGGATCATGATGTGTCCAGGTCCACCCAAAGCAGCCTTGCCATTATTCTGATTGTGAACAGATGCATGGCAAACTGTTTGTGTGAGCGGAGTTGAAGGCACATTAGTTCAACTCAGATTCTGTTTTGGAGTCAGGATATTGCCAGAAGACACTCGATGTCCATGAGCAAATGACTGTGCATAGACTGTTCAGTTGGCCAGCACAGGAAGCATTCACAGTGCTGCACCCTCTGGGGTGGAAAGGGGTGTGGGGATGCGTTCACAATGCTGCACTTCCAGGGGTTGGAGTTCTCTCGTGGCAGCGTCACAGATGCCTTAACCCATAAATGTGCATAGTTTCAGCATGTTTCAGGGTTTTCCTAATCACAGTCTTGTCCATTTGCTATCCACTGGAGCAGATATTGGACTCTCCCTGAAGGTGAGACATTATTAGTTAATCATTTAAGCTCATCATGCCATCCAGGAGTGCTCTGTTCAGGTCTGCACCAGCCAGCACCTCTCACAGGCTCACACGCTTCCTCTATGTCAACCCTAACTTCCTCTTCTCTTGAGGCAAGCTTGATGGACTGATGGGAGTCGTCGGGTCACAAGAAGGAGCCTGATCCGTAGGACTTGTCTGCATTCTGGTCTCCAGCTGCCAGTTTTCCTTGTAGGGGATTCTTGGCTGTTTGCTCTGATCTGTGAAGGTTGTGCATTTGTCAGGGCGGATGGACCCCTTGATGTGAGGTTGGCTGCCCAGTTTGAAGGAATGCATGAGTTTGTTCAGTGGAGAGAGATCTAAGGGAAGATGTTCACAAGGGTGGAATTTCTCTCAGTGTAATTGATAGCACCAATGTGTGAAGCATGTGTAAAGCATTGACTGTGGTATTGCTTGTGTGTGTCTGAAACTTCTAAATACAGACCGGTGAGTGTGGTAAAATTTCAGGTGAGTTCCAGTTACGACTGCGACACCTTGAGAAATCCCTTCTGCAGTCGCTGAATGATGCCAAGGGCAACATACTGGATGATGACAGGTATGTTCGTGAAAGAATGTTCAAGGTCAGATCTTGTTACTGTTACATAGTAAGAAAGAACAGATAAAACCTGTTCTTTCTCTATTTCATGAATAGTATTTCTCCCCTTCACAAGGAACAATGGCCTAAAATGGTTCAATCTCTCCCTCTCTCTCTCTGTTTTGTGAATATTATTTCTCCCCTTCATAAGGAGCTATGGGCTGTATGAATGAAACTGTTCAGAGTTCTCTTTCTCTCTCTTAGCATCTCTGTGTGTCTCTCCCTCTCTCTCGTAATCTCCTGTGTCTTTTTGTTGTAACATTTATCAGAAAATGTAAGCCCACATAAGTATAAATGGTAAAAGAAATGACTTGTTACGCTTTTTGTCTCTGTCAGCATTTTGACCCACTTGGAGACCTTGAAGCATGAGGCAGCGGAAGTTGCCAAGAAGGTGGAGGAGACGGATGTGGTGATGGCCGAAGTGGAGACGACATCCCAGCAGTACATCCCCCTGGCCCAGAGCTGCAGCAGCATCTACTTCACTCTGGAAGCTCTGCAGCAGGTACACACACAGCAGATATGTTGCCATCAGAGTGACTGTGATCACCATGAGCCAGTGGAATAGAGTGTTGTGTTTTATTCTGTGTGTCTGTCGCCAGATAACTTGAAAAGTGTTGGGTGGATTTTTATCAGATTTTACTGTTGTTTTTTTTCTCTGTTGCAACACTGGCAAACTGTTGTTGAATAGAAGGCTGAGATCCATTTGATGTGATATACATAAGTAGAAGGGATGGTGTTTGTGCATACGGTTGTAGTAGCATTAAATACAGTTCTCACCTGTATTTGGTAAAGTTTCAGTCACAAACTTTTTATATTATTTGATATGTGATACACATTTCTGGAAGAGATGATAGTGCATGCAGGTAGTATCCGCATAAAGGACAATCCTCACCTGTATTTGGTAAAGTTTCAGTCACAAACTTGTGATATTATTGTTCACTTGTGTTCAGCTTGTTTATTGTTCAGTTGCATTAAAAAACAAATCCTTAAAGTCTTAAGCTTGGTTTTACGGCTGTAAACCTGACTTATTTTCTTAAAAGATTTTTTTTTGCCTCATGCAAAATCAGCCTTTTAATGTTTTTCACAGTGTCATCTGCAGCCCATCTGTGTAGTGCAAGACAAACTTTGATTTGTCCATTCCTAATATGTAGACTAAGCAGGTGTGTGTGAACACACCTGTGTTGAGCAGGATCACGTTTTAGTAGTGATATATAATGCTGTGTGCAGGTCCACTTCTTGTACCAGTATTCCCTGCAGTTCTTCCTGGAGATTTTCCATGCTGCCCTCAACACCCAGCGTCTGGGGAACATGAAGGAGTATGCTGCTCGTCTCTCCGTCATTACCTCCAGCCTCTTCACTGTGAGTTTCTCTCACTGAACTGCATTGCGTACAGTTTAGGCATGGTGACTAGAAAAACAAACACAATCTGGGGAGGTCTTCCATTGTTTTCGGATAGATCTTGGTTTTATTATTGTTTTCTTATTTTTTGTCTTCTCTCTTTACCAAGGTGTAACTTGCTTCTTTCATCTCATTTACACCTGGACTCTGTGGTCTTATTACTTACATCTTGCCATTGTCTTTAGACCATAGGGCACTCATTTCATATGTTTCCAATTTTTTCTGGACTCCTAGCACAAACAGCTTTGTTTTATCAGGATCTGGATTTCAAAGTAAAAGTTTTCTTCATGAACTGTACCATAGGTCATAACTTCAGTCTTCTTTATTATGTTCCATGTGACAAAACTTCATTCTCTCACCACTGAATTTTGGTCTGTCTTTATAGGAGGCAACAATCTCATGTAGTCATGTTAAACTTCTTTAAAAGCATCGCTAAACGTTAAAAGATGTGTTAATATTATAATTTGCACAAAAAAAATCTGCCATTAGTGATCATTGTGCATACTCTGTTGATGCTGATTAAAATGGCTTCTGGTTTTTTGTTTGAATTCAACGAAATGCAGGAAACGTACGCACGAGTTGGACGTGGCATGCTGTATGAAGACCGCATTACATTCGCCATCCAGCTATGTCGCATTCACCTGGAGGGCATGGCAAGGTGTGTTAGTGTGTATGTGTGTATATGTATGCACAGGTATGCACACCTGTAGTAATTAACCAGATTCCTGTATATGCTCAATTCTTTGAATTATAGACTCTAATTAGACAAACTCTTCCCATCCTTCCCTCCTTTTCCGCAGTTGTCCACCCTCTCTCTTCCTCTCTCTCTGAATCTCTTTCAGTAAAGGTTAAACAGAGAGGACCTCGTAAGCACTATTTTCAGCACTACACATATTGATTTTTTTATTGAGTCTTTTTTTTATGATAATATGAATGATTTATTGTTCATTGTTTCAGGTTTGCAGACTTTTTAAAGCAGCTAATCCTGATAAACGAAACAAACAGTACTTTTTTTTTTTACAAGTTGGCAACATTTTTGGTCATGGACTTTACATTGTTTCATTTTAGTTTCTTCGTTTGTTTTTCATTCGTTTGTTTTTCATTTAAATGTTGCAAACTTAATGTGAGATAGCAGGATAATGTTGAGACTCTGGCAACAAAAGAAAAAAGAGGATGGGTTTGTTTTATGAAACATTCAGCTTGCCCAAGATGTGTGCCTGTTCTTTGTTAACATGTGCACCTGTGCATTGTTAACCAAGGTCTTGTTTGTGTGCAGTGAGCCCACCTATGATACAGAGTTCAACCACTTCCTGAGGAGTCAGGAGGGGCTGATCATGGATAAGTCTGCTCCTGTTGCCGATGGTCTCTCACAGACGCAGGTCAGTTCCTCACATCTTACTAGATGTAGTGTCATATTATGTATCATCGCATGGTCAGCAAGTTGCCTTGACAGACTCTTCTTTAGGTAATTTTCATGGTGTGAGAATTATGCATGAAAGGCAGAGCAAGTCAGTTATGCCTGGCAATAATGTTGCTGGAAATTGAGGCACGAGAAGAGCATTAGCAACAGTTTCTACACATTGAAGGTACTAGAGATACTTGAAACAGGATGAGTCGATAAGTAAACTAAGATTAAATTACCATAAGCTCAAGAACTTATGTTTCATTACATCTTTTAGAAGTGATTCACCCACACACACTCACACACGCATACACACGCACATGGACGCAGGCATGCACGCAGGCACGCAGGCATGCACGCACGCACGCACGCACGCACGCACACACACACACACACACACACACACACACACACACACACACAGTAATGGAATATATCTGACAGATTGTTACATTCAACTGTAGCCGGCAACTTTCTTTTCCCAGACATGAACTATTTTACAGGGTAAAAATGTTTTCTGAAATCATGTTCCTGTGAATGCTTTTCAGAAACAGTGTAATTTAATAGAAAGATTGTCAGAAAAAAAAAAGAAAATGAAAATAATGACTGGCTATTGAACATATTTTGCCTGGATCATAACGATGAAGAGTGCTTTGACAAGTTGATAACTTATTATAAGATCATGTTTATGAAGTTAGTTCATTTATGATTAAATCAAACTAAATTGCTTACTGTCTAGTCAAGCTCAAAAGTTGTATGAAGATTATAAACCAAACCATATACAAGTTCTTAAAAAAAACGTAGTGTCAAAAGATACCATTCCTGAGGTAAAAGACAAGCCTAGTTACATCTAAGAAATAAATGATCAAATAAATGGATAAAATCAAAAGAACTGAAGAACATACGAAACGGAGGACTTTTGTTTCTTGCTTAAACTTTGTTGCTAGTGTTACTGTACCTTCTTTCCTTGATGCCACCTGCATCTTTAGTTAGTGTATTTGTCAGTGTTTTATTTCGTATTGTTTTCCAATTATTGGATTTCATCGAACATAACAGTTGCCTTAATTTCACTGCCATATTTGGGAAAAAAGTGACCTTTGTTTCAAAACAACAGCATCAGAGAGAAGTATATGCTATTTTATCTTTGCGAAAGAGTTGCACATAGTTCAGCAGTAAAGGAAATGCTCTGTGTAGCTTCCATTGAATTGAAGTACACATGTTCATAAAATGAAAATTGTCTGCTACATCACATTACGTAAGGGAGGGCAAGGGGATGCTGAAGTTTAAACTTGGGCACATCAGGTTAATAGTGTAATCATTGCTGTCTTAGTTAACGTTATTGTATTCCACTGGACTGTGGAGAATGCTTGGTAGCACCTGTGTCCTGTCCAGGTATGGCATATGCATTGCAGTGCCTGTCTCTTCTGAAGGTACACTGGCATATGCTGGGTATTTCCAGGTTTCAGTGACTGAACACTGATGTGGACTACATCTATGTGCATATATGTATGCTGTACACAGGAAGAGGGTTCAACCACCAGCAGGTCTGTGTGTATTGCAATCTCTAAGACCAGCTGTAATCTAGTGGACAGTTCTCCCACCAGTTCCTGCCGGGATTCAAACCAGACACCCTCAGATCGAGAGTCAGAATCTTCTGACCCCTTGGCTGTCACACCAGTTTACTGCATAAAGACGCCAAACAACTCTTAATTCCTGTAGATGTACTTATTTTATAGCACTGTACTTCTGCTTTGGAAGGAAACTTGGACAGTTGTTTGTCATTATTGACCAATAGAATGTTGCTAACTATATCATGAAGTATGAATGTTATGGTCAAGGTGGTTTTGTTTTTTCCCCACAGAATTCAGCTTTGCTGCGTCTGAGCAAGCTGCCAGCCTTCAGAAACATGCTGAATGAAGTGAAGAAGAATCCAGTAAGTAAAGATATCAACACTGGCTCATATTTCCGGGTTGCTTTTTCTTTCACCGTGTCTCATTTTATTTGAGCTTTTTAGATTCTTGAGGGAAATAAAGTTAGAAACCCAGGAGGAAAATTGAATAGGAGGGGCAGCTAGGGCGTGTACATAATTGGTTTCAGCTGAAAACAGGAAATTAACTTCCTTTTGATGTTCTTCCAAGACCATGCTGATTTGGTATATACAGTTAAAGTTGTGCTGTTAGTAGTTTTTTTTGTTGTTGTTGCCTGAATGTCTGTTTTTGATTTAAGAAAAAAAAAACTAATGTCATTTGTTTAGACGGACATGGGGAAAGTAAAATCTCAGCTCATGCAATATGAGCAGAATTTTTTTCCCCCTGATGAGTACTTACCATTTCCAGCTCCATAAAGAATGATAGCAGTGATGGATCAGTGTGATAATGATGCTTGTGGCTGATAAAATTTTGTGACAGGTGGAGGCTTCTACAGCATTGTGTAATGATTTGAGAAATGAAAAGGGGAGGGGGAAAAAGGAGAGAGAGAAAAAGGAAAGATGGTAGTCTTAACATAACTTTGCATGTGACATGCAGTGAATTTGTTAACACCGTGAAAGGAAAGATGACAGTTTTAACGTAGATTTGATTGTGACATGCATTCATTTTGTTAACACCTTGAAAGGAAAGATGACAGTGTTAACTTAGATTTGCTTGTGACATGCTGTCATTTTGTTAAACACCTGGAAAGGAAAGAAGACAGTTTTAATTTAGATTTGGGTGTTTAATGCCTTTTACCTATGTGCAGGAGTTTCAGAGCTGGCTGGACAGTGCTAAGCCAGAGGTGGACTTCCCTCCTCTCTGGTCAGAGGACAAAGCTCAGAGTAAGTTCATTAACTCAGGTGTGGAATAGATGATTCAAACATTCTGACAAGAAGATCTGAATCAGTTTGAAGAGCATTGTTTATGGACATCTTTTTCTATTGCTTAGTTGTGGAACTAAAATAGTTTAAGTCAAGTCTTATTAAGGTGAACATTTACAGTAAGTCTGTCTTATGATACCAGCTGCCTTGGTGAAGCAGCGTTGCAGACTTGCTGCTGGCAAGTCATGGGTTCGGTTCCCCTCAGAGCCGTTGACTGGTTGAATTGTTCTGACTGGCTTCTTCCAAGAGCTGAGTTTGCTGCGGGCTCAGTTGAGAAGACTGGGAGCATAAGTCTAGTTTCATCTACCTAATGGATGCATCTCTGAGAGTGTTGCTCAGATTTCCTGACCAACACTGCAGGTGTCTGTATCTCTCGGGCCTGGTTGACCTTGGGATATATTATGAAAGCAAGCATAAGAGTACAGCCCTGTCACGCAGTCTCAGACCATAAGGGTATTCCTTAGCATCATCTTCTTCATGCTCATCCTCATCAATCAGCTTAAAGATGGAAGTCTTAAATTCTGTGGACCTTCATGCCTTGCTCTCTTGGTGACCATAGTTCCAGTGTCCTCTCCACGCCCACGCCCTTGGTTTGATTCTGTTGGGGTCATTGATATTGGCAAATTTAGCTCTAGCAGTAGCAGAGGACAACGTAGGTTCTCTCTTGGAGAATATATTGAGAAACCAGTTAATTCCTGAGATCTTAACCCCACTCTTACCCTTTATTCCACTGTCCGTTCACCTCTCTTCTCATGCCACTTTACCTCTTGTTTTTTTCTTCTATGTCTTCCTTTCATCTCTCTTTTGCTCGCTTTTTTCTTTTTTGTGTGGATTTCTTCTGAATGTAACAGCCTGAAGTGTTCTGAACTTGATCCGTTCAGTTTTCTCTGCCAGTCATGCGTAGGACACTTGCATGCTTCTCCTAGAGAAAAGTGCATCCCGGAAATGTAGTTCTGTCAGACACTTTGGTCTCGGTTCCTTTTTGCTGGACAGTCTGGCAGCATACATATTCCAAGTGCGCATCTGACGAATGGTCATGGTTATTACTACAATTGAAGAAAGTCACACGAAAGTTAGTGATATGAGAAAGAAGAATCAGGTATAATTTTTGATGTGAATGGCAAGTTACATGGTTCTTCCATATGTGGAAACTCTTTTCAGCCACTTGGCAGTAAGCTGTATTTGTTAATTGTGAAATAAGACCTTTTATTTTAATCCCCTTTGTATCCTTTCTGTGCTCAGCCGCCATAGGGAAGAGTGTTCATGGACTGCTGGTGATCCAAGCCCTACGTCCTGACCGCCTCATTGCCATGGCACGCATCTTTGTGGAGAAAGCGCTGGGAGCCGACTTTGTCCACATCACAGAGAAAGAGCTGAACCTGTCGGAGATTGTTGAAACAGAGGTGAGGGAGCATGTCTTCATAGATTGTGTGTCAGGTCTTTAGCATGGCCATGCTTCCTTATCATTTCTTCCCTTTTTTCCCACTGTTTTCTTTCCCCCAGTGAAACTACTCTTGCACCACTCATTCTGGTTGCCCATACACAGCTACACCCATGCCATATTTGTCAGGTCACCACCCCAGCATCTGCATTCCACAAGGAGCAGTCAACATCATGTTGTCTTGAGGCAGCAAATCAGAAAAGACACTACCCTCTGCTTAGTCATTTTGGTTGTATTCAAAGTTTGTAGGCGCTTTTGAACTATCTTGATCAAGAAATGGACAAATTTTCTTCTATGTTAAAGGATTTTGTTGTTTAAATGTTAATGTAATCAATCAAAGGATATATTAGAAATGTGTTCAAACCATCTGCAGATCATGCATGTGTTGCCAGCAGCCTGGCAACAAAAATAGTATGCTGGAAACTGTTGTGTCTGGAGCTTAGCCTCTCATGTTGAAAGGTCTGCACTAACTTATGAACTGACCTGTGCAGATCAAGGGCAACACTCCAGTTCTGATGTGCTCTGTTCCTGGCTATGACCCAAGCAGCCGAGTAGATGATCTGGCTGCCGAGCTGAGCAAGCAGATGACCTCCATTGCCATTGGTTTGTTATGCTTGTTGTATTCGCCTTTTTTTTTTTTACTTTTTTTTTTTTTTTTTTAGTGTTTTTGTTTGCTCATCCATGCTTAAAATGATAATGTTTTTACCAATCATGTTATATTCTTCTGGAATCACTGATGCAATTCGTCAGTTTAACAGTCTACCCACAGTGAATGTTAGTATACAGTCATGACCATGTGTATGTGAGAGAGACACACACACACACACACACAGAATCTTCTTATAGATCCATATTGGAATTTTTTTGTTCATGTGTATATTGAAGAAAGTTTGCCTCTTACCTGTACATTTTTTAAAAATCCAGACAAAAAGATGCTTCAGTCATGTTTGAAATCTTAAAAAGATAATTTCGTTAGTGGGAAGAGATCCTCGACTGGGAGGCAAATCTAATATGATAACTATCATCCCCAGGAGTCAACGGGTGCAGCAGTTCACTCAGGAAGAGAAGGGTTTATGGCGTCATGACAAGTACCTGGTGGTGTTCACTGTTGAAAGCAAGGCATTTTCATGTTTCCTTGACTTGTTGAATGCTGTCATGAATTTCAGGACTTTCTAGTGTCCACATTATAAAAATCATCTTGATTATAGACATGAAAAAGATTAAGCCACTACCATAGGTCTGCACATTCAGTGATGTACCGAGGTTGTAGAAGTAATAGGACAGACTGTCCTGAAGGAAAGAAATCAATAGGCCATAATGTCCTGAACCTTGGAAAGCAATAGGACAAATTGACATAATGTCGTTTTTCAATCGTAAAGCGTGCTTCCTAACAGAAACAAAAAATGGCGAAACGAAGACATGAGAGTTGTTTCCCTTACCTTGATTCAGGGTAAATTCATACTGTACTTTTTCCAAGTATTTCGATCAGCACCGTCTACTTTTGGTTTTGCCTAAGAATAGCTGTGGCGAGTGAAATAATGTTCAGCATTGCAGTCGAGAATCTGTCTGGGAAAATGTAGATTGACGTGTCAGCGAGTGACGTGAAACGATGGACCGAGGCCGCCAGCGCTACATTTCGATCGGACAATGAGTCCGGGCTGGGGAAACACGATCGGACTTTTCAGTTTTTAATAGGCCATTGGCCGAAGGCCGATGCCTCGGTGCAACACTGCACATTTGTAGACCTGTGAGACCAGGAGAGTCCCACTATGAACTTCACCCAAGTGCTACCTGGGCCAACATAGCAACTCTCAAACAGAGTGATTTTGATTTCTCAGCTATTGCACCCAACCCTGACTAATGTAGACATTAAGAGAAAAAGGGGAGAGAAAGTATTGCACGGGAGGGTCTTTGTATCGGGAAGTTTCACTGCACATCATGTGAACTTACATCTCTGTTGGTATTGACAGGCTCTGCTGAGGGCTTCTCCCAGGCTGAAAAGGCCATCAACTCCTCCAGCAAGTCTGGGCGGTGGGTGCTGCTGAAGAACGTGCACCTGGCTCCCCAGTGGCTGGTTCAGCTGGAAAAGAAGCTGCACAACCTGGCTCCCCACCCAGGCTTCAGGCTTTTCCTCACCATGGAGATCAACCCCAAAGTAAGCATGATGAATGTAGCAGACTATTTAAAGGTTTTGTCTGTGGTTTTGACAAACATTTAGGCAAGCGAAAGTTTAAATATTAACATTTGATATATTCTAATGGTTTTTAACATCCTGTGCATACAAACCCCAAAGTAAGCAGTTCGGGGAGCATGATGAATGTCACAGTCCATTTGAAGGTTTTGTCTATGATTTTGACAAAGGTTAAGGCAAGCAAAAAGTGCAAATATTAACGTTTTGACATATGATAGTCTAATCTTTTTTAAATATCCTGTAGGTAAAATTTCTGAAAACTTAAGCTGAATCCACTTTGTATGCTCTTCCTTTTACAGATTCAAGAGAGAACATGTATGACTAAAAACAGGTTTATGTATTTCAGTTCATTTATGCATTGAAACTGCACATTCTCCTCCTGGCTTGATCCCAAACATTTTATGTATGCCAGGCTTTTTTTCTGTTCCGGGTTATTGTTTACCTGTCTTTAGCTTTTCAAAACAAAGAAATCAAAAGAAAGTAGACAGAAGTGCATAGAGTGACTGTGACACACACCCTTCTGGAATAGGTATCGGCCTTATTTGAAAAACAAAAACCTGTGATCAGAAAATTGATGTGAGCCACTCTTTTGGGGTAATCTTAAATCCATTGACAAGAAAGGTCCCTTTGAATACACAAGTTTAAACCTTGTCAGAAACCCTGGAGGGAACCATGTGATGATTTAATGTTTGGAAACCATTTCCAGCTGCCCACCAACTTGCTGCGAGCTGGACGGGTGTTTGTGTTTGAGCCACCCCCGGGTGTGTCTGCCAATCTAATGAGAACGTTCAGCACTGTTCCGGCATCCAGAATGTGCAAGGTGAGACATGTAACACTGCGTGTAAAGCAAGCTGCTTTACATGGTACATTTGAGAGCAGATGTGAGTGGTGTGTGTGTGTGTGTGTGTGTGTGTGTGTGTGTGTGTGTGTGTGTGTGTGTGTGCGCGCATGCGCTTCATCCCAGGAAAACTTTCATGTGAGTGAAGGTATTACATCTGTGTGTGTGTGTGTGCGTGTGGTTATTTCAACATGATGAGAATGAAATGAAAAGGACAGGTGTGCTCAAATATTTTTTGGACATATTAGAGTATGGGTGTAATCCAGGGAGTTATCTAAAGAGTGAAAAGGATAACATGTGTTGAAAGATGCGAGTTTGACTAAATGTCAGAGTGTAGGTGTAGTCAAGGGAGTGCATTGCAGTTTGCTGACCTTTTTAATGTCCTTTGTCTTATGTTTCTTCACTACATTTTTATGACCTTCGTTGTGAGATTGGCTACACAGTGATGAGTTTCACATCCACAGACTTAATTATTGAAGACAAGCCCACATCAGATATTTTCTAGATTAAAGCTGTTCAGTCATACATCTTTGAGCATCATGAATAAGCTTTTTGCATTTCCCTAATAGTTCGTTATATGCCAAGTCCAGTTAAAATGATAATGATTTATTTGTCTGTGTTTTGTTTTGCAGGCTCCCAATGAGCGTGCTCGCCTGTACTTCCTGCTGGCCTGGTTCCATGCCATTGTACAGGAGCGCATGCGCTACACCCCACTTGGCTGGGCCAAGAAGTACGAGTTCACCGAGTCTGACCTGAAGGTGGCCTGTGACATGCTGGACACCTGGATTGACTCTGTTGCATTGGTAAGACATATTACATGGACTGGATGTTTGAAAATTAGCTGGGGTTAGTGTGTTAAGAGCATGGCTTGTGTATTGTGCATTGTTTCATGTAGATGTTTAGTTGTTGCCTTGTCTGTTTCTGGACTAAACCAGGAAACAGTTATTGATATCTAAAATGAAACAAAACCAACATATGCCATTTTCAGTATTGGTTCTTGAAAGGTCTCCAGCAAAGGTACTGACCATGATTGGTGTGATGATGGTTATGTAGATGGTCAAAACAGTTTGTGTTGCAATATACATCACCTTTGTCTCCAGACCATTTTTCTCTTATCATAACTATCATGGACACTCAAACTGAAATACATTGTACAGATCACATACATGTGTAACCTCCCGACCCCCCCACCCCAGTCCAGTCTAGCTCGGTATAAAGACTCCCCAGATTTTAGTGAAGTGGTAGTTAACTATTAGAACGTATGCAGATAACAACTTGATAAGCATTTGATATTGAATGAATAGAGTTGACTCACCAAACTTTGTCTTTATTTCAGGGACGCACCAATTTGCCACCTGAGAAAGTGCCATGGGAGGCCCTGCGCACATTGCTGTCACAGTGCATCTATGGGGGCAAGATTGACAACGATTTTGACCAGGTGACATTTCTCTCTGTCAATGCTCATGAATAAATCCAGTTCTGATGATACTGTTTGAGAGAAGAGAGGGTGGAAAGTAGAGGAGAGAGCAGAGTTGATGCAGTTACTTGCTCTTTGTTCTGTTCTGTAAATGGCATCATCATGAAATTGTATCTAACACCTATATGTTGATTATGTTGGTACAACATTTTTTTGCAACTCTAGATGCATTTCAAGCTGTGTTGAAACATAATCATCATTTACAGTTGAAAGGAGTTTTATTCAGCGTTAGGATTAACGTTATGATTCTATTTACAGAATTTAGATTACTGACTGATCAGTCAATCGTGAATATTTGTTCATTAAAATAAATGCTAATTCATTTCCATTGTGTGCACATATCTGTTCTAATTTTAACCCACATTTCAAATGATTGTTATTTTCATGTAATTGGACTGATCCTTTCCTTCTGATTGAAAAAAAAAATCTTTTCGATGTTAAAAAAGTTCTCTATGCTAAACCTATCGGTCATCTTTACGTAAACTTTTCTTTTCCAGCGCCTGTTGAACACCTTTGTGAACAAGCTGTTCACCCCAGAAAGCTTTGACAGCAGTTTTGTCTTGGTCAGGAACGTGGATGACATCTCTGGCAAACACATTGGCATGCCAGATGGAGTGAGGTGAGATTCAGAAAACGTGACTTGGGAAAGATGCCACTGGGTCAGGAGCTGCTGTATGGTTGTCGATCTTGTCTACTGCATTGTTATGTTGATGGTTTGTTTGTTTTTTAATTGTAGTCACTAATTGATATTGTGTTCTACCTCACCTTCCTCTCTCTGTCTCCGTCTCTTACTGTGTCTGTCTGTCTGTCTCTCTCTCTCTTTCTCTGTCTCTCTCTCTCTCTCTCTTATATATATTCAGTTTTCGCACATAAATGAAAAAGTATGGTAGTCATTTTTTTGTTAGAAAATGTTAATTTGTTATGCATAAAAAATTGGCAAGCCAAACTTTAGAGAAAGAAGAAAATGAGTATTAGGGGTTTTTTCCTTTTGTTAATTTCTTTTTGCAGTTAGTTTTTTTTTTTTTTTTTTTTGCATCATGCTTAGTTAGAAGAAATTGTGTGCAGAACTTGACTGCGGAAATGTTTTCTAGGAGGACAAATATTTTGTCCCTGAAATCTTTACACTCCATGATTGGTTAAGATTTATTGTTCAATTTGCTCTGTTCAGATTGAGATGTGTGCGTATGTTACCACTCTGTATGCAGAACTGTGAACTTACGAGTTTTGTGTCAGTCTCTTCCTCTTATGCTCTCTCGCTCTAGTATTTGTCTCTGTCTCTCTCTGCCTCATTTGTATCATATCTTTTTCTAAAGTAAAAGAAAAATTGTAATTGCTGCTTTTGAAAGTAGAAGCATGCATGTATGAATGAATCTGATTATTTCCGTGACTTTACACATCATGCTGAACATCTGTTTTGGTGGTGTCAGGCGTGAACAGTTTGTCCAGTTTGTGGACAACATGGAGGGTCCCCAGACTCCGTCTTGGCTGGGCCTGCCCAACAATGCTGAGAAAGTGCTCCTCACCACTCTGGGTAGGTTGGCTTTCATCTGGTTAATTACATCAGGTTAAATGTCTGCGTCTCCTATTGGGGATATGGCAGATGAAGATAATCATCCATGACCCCCTACCCCGCCCGCCCTTCCCCACCAAGAGTTGTCATCCCACTGTGCCATTCAAACGGCCTGTTCCCTTCATTTTGTGGCTAAAAGTATGCCTGCTAGCAGTACCTTTGGGCTCAGGTCATGTTGTGAAGCCCCACTGGTTGTTGATTCTCTTTTTCTCCTATCTGTCTCTCTTTCCTGCTCTGTGTAAGTGCTGCCATCTTGATCATGCCTTATCCTCTTTAAGGACAACGCAGGAGACTGCAAGAGTCAGATTGATTCAGTTCAATAGATCAAGCCCCCCCCCCCCCCCCCCCAGCTTTCTGGCTTTTCCTGTCCTCCTGAAAAATGGGGAGTTTGTATTATACTCCCTGTTTGGCTAGTATACTTGCCATGTCAGACCATAGCATTCACGGCAGTTAGTCAGCTCTGTCAGGCCGAAGATTTTGTGTGGCTAATGCAGTAATAAGACAGTCACGTGACGCCCACCCTACTTCCGCCGAAGGAAGAAGCCGGTGTAAACTTCCTGTACCTCGTTCGTCGAGGCCTGCACGCCAGGTAACCCCAAGGACCTTGGCGCTAGTGGGGAAGGTAGGGCGGGCATTAGAGTCTGACATGGTAAGTATACTAGCCAAACAGGGAGTATAATACAAACTCCCCATTTTGGCGTCATATACTGTACCATGTCAGACCATAGCAGAATTTATCGTAAAAGGAGGAGGGCGAGTGCCCTAGTGGTTCTTGGGGTTAACCGATATGGCTGCATTAGCCGCCACAAAGGATATCCCTTCAGAACCGTCAGCCCTGGTCATGCGGATGTCCCTTAAATAAAAGTTTATAAAGGGATTCTCCGAACGCCAGTAGGCTGCTTCTAGGAGATGGCGCAGGGGGACAGAGTGCTGGAAAGCTGCAGAAACGGCCAGTGCTCTGACCTCATGGGCCCGGGGGGACAAGACGGGGAGGGCCTGGGACGTCTGGGCATAGGCCGATTTGACCGTCTTGGACAGCCACCTAGAGATAGTGCCAGCTGAGATGTCTTTCTTATTCTTGGGGTTGATGGAAATAAAGAGACGTCTCTGAGAAGCGCGCCTGGGGCGTGAACGTTCCCAGTAGTGTCTTAGACACCTGGAAGGACACAGAGTCATGTCACCACCGCTCTCTCCACCTAGGATATCCGCCAGTGGGCGGATGGCGAGGTAGGGGGAGGGGCTATCGGGTTCCTGGTTTTTAGCCAGGAATTCGGGAAGGAACTTAAGGGAGACAGAGCCGTCCGTGTGGAAGGCAATGTCTCTGGGGTCCCCGCTGAGAGCGTGGATCTCGCTCCGCCTTCTGGCCGAGGCCAAAGCGAGGAGAAAGGTGGTCTTCATAGAAAGCAGGTCGAAGGGGAGGGAGGAGATAGGCTCGAAAGGAGGTTTCCTGAGGACATCGAGTACAGTGAAAAGATCCCAAAGGGGAACGCGCCTTGGGAATCGGGCCTCACGAAGGGCCACTCCTCTAGAGATCTCTCTGAGAAGGAAGTCATTCTCAAAGGACGGTCCGCCCAGTTGGCGGATGGTCGTGCAGATGGCCGACCTGTAGCCCCGTATGGAGCTAGCTGATAGTTTTAGGTGGGACAGAAAATTTCCTATCTGGATATTTGAGGGGCGATTGTGTGGGACAGAGTTGTCTTTGCACCATGAGACCCATTTCCTCCATCTGTAATCGTAAAGGGACTCAGTGCCAGCTCTGCGAGAGGCCATTGCTAGGTCTCGGAGGTCCTGAGAGGCCCCGGCGTCGGAGAGAATGTTAAGGACGGACTGGGACCTGTCCGCTTGGGAGGTGGGGTTAGATGCTCGCACTCCGGCTGGCACAGAAGCCAGGCATGGAGGCGAAGCGCCTGGGGATTGGAGTGGGGGCGACCCGAGCGGGGTTGCCTGGGGATGTTGTGCGTCCCTGCTATGTGTCTCGCGCGAAGGGTGATTCCTTGCGTGTGACACCAGTGGAGGAGGGCCTCTGCCCGGAGGGAGAGACTGATGGAGCGTGCCCCCCCCCCCCACCCCCCCACCCCCCCCCCTTTGTTGATGTAACAGGCTACCGAGGTGTTGTCCGTGAGAAGGAGAACAAATCGGTGCGAGGCCAGTGTCTGGAAGTGGAGGAGGGCTAGCCGGACCGCCTCCAGTTCCAGGATGTTGATGTGAAGACGGGCAGTCAATGGGTCCCACACCCCCGAGGCATGACTGCTCTCCAAATGGGCCCCCCAGCCCGAGTTGGAGGCGTCTGTGTAAAGATCTAGGGCCTGGGATGGGAGGGAGATGGGAACCCCAGGGCTCAGGGTGGAGGGGCTGAGCCACTCCTCCGTGGCCCAAAAGAACCAAGGCCCGAGGGGAATGGTCTGGTCCCAGCGGTCGGCGGTCTGTGACCAACGACGTCGGAACTCCCTTTGAAGCTGTCGCTTGGGGACCCTGCCTAGGGGAATGAGAGGCGACAGGGACTCCATCATCCCCAGAAGGGAGGACAGTGTCCTTGCCGACGCGAGGGGAGAGAGGCGGAGGTGGGAGATGAGGTCCATCAGGCGGGTGGACCTCTCCGGGGTTGGGGAGACTAGCATGGAGGTGGTGTCGAAACTCATGCCCAGGAAGGAGAATCTCTGACTGGGCGAGAGTTCGCATTTTTCTGGGTTGGTGACGAACCCTAGTGAGGAGCAAAGGCGCAGAAGTTTGGATGTGTGGGCTTGACACAGGGCCTGAGTGGGAGCCAAGACGAGCCAGTCGTCGAGGTAAACCAAGAGGCGAATGTCCTACTGTCTGGCAAGGGCGGCCATCTCCTTGACTACCTTAGTGAAAAGGAAGGGAGCCAGGGAGAGTCCGAAGGGGAGCGCCTTGAACTGATATACCCGTCCCCGCCAGATGAACCGAAGGTATCGTCTGTGGGAAGGATGAATGAGGATCTGAAAATACGCGTCCTTCAGATCTATAGAAGTGGCCCAGTCCAGATGGTGGATGGAATCTCTGATCTGGGCCGGGGTCTCCATCTTGAATTTGGTTGGTCTGAGGAATTTGTTGAGTGGAGAAAGGTCGAGGATGGGCCTCCAGCCCCCCGAGGACTTGGGGACCACAAAAAGGTGGGAGTAAAACCCGGGGTTTGGGTGGGGTATATGGGTGATGGCGTCTTTCCGAAGAAGGTCCTCGACTTCCAGGCGAAGAGCCTCCGCCTGGGCCAGGGGGGGATCGCCGGGGGAAGGAGGAGGAGAGGATAGCAGAGGGGGGCGATCGTGTGCCCAGGGCAGACGGAACCCCTCTTGTAACACTGACACTATCCAAGGGTTGAGTCCCATACGCCGCCACTGGTGGGCATGTCGGGACAGACTGCCTGCCAAAGGGGCCACGGGGCCGGGGAGGGGCAAGAAGTCTGCCAGTTCTCGCTCCTCCGAAGGTGAGTCTACTAGTCACCTCCGAGGCCGGGCCTGTTGGCCGAACCGAAAATTCTGATGGGGGTTTTTCGGTTTTGACCTAGCAACGGCGGAAGAAGGGCGTCTGGCGGGCCTTGAGGTGCGAGGGGGGGCCTGTTTGGGGTAGGGCTGGGGTCTGGGGGCCGGACAGGAGTAGGGTCCAGGAGGGCGATGCTGGCGAGGACGATGCTGGGGAGGGGGCTTGGCCGCAAAAGACGCCGCCTGTTTGCGTTCCTCGACTGCATGAGTGATGACAGCAGTGGAATAGTCACCGAAGAGCGACTGTTCCTGACCCGGGATGCACCGTAAGGCCGCCTTGAGCGCCGGGGAGAGATTGGCCTGAGATAGCACAGCATCTCTCACTGCTAACAGGCAGTTAAAGTGACACCTGGCCGCGCTGTCCGCCGCAGCCCAAAGGTGATGCGAAATCTTGTTGACAAGGAAACGCATGAGGGGGTCGCCGAATAGGCTAGGATCTGCCTCAGAGTCGTCGGGGTCCGAAGCCACCGAGGCAGTCATGCCCTCCTTTGCCCAGAGCTCCTCCGCTCGCTGCAGGAACATGTCAATGAATGCATGTCCCGCGGTGGTGTGGAGAATGCCAGTCCTGGCAATTCTATCCCACTCCATCAAGTTCTTGATGAGAACAGGGGTGGATGTGGGGGGGGCGAGGTTGGGCGTGAGCCTGAGGTCGGCAGAGGAAATGGCAATGTCCCTGGTGGCCGGATTGGCAGAGAAGAGGGAAAAGACATGGGGGCCATGACACGGGTCTTTGAGGAAAGCTCCTACTGGAGCCGCGTTAGGGGCTGACAAGAAGTCAATCCCCGGTGGGGGAATGGCATGTGCACCCCTGGCGAAAGAAGCCGGTCTGTCCCACAAGGGAGGGAGGGTCTGGGGGGCGACTATCCTTGGCCGTGATCGCTGGGCAGGGGGCTCCCCAGTGAAACGGCTAAAGGAGAAGATGTTGTCAGAGGGAGGGGATTCCCTCACAACAAGATCTGGACGCCAGCTCTCCAGGATGGAGAGGTCACCAGACTGGGGGAGGGAGTCCTCGACCCCGTCCTCGAGTTGAGGGTCAGAGTAATCAGAAGGGGATGATCAGATCCACCTTCGGAGGGCCAGGGCAGGGGTGCGTGGGAGTCCTTGAGGGGTAATGGGGGAAAAGGAGGACGGGTCCCTGGTGGCTCCATACTCGGCGGGCAGACTGGGGGATCGCCGATCGGACAGCGCCCGAGAGGAAGGGGGCCCCAGGTCGATCCAGCTCCGGGAGGCAGGATGCCACATGCGACCGGAGGAGGAGTCGGGAAGAGTGTCAGCCCTAAGCCACTGATTCCTCTCGGGGGAATAGAGCCACCGGTCCCCGGAGAGTATGACGGGCTGTGGCGGCCCTGGGGCAGAGTCTCCCCGGGGACCCGGGTAACCTTGGGCACCAAGGGGAGGGTAGCGAGAAGGCGAGCTGTCTCGCACCCGCCCTAGGGAGAGCACTGCCTCCTGCATCTCCCGGGTGCGGTCCGTGCCGGCCCCCTGCATGGCAAGGTGGCCGGTGGGTGGTGCGGTAGCCGAGCGTCCTGGCCGTGTGGGAGCGGACTGGGATGGCTGCGGCGACGGGTCCACCTCAGAGGACGAAGGGAGGTTACCCTTGGTCCCGCTGGTCGATCCTCCCCCCGGAGGAACGGGACCGCGGACGATGCCCAACCGGGGAGCGAAAGAAGTCCGCTCCCCAACGTCCTGTACCCCTAGGGGAAAGTTCAACGGTCGATCGGGGTGGTTCGACCGTTGGGGGTGAGGGCGCAGATCCGACCTGGTCGATGCCTGCATCCCTGACCCGGGGTTGTGGTCAGTGGGGAAGTCACACCAAAGACTGCCCACAACCCCTCCACCGGAGTGATGACGCTCCTAGTGTCCGAGTAGTGGCTGACCCCGGACACGGTTGGGGAGAGCATGATTCGACTGCGTGGCGTTAGTGGGGGGGTAGCTAGCGTCACGAGTCTCATCTGATCGGGTGACGAGCGGTGATTCCGGCCGCGAGTCGTCACCCGTGCTGGTCCGTGTCTCGGCAAGGGTCCCCAGGGGCCGACGATCGCCGGACGCAGCATGATAGAGAGTCTCCTTGTGCGATGGAAATTGAGCAGGCGATTTGGCCAAAGAACGGGAAGATTTTGGAGAACGGGAAGATTTTGAACGGGCAGGTCCTTTCATGGGGGCCTTGCCTTTGGATTTCGATTTAGAGTCAGAATAGAACGAAAAACAGTCGGCAATGACGGCCGATTGCAAGTTCGATTCGGCCAATTGCCTGTTCGACTTCGATCGCAACGATCGTGTGTCCGCCGATCGTGAAGAGGAGGAATAGCAAAGCTGGTCGCGCGTCCCCTGCGCGGAACCCTCCTCCACACTGACCGTACGCTCAGAGGTGTGAGCGGTTTGTCCCCTGGAATCGATACTCGGGTCCTCCGGGGCAGAGCGCGACTCGCGAACAAAGGAGCGGCTCGACCCGTTAGTATCCTTCACCATGTTGGGCACTGGTGGCGAGACAAACACGGAAAACATGATCGCAAAGGGGAGACAAAGAGGTGGATCGAGGGATAGGAAGAGCTCGACCAACCTCGGGAGGGGCACTGATAGTGCTGGAAATGCGCAGAAGTCGCGCTGTTCGAGTAAAACAGTGCGATCGTATGTGTGCCGGTATGGCCGGTCGACACAAAATGGCGGAACGACCGACACAAAATGGCGGAACGACCGGCGCAAGTAATGGAAACCGAGTGAACGACGAGGAAGGTCGTCGAATAGGAATCCAAATGGAAGTGAAATGGGACTTGCAGACAAAGGCCGTAAGGCTAAGTAAGGCGAGGAGATGGAAATCGGCGTGTAGCTCGGAATTCCGAATGCGAGATGCACGGAAGGCAAGTCGCGAACAAGGCACGAACGCGAGAAGCGTGGCAAGTCGCGAATGCCGAGAACAAGGCACGAACGCGAGAAGCATGGCAAGTCGCGAATGTCGAGAACAAGGCACAAACGCGAGAAGCGTGTATGATAAAATTAGTAAAATCAATAAAGCACGCCAAACCAAAGCCTCACCGGCAAGGGTACAAGGGTTCAGCGCGCAAGCCACAACAAAACAAGCAAGGAGCAAACACAAGGCTATCTTAACACAACGGCAAAGAAAGGCGAGACAGAGCACAAGACTTATCTTGCTTGGACGGCAGGCCGAGAGAGAATGATGGTACAGGAAGTTTACACCGGCTTCTTCCTTCGGCGGAAGTAGGGTGGGCGTCACGTGACTGTCTTATTACTGCATTAGCCACACAAAATCTTCGGCCTGACAGAGCTGACTAACTGCCGTGAATGCTATGGTCTGACATGGTACAGTATATGACGCCAAATGAGGAAGTACAACCAAAGTGACAGTGGTATTTTGTGATTTGGTCATTAGTTTGAAACATTAAATCACTTGTTTATGGTGTGTTTTCAGCTGTTTTCTTTCTTTTTTTTTTTGCTTTTAGACTCTTAACAGTGTGATTCTATTTAATTTTTTTTTAGCTTGCAGCTGTATGGAAGCATCAAATAGTCCTTGGTATCTCATACTTTAGTTAAATATCATTCGTTTTAGAAGTCTTTTTATTAGCAGTCTTATGTCAGAAGAGTTTTGTGACAGCATGATGTTAACCCGTTCGCTGCTTGAAGCTGCTTGAAAATGTTACAAACAAAGGCTTTCCCAGTGCCAGGGAAATCTAATGATTTGGGGGTAATAATTAACAAAAAATTCTAGCTCAGAAACTACAAAAGATATAACAATGAAATATATATGATTTTTGAAGGAAATTGAATGAAGATTTTGAATCTGGGCTTCTTTTGTTTTAATTTTGATAATAAAAAAGTATTTAGACAATTAGATTTGGATAGATTTTTTTGCACGATCAAAAGCATATGTATTTACCACTACATCTTCACATCCAAACAAGAACACAAAGCAAAAAAGTTGAAAATAAAGTTTGTATTGTCACACTACACCTGTAAATGAAAGTAAAACAGTTTAGAAGTCTATCAAGACGCTCACACTCTATGCAGACAGGTCAGTCCACGACCACGCCCCCCTCTCCCCACCACGCCCCCTTGCTGGACTTCAACCCTCTCTTTCACTGCTCCTCTTCCCCTACCTTTCCCTCTGCCCTGTGCCGCGCCGCGAGCAGGCCGCGCTCCCCTCTCACGCTGACTACCACGTCACTGACCACTGGCACGCAGTGCAGAGTACACACTAGGCGAGCTCGTTCGACGCTGGCAAACCAGTCAGCTGAACACACATTGAGGTCACACAGCCCGACACAATAACTGACGAATACGGTTGGCAATTCCATCACTATCATCATCTCACCTTCATGCTCGAGTGAGTCGTTGAATAAAAGATTATTGTCTTTGTCAAAAATCATTAGCAGAGCCTGCTCAGCTGTGTAAATACGTTGATTTGGTCGCTGCGCTTGTCGAAGGTTGCGCCGCCATCTTTGCAAGCGAGACGAAGTGCTGGCTGGTCATCCAGTCAGTGATGAGAATAAATGGGCTTTCCCCTCACGTGTGGTCATTTACATATCATTTTAATACTACAGACATATAAGGCTTACTACGCACACTCTATTTAAGTCCGTTGATAGAAATAGTAACGAATGAAAATTCAAGAAAAATGCATGACGTCAGTGGACGGCCCATAGGCACTGGGAAAGCATTTTTAATGCGGCGTCAGCTGACGGCTTAAAGGCACTCTACGGGTTAAAATGGCTACACACACTGGCCTCCAGTTAAGTACAAGTGATCTTAACCCCCAACTTAAATCAGAAGTGGTTTTTCCATGCATGAACACTTAACAAATTAGTCCAGTGAAACATCATATCAGCCAGAATAAAGAAGAATGGCATTGAATATACTGTGATTTTTTTTCTAAATTGCAAAGAGCATACAAAATGTGTTCTGATTTGCAAAGAACACACATATGTGGAGAAAAACTGTTCATTAATGGTGATAATGATAGCAGATGTAAAACAGTTTGCCAAATAAATGGAAAAAAAAAAATCCAAGTGTTAAATGGATATCTTTCACACAGAAATAGACTATATACGCAGTTTGTTATGGCATGTGCAGGAAGCGACATGATCGCCAAACTGATGCGCATGCAGCTGCTTGAGGAAGCAGATGTGGACACAGGAGGGGGTGCATCCCCAGAAGAGGAGCGTCGTCTGGCTGATGGCCGCCCTGCCTGGATGAGGACCCTGCACAGTTCTGTTACCACCTGGCTGAAACTGGTGCCCCAGGTAACACACACTGTACCTGTAAATAGTTGACCACCTGGGTCAGTGATAGTGGCATTTTGTGATCAGGCCTTAGTTGCTGTCCTTGAATGACGTAGTGTTGTGTTTTGATCTGTTTCCTTTCACAGTGTTTGCTTTTTGATTGCTAACAGTATGAATCTGATCAGCGTGTTTTTTCTGCCTGTTAAACTAACTGTTACAGTATGATTCAAGGTAGATCCATGTTTTGTCGCTTTTGTGTTTAACATGATGCATGTGAATGTTCAGCATGTATTTGTACGTGTGTGTGTGTGTGTGTGCGTGTGTGTGTGTGTGTGTGTGTGTGTGTGTGTGTGTGTGTGCAGATGTGTGTGATTGAATTCATCATGGTATAGAAAGCAAAAAATGTATTACAGCACATTGCTCTGATATTTTCAGCTTTTTGTTGAACTAGACCTTTTTATTTACCCTTCATTTTGACTTGTATCCTGGTTTCCGAACAGGCAACGTAAGATAACTGTGATTCCAGAGATAGAGAACAATGTCATACTTCCATTTTAAATACAGCGCAGTTTCCTCATAGTATACAGTATCAGAAACTGACTCAAGTAGTGATGCTTCCCTAGCAATAACAAACTAGGTATCTGCTGTGCTTATTTGCTGTTGTTGCCTTAATATTTCCTGCTCACCAGCTGGATTGATGTGCGGCTTCTATGGTGTTGTTAGGTCTGTGTCCATCAGGCCATATGTGACTGCCATAAATGCAAAAGTGGCTCAGTGTGTGTGTGTGTTTCTTAAATGTCTAAACACTGTCCAATGTCACTGGCAGGCCAAAGCAGCAGAGGTAAGAAATCCAATGACACTTTGAAGACTGTGAAGTTTGTGGACCCTCTTGAAGATCTTATGGGATATGGTTACTTAGATTGGAATTAGAAAAAAAAAGTGCTGAGGTTATTTTTGTTTTGGTTTCTTTTTTTCCCCCCCTGAACCAGGTATTATCTTCATTCTCATTTATGTGGATATATGCTTTTACCAGGTAGCCGTGGAATTACTTGTGTATTAAAGTCTATTGGGGTTAAATCCTCGGATGAGGAATGAGTGCCATACTTCTTGGTACCCATCATTTACTGATAACCAAAAAAGGTGAAAATTCGCTGTTCTGTAAGTGCATATTCCTTTATACAGATGAAATGAAGATAGCATGGGATGAAATGAACTTTTTTAATGTAAAAAAGAAAAGTACATTGAAGAGAATCGGCGAAGATAAAGAAGAATGGCATAGTTTTTGGTGACGCTTTGATGGTTTAGTTTTTGTTGACACTTTATTTATGCACTGTTGAGAGTCTTGATTGGCAGCAAGGTTGGCAGATGCATTCAAAGAAGAAAGTATGGGTGGAAGGTGTAGACATATAAACAGTTGAAAGAAGGGGAAAAATTAAGGGGGAGGAAGTAGCTGCCACCTCATGGTATTCATTTTCTTTTGGTGGGAGATGTAGAAAATAAAACAAATCTTTTAATTTATGGTCATGGTTGGGAGCTTTATCATATGTCAGAGATGCTTGTCCCATTTTCTTTCCACAAACTGCTTTGCTGCTGCTGCACATTTTCTTACATTTGCTGTGAAACTCCCTCTTTTGTTTGCCTTGTGTATGTCTTGTTTTCCTCTGACAGGGTAGATTGAAGAGTAAAGCCACGCATCCTGTTACTGTTGCTGTAGACAAAGGTTGGATTTCTGTGCGATAAATTCTCAAGACGTCAGTCAGACTCTACATTTTTGCACACTTTATTTTTTAAGTGGTATTGGTTAGCTTTAGCACAGTGTGCTTTAGGGAACACCATTATAATCCTGTAATATTGTCATACACACATGCATGTGCACACACACCCCATGCACACCACCACACACCACACCACCACACACACACCAGACACACACACACACACACACACACACACACACACACACACACAGCATGACACATTAATGCACAGAACATGCTCAGTATTTTCTACTCTTACTTTGTAAATACTGATCCGTAACCATCTCTGAGGGAGAGAAGGTGGGGATGGGAAGAGACAACTTGTCAGCTCTGGTCACTTTCTTTTTGGTATATATTTTCATCAAACTGACTTAGAGTCCCTTTTTTTCAGTATTTCAGACATTGCTGCATTCTTACTCATACTTCGAAGTTTGAATATCTGGTGCCAGTTAAGCCTATGTCATCATCAGATTGCACAGACTTGGAGTGTGTGAACCACAACATTACCCAGTGCACAAATTTCCATCAGATGAACATGCATGCGGAATACCATGTAGATTTGCCCAAAAGAAGGTCCTATAATCCATATTTTATTGTCAGCATTCCACATGTCACAAAGACATGAAAATACCAGAATGCACCACAATGTTTGGTGGCTATTCATTGGACCAGATCTTTTTATTGGAATTGTTTTTACAGATGAAGAGGGAGGTGTTCTTTCAAGGTTATGGGTGTATGTTTTTGTTTGTTTTTAAGAAAATTTAAGTAAAAAGTTTGCTGTATGTCATCATGTAGCATCTATTTTTTGTTCTAACCCTTTGATTCTCTTTTTCTTTTTGGTGTTGAATGTAACAGTTTTGGTCACAGTCTACATGGTTTCTAAGCCATGATAGATGCAGCAGTGTCTCAGCTGCTAAACTGTCTCCATTCGTGTTAGTGATCAGTCATCTCTCATTGTACGTCACAAACCTATAGCCAAGTCAAAGCACTTTAACCTACAGCCATTATCCTCAGGCTCTTTCATAACAGTCGTTATATGCAGGCTGCGGTTTTTAACACTCAAAGCTTCCCAAACAAGCCATAAGAGAACAAAATGCTGGACTACCTTCAAAGGGTGGAACAGGATGGATTAGTCGTTAACTCGTTAATCAAAAGTTTTGTTCAGTGTCGGGTACCAGTAAAAAAAAACCATGGCTTTTGTGATATATATTTTTTAGATCAAATTCTGTGCATGAATGTGCAAACTTTTGAATTGGACACTGTTTTCTTACTGATTGTCTGCAGTCATTATACTGTGAAACTATATTTTGCAAGTTACCTCAAACTCTTCCCTTTGTGTCTCCATCTCTCTCTGTATGTGTCTCCATGCACTCTCCTCCTGTTCTTTCATATACTTTTGTTTTGATTGTGATGACCCAACTTCAGTCTGTTCTTTTTTCTCTAGTTTCTGTCTGTCTGATGCACTCATTTCTCTGTCTCTCTTTCCTATTCTCTCCTGTCCTCTTTCTCCCTCCTTTTGTCTGTCCTATCTTTGGACTCGTTGTTTTGATGTTTTCCCCATGTGTATACACTTTGTCTTTACTCTATCAGCCCTCCCCTCCCCCACACCCCAAGCCACTGCTGCCCATTCTTGTCTTACACTTACCTCTCTCCCATCCTCTTTTGTCTTTTTCTTTATTTTCCTTTCACTGGGCTTCTGATGCTTATTACTTTTGCATAATAAATCAAAAATGAAAGCAAGAAGAATTTGAAAAAAAAAAAAAAAAAAGAAAAAAATTATGAAAAGAAAACGAAAGCTTATACTGTTCTTGATGTCATAAGTGATGGTGATGCGTATCCATTAGTATCTATATCCATATTTAATTGTTAATTGATGTTTGCAGGGTTCACCTCCGCACACAGAAAACTATGAGATACCGACACTTCTTTATAAGTCTATTTATAATGGCACTGTATGACAATTGTGTCTGTTGATGCATTGAAAGCAGGGGGGGGGGGGGGGGGGGGGGGGGGTCTCTTTCAGCTTATATCTTCTGTACTGTGCTTTTTATTGTATTTTATTGATTTGTTTGGCCATTAAGAGGTAATGTCTGGAATTTTCTTTCAGTGCTATTTTCCCTTGTCTCATTTTTTAAAATTTGTTTAATTGGTTAATGGTTTGCATTTGTTGGGTAAAGAGTTTTAGATGCCTTTCATGCTGTCTCTTTTTCTCTGTCATATTTTGTTAATGTATTGTTGTTAGGGATGGAAAGTTGAAGGGAATAGTGCTTTTCTGAGGGTTTTTTTCACAGCTTTTTTCTTTATTTTTGTTTTGTTTTCTTTCTTTGTTTGAGAGATGGTTTTTTTTTTCCTTGGACATTTTCCCATTGCCTTCTTTCTTTTTTTTTTCCACTCGGAAATTCACTTGGTGTGTTTAGAGAAAGTGTCCAGGAAAAGTTCATTGTATTAAGAGAGAATATTGTCATAATTTTATTGTATGTTTCATTTTGTGCTGGGCTGACTTAACCGGAAAGATTAATCAACAGTTACAAAGTTATTTTAATATGTAAACATTGTCAGTTACTGCTGCCGTTAGTGGATTTGTCGTATGTTTTTGACCCTTTTGCTACAGAGTGCAGGCTCTGTTGGCCCATAGCATTTAGATTTTGAGTACTTCTGTCTGGTCTCAAGTATTACTATACATTTTTTGTAATTAATACTTGGTTTGGTTTGGTTTAAGCTTTGATTTTAACATTCTCTCTGTCTGTGTCTGTGTCTCTCTCTCTCTCTCACTCTCACTCTCACTCTCTCTCTCTCTCTCTCTCTCTTTCTCTCTCTCTCTCTGTGCATCTTTTGTTTCACATATGCAGTGTTCATAAAAGGAAAATTGACAGCCTTGAGATCAGAATCTTTTTTAAACTATATGGAGGATTTCTTTGTTTTTCTTTTTTAAGATATGCCTGGCTCATGAGTATGGTAGGATATTTCATTTAATTTTCAATTACAGTTATAGGAATTTTATTCACTTCTGTTAATACACCTTTCCTAGGCCTGGCATCTTTAGCATAGAAGGTTTTTTAGAAAAAAGTAGAAAATTTGCCATATATGAGCATTTTGCCATATATGAGCATTTTCTGCACAGCAGAAATGGGCAGCTCTCTGAGATTTCATTATTTTTCTGTCACCTTTTCAGCATATGTTAAGGACATGGTTATGGTTTTGAGTAAACAAATTAAAGAATGAATAAAGGAAACAAACACGCAAAAAAAATGTATACATTTACATACACAAAGCCATCAGGATTTACAAGCAGCTATCTTCAGCATACATGCAGCACTTCACCTATATTACACGCAGTTACTCGGGGTGCCCATACCTTTGATTCTAATTCCAAGTATATGGTGCTGGTTGCAGACGCTGGGCAGCATGAAGCGCACCATGGAGAACATCAAAGACCCTCTCTTCCGCTACTTTGAGCGTGAGGTGAACACCGGGGCACGCATGCTGCTGGATGTGCGCCGCGATCTGAATGACGTGATGCAGGTCTGCCAGGGAGAAAAGAAGCCTACCAACCACCACCGCTCCATGATGGCCGATCTGGTCAAAGGTAGAACCCAAGGGTTGTTGTTGTTGTTGTGTTGTTGTTGTTTTTGATCAACATACATCAAGTAGGTACTCTCCTTTAAAACTTAACAAACTGGTTGTCAGCTGTTTCAGAGCAGATTTTGTTCAAGAACAAACTAGATTAATAAGACAGGAAAAAAAATAAGAAAAAAAGAATTAATGCTTTGTCACTAGTGAATCAATTCATCCTTGGCAGGTATCAGTGTGCGTGTGGTGTGTGCGTGTGCGTGTGCGTGTGTGTGTGTGCGTCGTGTGCGCGTGCGCGTGTGTGCGTGCGTGCGTGCGTGTTTTCGTTAGTTCTTGTATTGTAAAGCGCTTAGAGCTAATCTAGGATTTGTGCTATAGAAATATTCATTATTATTATTATTATTATTATTATTCAGCACAACCAGAAAACTGACGGTTGTCATGTTAACAAACAGCCTGTCTTTACTCTGCATCTGAACTTGCCTTTCATTTTTCTTGTTTGCTGGATCTTTGGGTCTTTTTAACATGAAAGCAGAGTCATTTATTTGAAGTGTATATTCTTAGTTATTATTTAAATGAGTACCTGCTAGGGTGGTAAAATTTGTACCCAAAGTTAAACTGTTTATGATATGCTGAGCTTTTAGATTAAACTAAGCTTACCAAGCATTCAGTAAGGCATTTTGAAGCCAATTTTAAAGATGCTTCAGATTTCCTTCTGTGTGTAGTGAGACTTGGTGGTTACTGTTTTGCTATTACTGCAGGTATCATTCCTGGATCCTGGCGTCGCTACACCGTGCCTGCAGGCCTGACAGTGATTCAGTGGATCACAGATTTCTCCCAGCGTGTCAAGCAGCTTCAGGCCATCGTTCAGGCTTCCCAGGCCTCCAGCTCCAGAGAACTGAAGGTTGTCTGTTTTTCCCTGCATTCTTTGATTCGAAGGGCAGTGAAAGAGAAGTTTTGATAGTGCCCAAGGTATTACTGACTTTTACAAGTTGAACTGCCTGCTTGGGTTAAATTCAGTGTTCCTTCATGGTTGAAAACAAGCTCTGTGTTAATTGATATTTACTCAGTGGAACTGTTCTGTTCCATATAGGTGATGTCCTCTGTGTATTGCATGATTAAGCATATGTTACTCTCTTGTGCCCTCGTACTGGCATCTTCTTTCACCCAACCCTGTCTGAAAACAAAAGCATATAATTATTTTTATCGTCATTTGGAATCAAGCTTGTGCAAACTTTTTTTTTTTTTTTTTAATTGATAAAAGGGAAAGGGGGAGATATCATTCTTGCTGTGTATTTGTGCAGAACCTGAATGTGTGGCTGGGAGGTCTGTTCATCCCTGAGGCTTACATCACAGCCAGCCGACAGTTTGTGGCCCAGGCTAACAACTGGTCCTTGGAGGAGCTCTGCCTGGATGTAAGCCACAACATTGGTAGATGATGGTCATCAAGAACACAAACACCCATGAAACAAAAAAAGGCTTAAGTCTTTCAAGCAATGTGAACTTCCCCTCTGCCTGGTTAGCATTTGCTCAGCAAGATATGATGTTTATAATGTAATTGATATCAGGTTTCATTGATTGATGCTAGGTAAAAATGGCAGTTTCTTTGCTCTGGATCAAAGTTACTTGTTCATTGATGGTTTCATCAGATACTTGATATACAGTGACACATGAACGTTTGGTCATATTGATCTACAGAAATTAGAACGAGAAAAAGTTCAGATTAGTTTATGCTGTAACCTCATAAATCAAGTCGTGTCGAAGGTATTAAAGAGGTGTGTTAGTTCCTTTGTACCTCTGTATAAATGAGGGAAAATGTAAAAAAAAAAAAAAAAAAAGAGAAAAAAGAAACAAAACCCTAGTGAGTCTTAGTATGTGTACTTTGATAAAGGTATTGTTAAGGGAAACAAACATTCCTTTATCAATCAAGCATTGATGCAGAGTTGGTATAAACAAACGCACAATAGCACCCAACCAATAATTAAGCACATTTTGCGATGACTTGTTCGCTCACAGTGCAGGCAAATAAGCATGAGAAAAATTGTTTTATTTATAGATGAAGCAGATGTGTGTGACTTTGCCGTATTTTGACATGTTTGGCAAAAATTTGATGAACTGGGGGGGGGGGGGGGGGGGAAGGGGGAGTTCTCGAGCAGCAATTGCACTTGTGTATAACCATGGTGGGGGCTTTGACCAAAAAGTGATAACTCTTGCTAACCTCCGCTCATGAAATTGCGTCAAGCTGTATCTGCTTCTTCGAAAACATGCCCTGAATTATTGAAAAAACTGGTGAGAGGGCATGAACTTATGCCAAAATATGTTGATAAATTGGGTTTGAAAGTAATGAGTTTTTAAAGACCTTATTGTTACTGTAGTTAACGCAAGATCAGGTGGTTGTTACCTGGAAGAAGAAGCCTCTGCTGTGATGGCAGGTGAAAACGAAATGAATGCTCCATGCAGTTACCCTCTCCATCCCACCTCCTTGTTTCCACACAAAAAACTTTGAAAGATGAAACATTTCACGCACGCACGCACACATGCACACACGTGCACACACACACACACATACACACACACATACACACACGCGCACACTCTGATATGTACACACTCTTTTTGGAAAATGTGTTTATTATCGCTGAAAAGCACACCAGCAGCAGTTATAGGGTAGATGGGTCTGTTAAAGTAATATTTTTATTCTATCAGGAATACAAAATGTGCTGATATCAAGTGATAGCAATTTCTAGGGTATTCAGATTTCTAACGTTGTTTGTTTGACAGCTTAGAGTGACAGCTTAGGGGAGATGTATTTGCCATTTCAGGTGTTGGTGCAAGATGGAAAGCCACAGGCACTGGATGATTGCAGCTTTGGCGTCACGGGTACTGCCTGTTTTCTCTTTTATAAGTTAATTTTATTCTCCAATGTCAGATGCAATTTTTTTCCCTGACATGCCTACCTGAATACTGTGTGTGTGTTTGATATATATATATATATACACACACACATACACACACCACGCACATGTGTGCACATACATAGATATATACATACATACATATACATATGTATGTATATGTATGTATGTATGTGTACACATGTGCATGGTGTGTGTGTGTGTGTGTGTGTGTGTGTGTGTGTGTTTTATCCTCCACACCCTTAAAATGTACGAAAGGACTGAACTTTTTGAAGTGATTAAATATGGGTACCCATGTAATCAGATTTAACAGTGCATGGATAAAACATTTAAGTTGCCACAGTCAAGTAGATACAGGTGATTTGCTTGCCCAAGTTGCATGAACATACCAAGATAAAGTGCTTACCATTGTATGCATACATGTCAACATGTCCCATAAGCTCTGCATATGTACGTACATGTATTTTGCAGGCCTGAAACTGCAAGGAGCCGTGTGCAGCAGCAACAAACTGCAGTTGTCTACCACGATCTCCACAGACCTCAAACTCACTGTGCTCAGATGGATCAAGTGAGAAAATAAAAGACACTACCCTCTGTCTCTCTCTCTCTCTGTCTGACACACACACACACACACACACACACACACACACACACACACACATGTCTGCAGTCTATGATGGAAATGTAGAACTTTTAAGTGTATCCATAGTTAATTGCTAATTTGCTGTTGGTCTCTTTTTTTCAGGTTTTACTTGGTGTGCATTTCTAGTATGTTGCATATTGAAAGTTTGATTTTTATGTGCTTACATGTATACTTGAACTTGTTTCCTGTTGCAGTGTGTTTGTCCCTATTAATTTTCCAAGGACATTGCTTATCAGTATGTACACATGCTGACATATGAACAGGCAGTCTTATGCAGATTCTCACACGAAATCACACCTTCTCACTCCCATCACACATACACACACAGGCGCACACGCACACACACACACACACACACACACACACACACACACACACACACATCACACGCTCACACACACACAACACGCGTATGCATGTCTACTTGATAAAGAGACAAAATTTTAAAACCATAAAACAAATAGGAGTAAGTATTCATTTCTTTAAGAATTTCAGAAAATTCTGTTGATATCATTTGAGTATCACTTGTACAGTAAAGCGTGAACTTTCTGGCATCATACCTTTTCAGGGTTGACGAGAACAAGACCCCTTCTGCTGGTAAAGTGACTCTCCCTGTGTACCTGAATGCCACCAGAGGGCAGCTCCTCTTCACCCTGGACTTTGTCTCTGCTGACAAGAAGCCAGTGGGCAAGGATCACGGCTTCTACGAGCGTGGTGTGGCTCTGATTTGCTCAGACCTGAGTTAAATCAGCTGCTACTTGTGGAATTGGTTGATTCAGTCATTTGTGACTGGACTGGCAATGCTGACTGATCCCCCCTGTTTTTTTCCACATGGGACATTTCTACTCTCTCCACTTTGTGGTACACTGAAGTGTTACTTCTGAAGAAAGACTGTTGACAACACTAAAAAAAAAATGTACTCCTGTCTGTGCTTCTGTTCTTGCTGTGGTATCGATGTCATTTGGCATTTTCTTACTCAGCTAATGTTAGCCACATTCACTCTGTATTTGGGGATTACATCACTTGGGTTATTGGTGAAAACTGACTTTTGAACAGAAAATGTTTAATGGAAAAAGATAAACATTCAGCTGTTCACGCTGTATTGTGATCTGGCAGTGTTCCAAGCTTTTTTATGATGCAGTCTGTGGTAATATTCTTTTGAATTAGATACTGAATGATGTAAGAGTAGTTGTGACAAAGTCTTTGGTTGGAATTTCTTTTTAATCTTAGATATGGAATGATGTAGCAATTGTAGTAGTAGTGTTTGAATACACTATAGTGCACATGTTTGTACTCACTTGCAATCACACCCACTCAAAAATTAAGGGATAAAAGCTGTCTTATGTTGAGGAATCTTTTCAGAAGTTTAAACTGTTTGTGATCATTTTGATGCTTTGATTATGATTATTTGAATATTTCTTTGGTACAATATGATAAAGCATGAAAACAAAACTTTTCGTTAATTCCCTCTATGCACCCCCCCCCCCCCCCCCCCCCCTTTACCCAACTCACCCCTTTTTTTTTTAATACAATAAACAATATATACTGTTTAACTTCCATATTGTGTTTAAAATCACCATTTTTTTCTTTAACTATTGCAGTGTATTTCACTGTAGCTTGTGTTGGTATTGTTATGACAAATGCAGGTATGAAATGGAACAGTATGCCATTGTTGTAATCTTGCGTGTTAATGATGGATATTGGAATAAACAGAAAGGGAAAACTTTTGGAAAGGGAAGACAGGATTACCTTAATACACCTAAATGCAGAGCTGATGATGAGAGTGCTCGAGCAGACGCAGATTTTGCGAATCTTGTTTTTGCTTCCAATCCATCTATCTGTACCGTCTTTGTTGCATATTGTTATAGTTAGCTAAATTTGGGTAAATCTAGGGTTCTTGTTATAGCATTATGCCATTATAAATGTTAGTTATTTTGATGTTCTTTCCTATTGTTTTACATCTAAAAAAAAGTTCCCTTCTTCTGCTTCATTAAAATTGTAAGAAAAAAGGCTGTTTTATGTTTTGTTCTGATACATTTTCATCACCCCAACACACAAGCACAAGCATGGACACACACGCACACATGTGCACACAACTCAAACATGCTGCGTGCGCGCACACACACACACACACACGCACACACACAAACGCGCGCGCACACACACACACACACACACACACACTTTTTTTTTTTTTTACACACACACACACACACACATGTGCAGTGCATGCCTGTTTATGTGTTGGTGTGTGTGACAAGGAGTGTGTTTTTGCGCGTGTGTGTGATCGTGTCTGTGCAATCGAGAAATTTCAATGACCTTCGTTCTCTACAGACTTAACAGAGCATGAAGCATGGAGAGACTCCTGGGAGATAAGATTTAATTCCACTAAATGCTACCGTAACATTTTGAATAATAATAACATCTTCACGCACGTATCCCAAAAATCACTGCCGGGGCATCCTGTTTTTTTCTGTGGTGGGATGACCAATTCACCAAAATGACTCTAAACGCCAACTTAGCCATAAGCTTTCTGCAAAAGAACCTTCGCTATTGCTCCACCAGCCGCAATCAAGATGAGAATATTGTCTACTTCGTCCTTCAATATGGAGCAGTCCTTTGGACCTCAACACCAATAACGACACTGAAACGAAAGGGTGCCAAGGAAAACGGCACATTTCATCAACTACTGGTGATTGTATCCCGCGTGCCAGGTGGTGTGCAGAAACTAAATAAACTTGACCCTTCTTGCCAACAATTCTGTCTGCTCTTTCATGTTACAGTGGTCGAAGAGCTGCAGTCGGCTATGCCTCCTGAGAAATTTGTTAACGTACATCAACCTGGTTGACCAATTTGTTCTCCTTTTGGACAATAGTTTTATTTTAAGCAAAATGATCAACATCCACGTTCTACAGGAGTATTGTCATCACACCTGTTCAGCGGATCTGAGTAGAAAGTTCTTTTACTGCACTACAGTAAAATGGAACCAACATGATAACAGTGTGGTCTGAGCTAAAAATATAATCATCTTTCCCACTGTTCTGTCAAGCCAGCTGGCCACCAACCATGAGCAGATCAGCAGCATCCCTGCCCACGTCACGTACATGCCAGTCAACTGGATTCTGTGACGTCAAACTGTAGATGTAGACTGATACAGTGTACCAAACCATGGGACTGTAAGAAGGATACGGTTCCTGGTTAAACCGTCGGACCTCATGAAGGTCTGCTGACATCAGTCAACAGAAAGAAAACGATGTTGGTACGGCAAAATCCAGTGGCATTGCTGAAATTGTCCTCCAGAGAATATTAAGGGAGGAAAACGGAAAGGAACACACACACACATGCACGCACGCGCACACACACACACACACACACACACACACACACTCACATTTACAGACACAGACATTGACGTTTGACACAGTGAAGCTGACCCTTGTGCGCCGCAGACACACACACACACACACGCACACACACACACACACAAATGCATGTACGCACACACACATTATGCACATAAGCATGTATGCACACATGCATGCATACACGCACACACACCACGCGCACGTTCTCACACACCGCGCCCACACACACATACGCACACACACACACACACTGATATCTCATTACAATCTCACAGTAGTAACCCTACTGAACTGGTAAATAACCTGCAGAAAAATATCAACAAGCTAATTACATGGACAGAAATGAATCATATGTCCCTCAATGCTAGTAAAACCAAATGCATGTATGTCACTACACGCCAGAAACGACAGAAAATGATATCCTCATTTGCGCCATTACATGCTCAAGGACAAAAAATTGAAGAGGTTACATCGCATAAAGTTTTAGGTGTTATCATTGACAATGATTTATCTTGGTCTTACCACATTGCGGATCTTGGAAAATGTATTTCTAAGAGAATATATCAACTTTCAAAGATAAAAAATCTCTAAATCTTCACTCCAGAAAGATATTCTTTTATGCGCACATTCTTTCTCTTATCAATTATGCATCCACGTTATGGGATAATGCCAGTGAAACTAATCTGAAACTAGTAAGTTGTCTGCATAAAAGGGCCATTAAATTAATTCAGTTGAAATCCAATACCTTGACAAAGAGTGATTACAAAACTTTAAATATTCTTCCATTTAAAGACAGACTCTACTTCAACAAATGCTTGAGCATGTACAATGTAATAAATGGATCAGCCCTGAAGATAATCTTTGAAAGCTTTGTCTTCAATAGTTACAGACATACACATAAACTGTCTCTTCCCAGACCTCGATGTAATCTATATAAATCAAGTTTTCTGTACTCTGGAGGGACTGCATGGAATAATTTGCTTTCCTCCATAGAATCATGTCGCTCAAAACATACATTTAAAAAAGCACTAAAAATGTATTTGATAGAAACTGTGCGCATCAATTGAAGTCATTTCCATTAATACAATCCCCTTTATCCCCATCTCTCTCTCTCTCTCTCTCCCCTCTCTCTTTGTGCTTGAACTTGAAGTTCCAACAATAGTTTCATTATTGTTTCAGATTTCATATGAGAGTTATGTATTTGCATGAAAAAATTGTGTGCTTTTAAAAATGTTTTTTGAGCTTGTGGTTATATGTTCAATTAGTTTCTTTCTTGTTTATGAGGGCAGGATGTAAAAAAGCTGGAAAGCTTATTCTTTAACCCTCAATAAAGATAATTTTGACTTGACTTGACACACTCACACACGCACGCGCGCGCGCGCCACACACACACACACCACACACACACACACACACGCACGCGCAATCACACACACACACACACACACACACACACACACACACACACACACGGCGATGAACTGACAACATTGCACTGAATGGACATGGGAGCCATTTGCAGAGACCCAAGGCTTGGCATACAACCGACAGAGCTTAAGGAATCTGATGAACAGTTCTCTAGTGCGGAGCCCCAAAGATACTTCATAGAATTAAGGAAGAAGAACAACAACAAAACGTAGCCGGGCTAATGGCCTATCCTTCCAGAGAAGATTCAGGAATTTAGAGACAGGAGCTTGATATTCTTCATTTCTGAAAAAAAATCTTGCTTATATAGGGACCAAGGCACACACACACACACACACACAACATGCACACACACACACACCACACGGACGCATGCACACACACACGCACGCACGCACACGCACACACACGCGCGCACACACACACACACACACACACACACACACACAACACACACGTGAACGGCACGATGTTTACACCTACAGAAACTGTAAAACCTACGTAATTGTTTGAATGCAGCTGCACAGGGCACTAACCACAAAAAAAAAACAAACAAAAAAACAAAAACAAAAACAAAAAAACAAAAAGACGTGATAAACATAAGCAAACAAGTTTCCGCGATTTTGATGAATGACTTTGGTAAGTAGTTCCGCTGGTTTAAGCCAGCTGTCCCCCTTTCCCACCCATCCCCCCCCCCCCCTCCTCACCATCGCCCCTCTCACCTCCATACATTTTGGGCAAGAGTGGGACACGGGAAAGCTTCTTATAAAGTCTACACTCACTACACCCCTTCCCCCTTCCCAACATTCACTGACTGTTCATGGCCTGTTTAGACTTAGCCTCAAACCTATGCCACATAAACTAGCTGACACACTCCCACACATTTCTTACGCTTGAATAATTGATATTCTTATGCTTGAATTATTTATAATGCTTGATTATTGATAGCCCGGAGCAAGACATGCCAACATGGAGTTGGAGGAGGAGGGGGTGGATGGGTGAGCAGTAGGTGGTGCGTGGGTTGAATTTGCATGCCGCATGTCCAGACGGCTTTGAGGAAGATCGCAGCACAGACACGCCAGTTTTGTGGTCAGGGTGTGACGTCTTAACGAATGGAATGCAACGCGGGTGGTCGGTGTCCCACGCATTGTGTTTCAAGCACCGACATGCCAAAGCAAATATGAATGAATTGTTTCCCCTTTGTGTTAGAGGACGCGCTTCCTTAGCATCTACCAATCGAATCGCAGCGGGCATGTAAACTTTCCAACATGGCTGTGCAAACCGAATTGTGACCGATAGCATTCTACGGTTTTTGTTTCTGTGCGTTCGTGATGAGCAATGACGTGGACGAGAGAAGACGGAATGGAAAGCGACGAATGGCAGAGTGTGTTACGCAAATTTCTAGATCGAAAGAAAGGTCAGCACATTTTATTACAACTGCAGACTGCTTCGGTCTTCATACATACCTGATATGCTATAACATTACTAGTGATACTGATCGTACGCAATTGAACTGGCAGTAAGGGGGAGTTCGGGAAAGGGGGCGGGGCATGAGGGACTGCGAGAAATTAGAAAGATAGTGAATGAAACAGTGTAAGGACCGGAAGAAAGAACTTGTCTCAGATGCATGTTCCATGTAGTATAAGTTTTTGAAAAGATCTAGTTGCAAAGCGAGAGGACTGCAGGCGGAAATCTAAACAAATCTTAAATAAATGTTAGCGAACCGCCCAGAGAACGTGGACAAACGAGTCGCAAGACGAAACACAACGCGTTTCGACCTCATAGGTCTTCATCAGGTGAGACATAAACGAATAAAACAACGAAAATTCACTTAGCTTTGATCGCTTCAGATCACTTCACAGGGTTCAGCGCAAGGAAGAAGGCGTTGAAAGATCAATTTTTCTACATGACAGGTTTAGTATTAGTCAGTGCACATGTGAGGATGACACACACTCTCATGGCATGATCACAGACCGACATACATGCAAGTACAGAGTTACTAACATATGAAACACACCAACACACACACAAATTATCTGCATACACACACACACACACACACACACACACACACACATACACAGTGACACACACTCACATACACACACGCATGGTTGAAGTTTTGTGCTTTTGAAAACGTTGTTTGTAATTTTCCTGGTTGCATGCTATATTTGTTCTATTTTTTTAAGGGCAGGATGTAGAAAAAGCTTGACAGCTTATTCTTCAACCCTCAAGAAAGATAATTTTGATTTGAGTTGACACACAAAGTGACACACAGGCACACACTTGCTCTCAGACTTACAAAGGCACAAACAAGTAGATACACACATGTTCATAACTTCATTACATGTATTTTCTACCTGATCTCACAGCCCTGTTCTCTTTGCCAAGTAAGCTTTCCTTTCTCATCTCTGTTTTTCATCAGGTATCTTAGTATGTGTATCATATATGTAAATCAGATTGTGTGTCACTCATTGCATAAGGGCTGAACAGGCAGACACTAGAAGAAGTGGACCTCAACACTACAAAGAAATTTTGAAAGACCTCATGCATTCTCTTAGTCTTACATGTAGTACATCTTTTTCGAAAGACCTCATGCATCCTGTCTTAAACGGAATGGTTGTTATTATTATTATTAGTTAAAAGAAAAATAATTTGAGTAGTACATCAGAGTCCTGGTTTGCCCAGTGGGTAAGGTATCAGGATTCATGTTCCATGGTATGGGGTTTGATTCTCAGTCAAGACAGCATGGTTAAAATTTTTCTCTCCTTTAGAGTTCAGATCTTTGCAGACTCAAGTCCCTTCTCATGTTGTCCATGTGCGACTTTAAACTGAGGTCTTTTGCATAAATGCATGTGTCTTGCACACACATTACATGCCATTCCACATTTTGGAGAATAGTTGGAGAAGAGTGGGCCATTGTTTGCTTTTTTTTTTTTTTAAACATCTGACAGAATGTGGCTTTTTTTAAAATGGTGGAATTGAAAATAGTTGCATAGATCCACAAACATCTCACCAGTGCTGAAGCTCAGAGTTTTAGCCAAGGAATGAAGGGAGAAACAGACAGTCTCGCATCTTGAATCCATTCTTTTTTCTTTTTTTTTTTTTAAAATTCGAATAATTGGAGAAGTACAAGTGCGCAGAAAGAGGACAGTGCGCAAAGAGTTTTATCTGCATAGTCACATGTAAATCTCACAGTATCACAAGTATGAATGGCTGCAGTTATGGTAAACTCAGAATGAAAATGAAGAAACATAATAATTATGTTTATCGCAGCCATTGTCATAGCCATAGTGACTGATAAGCAACTCTATAATGACTGATGAACAACACTTATCTATTCCATTTTTGCTGCACATGCAGTTTATCTTGAGCTCAAGAAGAGACACACTTCCCTTGAAGCAAAGAAATACATAAACACATAGATTAATAAGTAAACAAAAGGTAAGCCCCCACCCCTCATCTTCCCTCATCTCTCGAACACCAAAATCCCCCACCCCCACCCTACCCTTCACATACACCCACACTTATTCACAGGGTAAGCACAACCACATGTAGAATCAAAAGAAAATAATTTTAAGTTGGTAATAGTGGAAGATAAGTCAATCAATATTTGTTAGGGTCAGTTTCCACATTGTTTTCAATATTACCTTTTAGAATCAGTACATATCACTCCAGGTCATAAACGGTCTAGATTTTACAAATTTTAAGAAGACCAGAGTTTTTGCCAGCATATTTTTTTAACTTGCATTTATAAATATAGTACTTAGCCTGCAAAATCAACAAATCCATGGTTTTATCTGTTGTCTGTTGCTCTGATATGCCAAACAGAATCAAACGTTTCTCAAACGAAAACTGTTCACAGTGTGGGCATTTGTTACGCAGCTGTCTCAAAAGATCCTGCCGGAAAGAATGGACCATCTCACAGTTCCAGAAAAGAAGTTCAGCTGTCTGAGTTTCTCAACCGTACAGGTTACAAACTGGAGAGTCAATCAACTTTCCTTTATACAAATATTCCTCTGTTGGCAGAAGTCTATGAAGCAGCCTCATCTGGAACCATCTTAATTGTACATCTGTAGTAATAGCAAAACAAGAACTAAATATTTCATCCCCGTTCATATTGTCATTGTATGTTTCAGACCATCTCTCAGCTGCAGTGGGAGCTATTCTATTTCAGATTTTGTCATTACTGATTGAATATGTTTATTTCCTTTTCCAGTGCAGGACCAAACCTTTTGACTTCTGCTCCTTAACTTGGTCTCTCAGGATAATACTCATCTTGGTCTGGGACTGTTTGATTGCATCTATTATACCAGTATATGTAAGAAAATAAGTTCTCAGTATTGATGCAATATAGATTTTTGAAGTCTCTAAAGTTAATATATTGACCATTAACATCAACCAGTTGTTTGACCTTGACCTGAAGACAGCAGCCTCGCACCATTCTTTTAAAAGCAGAATCCATTCTTGTCAAGAGTGGCATCTCAACAAAAGAGGTTCAGACAAGGCTTCTTCTGGTTATGTTTGCCATGATAAGACTTGGTGTCAGAGCAAAGCAGGTCTGTCAGGTTCTCCATGAAGAAAACAAAATGACATGTTACTGGTTATCCATCATCCTCTTTTCAGTTTTAGAGGGGAAGACAGCAGATCTGATGCATCAACACAGGCTTTCAAGAGTAAATGTTTCAGATGGATTGTCACTGAACAGGAGACACACGACATGAAAACATCTCCACCAGAACTGCTGACATAAATTTTGTTACATTCTGAGTTGATGTCCTTTCCATACATATGCGTGTACTTAATGCTTTCTCATGTGTGATAGAGAGTTCCTGGAGTTCTGCTTCCATTAGGGAGGAGAAGGGGGCTGAAGGGATGGTTAAGAGGTGCAAATAAGTACAAATGTAAACACTATTCGGCAGAAAAATATGTACTTTTTGGACTTGAGCTGGAAGAAGGGTGGGAAAGGTTCTGCAACCTGATAACGCCCCATCCCTTTCTTCTCTGTCCAATCTTCCCTGGTGCATTGTGTGACTGTGTGTATATTTTGAGACATAATCTATATCTATTTTTATATCATTACCATTGTTATGAAAAACCATAAGCTGACTTAAGTCACATATATATGTGAGTTAATTCCATTCAGTTCTTGCATATTGGGTTCACAGTGAAACAGAATGGAATTGGTGGTGAGAGAGAAGAAGATGTGGAGATGGAAGAATTCACCCAGCTGTACAAAGAATGGAAAGGCCTGGATCCCAACTTCTCCAATATGCCCACCCTCTTTTCAAAGGTGAGCTGTACATCTTAGTAAAAGTTGTACAAAGGTATCAGAGATTATATTCTTGGTCTATTGAGCTCTTTTTCATCATGTATCAATTACTATGAACTTAAAATGTTAACGCCACTGCTTTTTCAATAGTATTTTAATTCTTTTTGTGAAACTGAATTTTTGCTGATGTTTGTTTAGATTCAGATACAAATTCTTCTGTTTAGTCATTGTGAGACTGTATGAATCGGTGATTAAAGAAAAAAGAAAAAGAAAATTCTCAGGATTTTATATATAAAAGATAAGCTTGATAGAAAACGAAATTTTGTATTCACGGAGAGAGAGAGGGAGAGTGATGGAGGGAGGGGGAGGGAATTAGCAAGGTCAGGTTCCAAGTGCAGTGATGATGTGTTAAAGTCTGGAGCTCGGAGTCGATGACAACTAGGCTTTATCTAGACTGATACTTGATAGTAATGGAGGTCTCAGAAAATGCAGTGGATGTGAAGAGGGTTTATGCTGGATTCCACAGAATCATTAAGGTTCCTGTGATAGGTCATGTAGTGAAAGGAAAGTAGGAACAGATCACAATCTTTCCACTAAAATTACATAGGCACGTTGCACCAAAACGGACTTCACATTCACAGTACTTCTAGTTTTGGGCCAGTGATGACGTAAAAAAAATCTGCTGTGGTGTGAAAATTTGAACACCATCTGTTTTGTTGCCAGAAAAAGAAAAACAAAAAAAGCCCTACAGCAACCCTTTTTAGAGCACATGTATATCATAAACATATACAGAGAACACAAGTGTTCAGCCAGATGTTGCCTGTATTTCTGGGCGTTAACAACCTGATGATGTAAAAACTATAGAAGGAGATCAGCGTATGGACGTTAGTGGCCAAACACTTCTGAAGACGGCCATCATAATCTTAATTCTATGTGAGCATGGGGTGCTTGGCTAGCTGAGTGGCAGCATAGTGAGTTCATTGTTTGGCATTACATGTTCAAATTCTGCTGGTGCCTGTGAAAGAAACTGGCTTGATCATTTCTTATGTTGACACATTGCTGTGCTGATGGTATAGGGTGGTGTTAGTTTGTGTCCCCTATCCCCCTGTCTGTGTGCCACATATGTAGGATATGTGTAGACATTGAATCTGAACGTAACTATGTGGACATTAGCTGTCAGATGTTGGGGCATGTCAGAAATACAGTATCTTTTATAGCCACAGATCACTTGGGGTGAGGGGATGGGGGTGGGGGTGGGGGTCGTAGATGTGCTGAGAACCTCCATGTAGGTGTTTCTGCGCTGGCACGATTTAGGTTCGTCTTCTCTTGTCCTGTCCTTTGCTGATCCCAAGCATGCGCCATGGAAGATAGAGGAAATTGTAGGTGATAGATGACAGACTTAAAGGGCAAAATGTGTGCTAATTGTTTTAATCATTTTTTTTTTTTTACAGATACCCACTGAAAAAGAACCTTTGTTACTGAAATTGAGGGAAGAATCAAGGTAAGACCCAGGACACCTCAGTTTCTTTTTCTTAATGTTTGTCTTACCAGTATAATATAATGGGGACTCCGGAGACCCCCCAGGGACATGCCCAGAACCTGGCCATGTTCACCTGTTTCCTCCTCTCTCTCGCCCCTTTTTCACCAGTGAAAATCTCTGTTACCATACCCATTTGTGCACATTCTGCAAACATATTCTTGTTTATTTTCCCCTCTATTTCTCTCTCATTGTATTCTGTATAACATTTGTTAAAAGTTGCCAGATGTTAAGTGCTGATAGAGAGTGACAGATCCTTTCATACATAAAACACTTAATATGAATTTATAAGAACGAGAACAGCTTCTGGGAATTGATGTTAACTTGCTGGTCAATTGTGTCCTGTCTTTTCTTTCTTGCACTAGTGAAGACTCCGGCCCTTTATTAGGTGCTGATCAAGTGTTTTTAAAAGAAAAAGGTATTTCATCGGTTTGGTATTTAGAGACACAGAATTTTAATCATTTCTCGATGTTTGACCCTCAAATCAACCTTGTGAAGATTGAAGATTAATGATGATGTTTTAATTGTTTAATGTTTAGGTAGGGGAGGCACACACATACACATTCACACACGTATGGACCTGCACACACACACACACACACACACACACACACACACACACACACACACTCACACACTCACTCACTCACTCACTCACTCACTGAGGGGGGGGGGGGGAGAGAGAGAAAGAGAGAGAAAGAGAGAGAGAGGAATGAAAATAAGATTGTGCTCCTCGATTCTTTGCCCATAAATATGATAATAGACATAAATTGCAAAAGCAAGACTAAGAATGACATTCTATGCACACTTCATTCTTTTAAGATAGTGTGATTGAATTCATTGCGCAAAAGATGGAGTGCAAGTTGTTTAGAAAAATGATAACCAGTTATTTACTTGTTCCAGAGCTGTATTTCTTCAGAGACGCAGCCGTGAACTCCTTGATAACGATGAATTGCAGGTATGTACTGAAACCATGGAAAAACAGGCAACAGATGATAAGATGTGTTGTCAGCATCTTCTGTTGTATTGCAAATGGAAGCAAATTCAGTCTGCCGTTTCCAGGTGGCCTTTATTGTAGTGAAAGTTGTGTGTGTGTGTGTGTGTGTGTGTGTGTTGATTTGTAGGTTATGATTTGTTAGGATTTTTCTTAATAGAGAGATTCCCATGTGAAATGAAATTTTCGCATTTTAGTTTGACATAAACATATTTTAGGTTCCTCAAGGATGTGGTTGACATCAGGGGATATGTTAGAAAAGACACATAGATTACATTGTGCGCATGTTGCCTCAGACCAAAATGGAACTTCACAGCGTGTTTGGTCAACCCCATTGTCATCGATTGTCATATGAAAATAAATTTTGTGCATGTATGGCAACAAAATGTGCATGTGCATTCACACCCATTTGCGCAACTCTCCCTGTCTTCCACCCTCTTTTTTCCCCATGCTTGGGCCTTCTTCCTGATCTCCTTCATGCTGCCCCCCTCCACCGCTCTTTCTCCACCTCTGTTCCCCAATATTCATCACCTCCTTTCTGGTTTGTAGTTCTGCACTACTGACAAAATAGAAGACTTATGCAGCTAGGAGCCTGACTGACCTGAGAGCAAGTTCTAAACAAACAGCCAAGCCATATGAGTCTCAAGATCAAAGAAAAACCAGGGTCTCATGAAGAAAGCACTGACAGCAGTGCTTTGGTTTTCAAACTGCAGGCACTAGCGGGTTAGCGTCGGACACTGTAATAGATGAATCAACCTGAGCAGCAGAGCGTGCCACTGAAGAATAGGACACCCTGCTGTTCTTTCCAAGGGGTATATGAAAAAAAACCCTGTTGCTTGTGAAGAGAGGGTATGAAAAACATTGTAAAACATGAATGCCTCCTGTTTGAAAAAAGATCTACAATACTGAATGTACAGCTTTCCCATTCAAGAAACCATTATGACCTATTCTTCCTTAACAATAGAAATCATTCCAAGCGACAAGAATTGTGAAGCATGAGCGGCCTCAGCAGATTTTCATTCACTTTTAAACTACAACCAGTAAATCTCCTCTCTTCAAAAGTGCCTGTGCTGGTTTGTTACAAATCTGGATTTTATAGTGCAAAGGCTTTGAGCACTATTAATCTGCACTGTATTAAGACCACAAACTGTACTGTAGACAATCACAGGAAAGTGATGCAAACTCACAGTCACTCTAGACAGTAAGCAAGCTCATAAATGAAACAACAATCAAACAACAACAAAAACAGTCCAAACAAACAGTTTGTTTATGAATTGGGTGGATGCTATGGAGCTACGCATTAGTCAGAAAGACTTCTGACGTAGAATTTTGGAGTATTGTTTTCACCACACTGCGCCCGAACATGCTTGTGTCGTTGACCTGGAAGTAATACAACTGGGTCAGATCAACATCTTGCATTCTTTTTGCCTGTCAATTATCCAACAGAAACAGAACTTTCCTTTCATTTGACACATGCAAGAAAAAAGTCAAAAAGAGAAAGTAGTGGAATGGGAGGGAATGCCTTTCGGACAAACTTAGTATCACATCTTAGAAGTTAGATGATAAGCTAGTTCCATGGATAGTAGTGCCGAGTTTGCTTCAACAAGTTTTTCCTTGAAACCTGATGGACTAAATGATGCAACTAGACTCTGTGAACGCTGTTGCCACGTGGGATGTGCTGGTTAAGGTTGTTTCTGTGCCCAAGATTTTGTGTGTGTGTGTGTGTGTGTGTGTGTGTGTGTGTGTGTGGTTTGTTTCCCCAAACATGTCATCTGATTTAGATTCTAGCAGAGGCACTTTTTGCCAAGTCCAAGATTTTTTTGTTGTTGGTGTGAACACATTTACTGACTGTAAGTGTAATTCAAGCAGAAGCCCATCTTGTCATTTTCTTATAGAACACAACATTTCATTGTCAGCAGCAGCTGACTGTGCATGAAAGTTCTTAATGTATGTGTGTGTGTGTGTGTGTGTGTGTGTGTGTGTGTGAGAGAGAGAAGAGAGAGAGAGAGAGAGAGAGAGAGAGAGAGAGACTTTAATACCATTGTACCACTGAAATCGTTGAGGAAAACTGAACAAGTGACCAGAAGCCTGGAACTGACATTGCTTGAGAAGGGGTGTTGGCAACTCTGGTGGTGTGAAAAGATGACACAGGCACCTGAGGCAAATAATCTAGTGAGAAACAATGCTAAGTTACTGGTCCGTTCCAGGCAGTTGTTGTTACTTTGTAAGACCATCAGGTGAAGGTAGCATTTTATAGGGGACTTCTTTCACTGAATTATGTGATATTTTTTTTAGAATTGTATAATTATGGTTGATCATCAATTGAACATGACCTGCAACATTGACTTGAGTGTGAAATAAATTGAACTTGAGTCTTTAAAATTTTTTTTTTTAACGCCCGAACATACATTTCACCCAATGGGAGTTCAGTGTGGATTATGATAGAGGCAACAAAATACTTATCAGGAAATAAAGTCATGGGACTTGGTTATTTTCTGCCCTCTGAAGTGCGACCTGCTTCTGGTTTCGAAGTCCAGGTGTTGTGTCTGTGTTTTGTTGTCTCTATCTGTATTGTTGTTGTCGCTTATCTGTCTGTCTCTGTCTGTTTGACTGTCTGTCAGTCTCTCTCTCTCTCTCTATCTCTCTCTCTCTCCGTCTTTCCTTCCCTCTCTTTTTTCTTCTCTCTTTTTACTTTTTTCTATCTCTCTGACTTTCTCTCACTGTCTTCTCTCTCTCTCTCTTTCTCTCTGACTCTCTCTCTCTCCTTGTCATTGTCTGTGTCTGTCTATCTGTACGTCTGTTTGTCTGTCTTTCTCTCTCTCTCTCCTCTCTGCCTCTGTCTTTCTCCATTTCCTGGTCAGAGCTCCCACCATAAAGGTAGCCACATTTTGTCTTCAATGATTCTCTGACCCTACCTCTGCTTTTATGCTATGTGTGTGCTATGCACATACATATTCATGCGTTTTTGGAACACTGACTGTGTTAACTGTCTTTTGTTTTTCATGATAGCACGTGGCAATGTTTTCCAGTCTTGTCTTGAAAATGAATAATGATGTTTGTGGTGACAGAAATTATGGTTTCTGCTGGACAAGCATCACACCCCTCCTTTGCATGGTGAGGACCAGATGATCAGCTACCAGGACTTCCAGTCTGTGTCTGCTGAGGCCGGGCCAAAGTGCAAGTGAGTGCACTCTCCTTTCTTGTGGTCGAGGTCCGAGCAGTCCATTCTCCTACCTGTCTCTACTCCTGTCTCTCTTCACCTTTTACCTTTGCCAGTGGTGTTCCCTGGTTCTTTCTCAATAGGAATAGTAAACCAAATGAAATGTATGTGAGAAATTTTCTCTTTTTCTCATGCTTACATGGCCAGACAAATGCCTTGTCACCCCTCCCCCCCCCCAGCCTCCCACCCAGCCCCTTCTCCCTCCTGTCCTCATAAAAACAAAATTGGGAGAACAGGGAGATAACCTTGCCTCTGCATAAGGAGTTATCACCCTTAGTGAATTCACAGCATTGTTCCGCATTTGAATTAGCAGAGTTTTCTCCCTTTCCTCAGTGGAGGAACACACCTTTAACCCGTAGAGTGCCTTTAAGCCGTCAGCTGACGCCGCATTAAAAATGCTTTCCCAGTGCCTATGGGCCATCCACTGACGTCAAGCATTTTTCTTGAATTTTCATTCGTTACTATTTCTATCAACGGACTTAAATAGAGTGTGCGTAGTAAGCCTTATATGTCTGTAGTATTAAAATGATATGTAAATGACCACACGTGAGGGGAAAGCCCATTTATTCTCATCACTGACTGGATGACCAGCCAGCACTTCGTCTCGCTTGCAAAGATGGCGGCGCAACCTTCGACAAGCGCAGCGACCAAATCAACGTATTTACACAGCTGAGCAGGCTCTGCTAATGATTTTTGACAAAGACAATAATCTTTTATTCAACGACTCACTCGAGCATGAAGGTGAGATGATGATAGTGATGGAATTGCCAACCGTATTCGTCAGTTATTGTGTCGGGCTGTGTGACCTCGATGTGTGTTCAGCTGACTGGTTTGCCAGCGTCGAACGAGCTCGCCTAGTGTGTACTCTGCACTGCGTGCCAGTGGTCAGTGACGTGGTAGTCAGCGTGAGAGGGGAGCGCGGCCTGCTCGCGGCGCGGCACGGGCAGAGGGAAAGGTAGGGGAAGAGGAGCAGTGAAAGAGAGGGTTGAAGTCCAGCAAGGGGGCGTGGTGGGGAGAGGGGGGCGTGTCGTGGACTGACCTGTCTGCATAGAGTGTGAGCGTCTTGATAGACTTCTAAACTGTTTTACTTTCATTTACAGGTGTAGTGTGACAATACAAACTTTATTTTCAACTTTTTTGCTTTGTGTTCTTGTTTGGATGTGAAGATGTAGTGGTAAATACATATGCTTTTGATCGTGCAAAAAAATCTATCCAAATCTAATTGCCTAAATACTTTTTTATTATCAAAATTAAAACAAAAGAAGCCCAGATTCAAAATCTTCATTCAATTTCCTTCAAAAATCATATATATTTCATTGTTATATCTTTTGTAGTTTCTGAGCTAGAATTTTTTGTTAATTATTACCCCCAAATCATTAGATTTCCCTGGCACTGGGAAAGCCTTTGTTGTAACATTTTCAAGCAGCGAACAGGTTAATGGCTCTGATTTTTGAACATTACTTTTTAAAAATTATGGATACCCCAAAATGTTCGTTTAAGGCTGCTTTCTTCTAGGAGGGAGAGGTCCCTCTTCTTTGAAATGTTGCTAATACAGATTATTCATTTCGGTGTTAATTGTGCAGTTCATTGATAACACTTTTTACAGTGCAGATCAATAATAATACTTCAAACAATATTAGTTTTTATGACGATAGATAGTGAATTGACATCTTATGTATTTCAGTTCGTCTTATTGATATGTATATGTAGGGAGATCTTCCTGATTAATGAAGTTTTTAGAAATTCTCTAGCAACTGTTGATATAATATGAAAATAACAGTTAAGGATGAAGTAATTTTCTCTTTATTTATTATTTATGTTATTGTTTTATTGCCTGGTCATACTTTCATGGGACTGTTGTTTAACTGTCTCAGCTTGCCGTCATGACCTTTATGCCCTGCCTGTTTTCTGATGTGTGTGTGTGTGTGTGTGTGTGTGTGTGTGTGTGTGTGTGTGTGTGTGTCTCTCTCTCTCTCTGTGTCTCTCTTTCTCTCTCTCGCTCTCTCTCTGTGTCTCTCTTCATATGTGAGTTGTGTGTACATGTAAGTGTGTGCGCACTTGTCTGCATTTGTGTGTTAGTGTGTGTTGTGTGTGTGTGTGTGTGTGTGTGTGTGTGGTGTGCGAGATAGCAAAAATAATTTGAAAGATCTTCACCAAATTTTGCAGGTCTATTTGTAGTCCTGACCAATATCTACAAGTGGTTACATTTTGAGGCCTTTAGGTGCAGTGTTGATGAAATGGTATGAAAAAAAATTTCTCAAATGAAGACAGTGGTTTTAATATCGTGAAACGACATTACATTGTAGATCCATCGAGTCTGGTGAAGGGAGTGTACCATACTCCCCGACTAATAAGAAAACATTTTTGCCTTGTCTGAGAAGAAATGTAGTTTTCATTTTATGCAGAGAATGGCTCAGACATGCAGGGTTTGTGTGCCTTTGTTTGATGTTTGTTTTCAGTTTATTCAGTGAAATCAAAACTTGATGACTTTTCTGTTTCAGGCCGTTTTTCCAGGCAACTGTGTTCAGCAAGCTGGTGCAGAATGATCCCTTTGGGCGTATCTCCATTATGCAGTTTTTCAACTATGTCATGCGCAAAGTTTGGCTGCACCAGACACGCATTGGTCTTTCCCTCTATGATGTAGCCGGACAGGGCTATCTCAAGGAATCGGTGAGGATTCTGGGGAGATGGGCTGGAGAGTGGGTGGGGACTGAAGTTGGGAGGAGGGATCAGTTATTATTCAGATGTGATTGTCACAGGCATCATTTAATCAGTGAGGATTATAGATGAGAACGATAACTTTTTATTTCTTGTTTAGTTGCTGCAAGATTGTGCCAAAGATGTGTAGAAATGTTTGGTAATCGAGTTATTATATGGTCATTTTCTCTCTCTCTCTCTCTCTCTCTCTCTCTCCCTCTCTCTCTCTCTCCTCTCTCTGTCAGTCTGTCTGTCTTTCTCTCTCTGTCTGACTCAGTGTGTCCCCCATCTGTCTCTTTCTCCCTCACTCACTCACTGTCCCTCCCTTCTCCCTCCCCTGTCATTCTTTCTTACACACTCCTCTAAAATTCAGTCATCAGAAATGATTAAGATTAAAAAGAAAAAGAAAACTTTTTGACGCAGGATTTAGAAAACTACATTCTAGAGCTGATCCCCACTCTGCCTCAACTGATCGGTCTGGAGAAGACCTTCTATTCCTTCTACGTGTGCACGGCGGTACGCAAGTTCTTCTTCTTCCTGGACCCCTTGCGAACGGGTCGCATCAAGATTCAGGACATCCTGGCCTGCAGTTTCCTCGATGATTTGTTGGAGGTGGGCAGGAAACGCTGGGTTTCTTCTGTATCCCTTTTTTCTCTGTTCTGTCTTCTGGGCTTTTTCAGTGGCAGTATCCTCATACCTCTTGATCTGACTATTTCCTGCACAAGCCATAACGAGGTACACCCAGTTACATCCCCTTCATTAGTGGTGCGAAGGGAGTTTCTGATCAATTGTCCAGTTTGGTGGAGGTGATGTGTGTGATTTTGCTGTTCTTTGCTGGTATTTGTTGCATGGTTGTTTTTCGATTGTCTTAGAGTGAAAAAGAATGTTACTGGCCACAAGTGCACAAATGTGCACTAATATATTTAGAAAGAGATGCTGATGAGCATACATGCAGTAGCAAATCACACACGTGCATACACAGCTTAGACATACATATTCTGCATAATTCATGCTCACGTAAATGGATGTGTGAATATTCGCCTTCACATACAAACACATATACAAAGACGCAAACATGTACACACATACACACAAATGTTCAGCACACACAGACACACACACACACACACACACAGAGACACACAGACACAGAGACACACACACACACACACACACACACACACACACACACACACACACACACACACACATATGCACACACACACACGTGCACACACACACACACACACACACACACACACACACACACACACACACACACACACACACACGCACACACACACACACATGCACACAAGCACACGCAAACATATACACAAAAGCGCGTGTGTGCACACATACATATACACACACACATACACAGGAGCATGTATACACATACACACACAAACATGCGTACACACACACACCACACACACACACACAAATGCTAGATGAAATATTTTGAAAGTATATTTTGATAAGTTCTGGATAAATAGATCTAGATCTGCTCATTCATGTACTATATTTTAGATGCCTTTAAAGAAACATTGTACCTGTGGATCTGTCTGTATCCAGCTTCGGGATGAAGAATTGTCAAAAGAGCTTCAGGAGTCCAACTGGTTTTCGGCGTCCTCAGCCCTGCGAGTGTATGGACAGTACCTCAACTTGGACAAGGATCGCAACGGCATGCTCAGCAAAAAAGAACTGGCCAGGTAACTGTAGTTTGTGTGTATATCTATGCATGTGTGTGTGAGTGTTTTGGGGTGTATGTGCATCTGTTTATATGTGCATTTATGATTATTTTAACTCATGTTATCTGTCTTCCCAGCAGCCTCATTTCCATTCCACATCCATTTTACGCCCAGTTTGAGAAGATAAGTGGCTGTCTGTTCGTCCTTTGTTTTCATTGTTTTGAACGCTGTTTGTCTTGCCTGAAGAAGATCAGAGAGGTTGAATCTCCTGGTGTTTGTTTTGTAATTTGTTTATTTTTTCATTCGGCGGTACAGTGATTCCCTTTTTTTTTTTTCAATCTTCCTCCACAAAACTGACTAAGCGGTAGTGCAGTCTCTTCCTTGGTGGGTTGCCTCCTGAAGACGTGATATGATTGGTCCCTGCGGTCTGCTGGTGTAGCGTCAGCAAATGCTGGATGCTGAGTGTGGCTGCGTACAGGGGAGCCAATGGGACCCAGTACACTTTCGCTCCTGTTCATGAGTTTCTTGTATACAGTTTTCAGATTTCAGCACAGAACATATCCTCTTTTGTGATCATGCGGTTTTTGAAATTTTGTTTCTGGTGGTGTTGTCTTCAGTTTGTGACTGTTATAATGAAAGCGAGTCTCTTTCTGACAGGTATGGCACAGGAACTCTCACCGATGTGTTCTTGGACAGAGTATTTCAAGAATGTCTAACATACGAAGGAGAAATGGTATGAAAGAGGCACTTTTCTTACATATAGTAGATACAGACCCACAGGCACACACACACACACACACACACACACACACACACACACCACACACACACACACACATACGCGTGCACGCTCACACATACACTTGTATACATTCACACACACACATGCACTCACACACGTGCGCGCACGCACACACACACACGCATTCACATTCACATGCTCACATATGCATTCATGCATGTACGCGCGCACACACAGACACACCAACAAACACACACACACACACACACACACACACACACACACACACACACACACACAGAAAGTGGATAGAGAATTTGCATGACAGGAAGAATTAATTATCATAGCTATGGAAGAGGTGGGTTTTGACTACAGGTTTGAATAATCACAGAGACTGCACATGGTAGACGGAGAGAAAAGGAACATATGATGTTCAGGTTGTGTCTTGCATGTGTTAGAGAGGGGAAAGATGCCTCTGTGTGTGTGTGTGTGTGTGTGTGTGTGTGTGTGTGTGTGTGAGTGCACGCGCATATGTGCGTGTGCGTGTGTGTGTGTGTGTGTGAGAGGAGAGAGAGAGAGAGAGAGAGAGAGAGAACTTTTATAAGGAACACACAGTTTACCATCATTTCTCTCCTCCTTTCTGTCCTATCCTCTCCTTTTAATCCATGAATACTTTTACTCTGAGTAGGCTGTGATGTGAACATCAACACATTTTTGAAAGTTTCAGTGAGGACACCACATCTTGTCCCATCGTACTTATTTCATTATTTCCCAGTTATTTATTTTTATATGAATAAATGATAAATGAGAAGGCCAGATAAAGAGAAGTGGAAAAATGTTGAAATAGGTTTATTCCATGGTCAGAAGCATGATAGACTGTTTCTTTATCAGCTCACATTTTGCCCGTAGTAATGTTAACCATGTGTGTGTGTGTATGTGTGTGTGTGTCAGGATTACAAGACCTACCTGGACTTTGTGCTGGCCATGGAGAATCGCCGGGAGCCCCAGGCATTGCGCTACCTCTTCCGCATCTTGGACGTTCAGCATAGGGGCTACCTCAATGTCTTTGCTCTCAACTTTTTCTTCAGGGTGGGTGCTCTCGCCCATTATTTTTCTAGTTAGTGGGTTTTTTTTTTAATGTGTCTTATCCAAAAGTGGTTCGAAAGGAGCTGTTTGGCAGATGTTTAGAGAGATTGTGGGTCAGTCAAAGTTACTGGTGTCTAGGAGAAAGGGTGAGCTGTCTTCCTTAAAATTTGATGTGGCATTGCTGGTAACCAAAATGTATTCATGTTATAATATGAACAGGTAGGTATTTAGCAAAGTTTTGATACAAAAATTTCTATTCATCTGTTTCATTTTAGGGTGATGGTATTTTTTGTTACTGTGGTAGCAGTTTTGTTCATTTTATTACACTTCGTTTTTGTTTTCTTTAGTTTGTTTTCTAAATGTAGCTTTTTGTACTAATATATTTGTGTGTGTACTCTGTGTGTTTGTGTGTGTGTGTGTGTGATTCAGAAATTCCTCACATTTTCACAGACAGGGCTTGAAGTCCCATTTTTTACTTACATTGTTGTTGATGCAGTCTCTCCTTTCAGCACCATCCCTTTACTCAAACGTTTTATGAATGCACACAGACAGAAAGAAATAAATCATTTTAGGTCAGACCAAATGGATGGTGTTTGATCAAGTAGTAGCTGTTTTTGGTTTTCATTCTGACAGTGAAAACAATCTGAGAACACAGTCAACAAACAGTTTGATATGGGCAAGGAACTTGATACGGTTTATCATAAAGTCTCCCATCTCTGTTTCAGTTCCAAGTGCGTGTCTCCAGATAATTTTATCTTCGTAATTTTTTTTGGCTGTTGCAGGGGCTTGTGGAATCAAACGTAGGAGATTAACAGATAAAGTGAAAAAGAACATTTAAGTCCTCTCATGTATAAAGATTTTACATTAGTTGCAAACCAAAAATCTTCAGTCAGTGTGTTAGTAAAGGTTTAATGTGATGAATCTAGAGCAATGTGATAAATTATTCTATAATGTTATTAACTCAAGCGTCTCTGTGATGTTGAATACTTTAGTGTGCTTATATATGAGAAGATAAGCGTTGCCAAAAAGTTCAGTGATGACTGCTTCAGTTCTGTTGGAAATGATGCCAGTGAGTTCAGGTATCCTTCAGTGCATTCACCAGTCAGAAGTTTGCACATCTGTTCTGTAGTGTCATGACAGTGTCCTGTTGTCCTGTGGTCTGTGAGCAGGCCATCCAGGAGCAGATGAAGCTCCATGGGCAGGAGCCTGTTTCCTTCCAGGACGTCAAGGATGAGATCTTTGACATGGTCAAACCCGCAGACCCGCTCAAACTGACCCTGCAAGATCTGATCAACTGGTAATGCCTCAGCTTTTTTTGTTGTTACTTGCTTAGTTGCCATGAAGATGAATATTATCATTCATTTTAGGTTGTGGGGGGGGGGGGGGATCTTAGGGGTCACTGGGAATGTCATGACAGACAACAGGACACTCTGGGTTTTGCCTATCTATACGTCTACCATCATGCACTATATGATAGGAGTGTATGGCCAGTGTAGTCGTGCCTTGTCTTCCCTGGAGTTCTCTGCAGTGTTCTCCCATTGTTCCCTGCAAGATGGCCTTCGACATGGAGTCACAGTGAGATTTAGGCCTCAACCAGGCAAACTTACAGCACTTGATGACTGCGAAGAGAGGTTCTTATGTGCCTGCACATGTGAATGCCTCGCTGACAGACATTGTTTTCTTTAACTTAGATTCCTTGTTGGGGATGTGGGGGGAGCTCTGTGAACCACATTGTCGTAGGTTTCTTGTAGGTGTGGGAAACGTTTTGGATGACATTGGCTTAGGTTCCCTGTAGAAGATGTGGGGAAGCTGTGACATGCATTAATTACTGAAATGATGTGATTTTTCACTTGAAATCCAATGTCAGTGTCCTGCTCTCACATCCGTAGTGATATCAACCAGTGAGTAGTAGAGTTACTGGGACGCCCCGTGGGCTGACCTTCTTGTCAGTGAAGTTGTTAAGGCAGACATTGGTAAACTGGGGCTTGTTTTGACTTCATCTGTGGAGCATCAGCGTTTGAGCTGTGGAGATTCCTGAGTGTCATCTATATCATGCTGCATCCTTCAAATCTATGGTTCCCATGATAGTGAGTGATTCTTTTCCATTCATTAAAATTTGTTAAAAACAGCAACAGTGGCAAAAACAACCAACCAAACAAGCAAAGCACTAAATTTGTAATAACTGTAAAGCCAGAAACCCATGAAATTAAATTCCTAAAGTAACTTTTCCTTCTCTCTCTTACACCTGCTCTATCTCAGTCCGTTTCTGTCATCTATCACTTCCATTCCTTTAGCTTGATGGAAATTTCAGATTTGCGTGAAGAAGGAGAAAAAAGGTCAACTGTTTGCTGGGTTGTTCTTTGTTTCAGTGGTAAGGGTGACACTGTGGTGTGCATTTTGATAGACCTGAACGACTTCTGGACCTACGAGAATCGTGAATACCTGGTGCCAGACGTCGCAGAGAGGGAAGGTGCATCCGCATGACGCCTTTGGGCCACTGGATCACAGCATCTTTGATTGCTTTTTCTTTTTTTTTTTTACCCTCATGGCAATATGGGTCTTGCTGTGCTGAATGTTAGAGGATTGGGTCCGTTGCTCTCCACATTCGTTCGGGTGTCAGTGGTGATGATGATGATGATGATGAAGATGATGGTGATGATCTTTTTTCTTTTGTAACATTGGCTTATTTTTTTTTTCTCTAACTCTGAGTAAAAATGGTTATTGCTGTCTGTAGTTTGGGAGGAGGAGCTGGAGGGGAAGTTACACAGTCAACGTGTGTGAGAATTTTGTGGAATGAAGTTTTACTTGACGACAGAGCCAGTTTTTTGTTTTTTTTTATTTTGTTAGTGTTAAAACATGTGCTTCTGTTTAACTGTTAACTTTGAATATTATTTGAAAAAATTAATACTTTTTACTTTGAAAGTTGTTGAGATTTTTTTTTTGTCCTCAGTATTGTGTTGGAAAAATCACTGGCAAGCATGAAGGAAAATGGAACCATTATGAAAAACAAAAAAAAAAACATGAACAATCAGCTCTTATTTAAATTTTGATACTCATTAGTTACAGATCAGAATGATGGCATAGGTAAGTTGTTGAACAGCGACATTCATGTCTAGTAATGATGTGAGTCAATTACATCCCTTTTTTTTCCCCTTGTACATAAGAATATTGTAACATTACTCGCACGTTCTTGCTAAGTTCTGATCCTGGCTGCTCCATGAAGTACAGGTTCTGTGGTGATTTTCACCAAATCTGTGTTGAATAAGAATCCATGTTGGATAGTCAGAGGATTATGTCACTTATTTGGCATTTGCTCATTGATAGTCAGAGAATCATATCAATTGTTTGTGCATTCTCTCCTTGTTTGGTCTGGGACTTGGGAATTTGCTGGCTTTTGTGTTTCATTGTGATGAAAATGCACTTTGAATGGAGACAAAGAAATTCTTTTCTTTGCTGATGCATGCACATCCACACTTACGACAAAAAGAACTCGGTTCATGGCTGATGTCTTTGTATCGTCAAACATGATAGGATTGGATGTAACTGATCTTTTCTGCCAAAGAGTGAAGTGTTACTTTGGTAGTTAATGTGGGTTCTGTATGTGTGTGTGTTTTGTGTGCTTTTTGTGGTTTGCGTGATAAAGGAAAGTTCATCAGTTTCCTAATGAATCTGGGAAAAGAAATGGCGGCGTGATTGGTGTTAGATTTGAGCAAAGAACAGACCAGTCTTGCAGGCTACTGTTTATTGAACATGTTTATGGAAAGAGATATGGAAATGCAGGGTATGATATTGCATTATAATATTGGCCCAGAGGGCTAATTTCAGCTGATGCAATGATCAGATTTTGGAACACTAGTGTTCAGTAGCTAGCAATGATAGTTAAAGGACATGTGGCAGTATCTGTTTGTTTTACATGAAAATGATGTTTCCTTTTCTTCTCATAAGATTCAACTGGGAACAGTGTTTCTTGGTGCAGGATCTTCGCATGATTTACTGTAGCAGCACTGGTGAAAATGTTTTCTTTAGATGAAATTCTCTTCTGCAATATTGGTCTTGGTTTTCAGTGTGTGGGAACCCCTCCATTCCTCACAGCTTTTTACTGAGGTCCAGCATACAGAGCCATGATTAATTCCTAACTGGAGTTGTAGAGGAGACAGACTGGAAAGCAAGGGGTTGGAATCTGTTGGGACAAATTTGAGGGATAGGGGCTAGAGAGAGGATAAGTTTAAATTATGTGCATAGGAGTCAGAGGGGACAAGTTTGAAGAATAGGGGGTTAAGAAGGGATAAGTTTGGAATACCGGGTCTGGAGAGGGGTTAAATTTGAAAAATATGGGCTGTAGAGGGGAAAGACTTGAAGGATAGGGGCCTGAGAGAGGACTGTTTTGGAGGTTAGGGGCTGGAGAGGGGACAAGTTTGAAGTATAGGGGCTGGAGAGGGAACAAGTATGAAGTATAGGGCCTAGAATTTAAGGGAACAAGCGAGAAGGATGTAGGCTAAAGAGGAGCACGTTTGAAGGATGAGGTGGGTGTTCATACCAGTGCTGTTGGAAATGGATCCTGAGATCTATGACTTGCTAGCTGGATCCATCATATCCATGTCCTGACTTCACCAGGGAGCACGTTCATGCTCCAGGGTGGGAGAGCTTTGCTTTAAGAGACAGAGAGCGTGTTGACTGGCATGGTTACAGACTTTAAAGTGCACAGTTCAGACCAGTATTGTTTCCTCATTGTTAGTTTCAGAGAATTTGCTGCATTTAGAATATGCGTTTCTCTGCTACGAGTTTTGTTTATTGATGTCTTTCTCTGAAGAACATAATGCTTGCATTTTTTCTTTGTACTCTGTAACTGAGAAAAAGTTTGTTCTGTACTGTGGATATGTGTGTCAGAAAAGAAAAAATTTTTTGTGTGTTTTATGTTTGGTGGATTCTTTATCTTTCATTGGGTTTGGCTGACTGGCAGTTGAGTTTTGTAATTGTCATTATTTCTGCAGTTTGACTGGGAACATGGTGGATTTTTAAAAAAGGCATTGGGACTTAGTGAAAGTGTTAAGAATTAATTGCCATGTCATCTGCGAAAGACTGCTTGAAAAATGTGTAACCGAAAACACCAAATCTGTTCAGTCTAATTATTGATATTGAACACGAGAGGTCTCGTGAGCGTGTGTGTGTGTGTGTTTTGAGGTGCAGTGCACATGCATCCTCATATATACATCTGTGTGGGTGTAAACTATATTTGTGTGCAAAAAAATGTGTGTGCACATGCTGAAGATGTTTTATTTGTTTCATACACTCAGTTTATTCATTTTCAAAGTTCTGTTTTGTGTTGCCTTTGTGAATTTCTGCATGGCAGCAGCATTTACAATGCGTCCATTAGAATTTACACATGTTGTATGCATGCTTTTATGTGACAGTGTATATTTGTTAGAGCATGCTTTCTTAAGCATATTGGTTGTGATCAGTTTGGGATCATTTTGAGACTGACTTGTATGCATTCTGTTTACGGTAAAAAAAAGTTCTTACCAGATCTGTTCAACATTTTCTTTCAATATACTAGCACAGAAGAAACATCTACAGTTATATAGAAGCATGAACTGCATGATGTAGTATCATAACACTCATTAACGTTCAAAACCTGTTTAATGAGCAGCAAGCTGTAAATAAGATGGCTCCTTACAATTTTCAGTTGTAAACTGTTGATTGAACAACTTCTTTGTAACCGCATTTGAGTATAGTCTATGTTGATTTTTGTGCGTTTTATTTTGAATACTCTTCCTCTGCTGCGTGAATGTAATTCATACAAATTTGATGTTATGAAAGTCATTGAAGCCTCTGTTCACTGCCATTAGTTTAAGACCACCAGTTTGTGTGTGAGAGCATTTATCTGAATAATGAGATGGCATTTATCCTTGCATCAGTCTTAAAGCAAAAAAAAAAAAAAAAAAGATTGCATAAAACAGGAGTCGGAGAATTCACAGTTGCCACTTCATTCTATTTTTTAACACTAGCCTTGGAATGTCACCCTCCTCTATGATTTGAAGCATTGAACACAATACACATGATGTGAGTAATCAAATGATACAAAGTCAAACATATTTATTCAACACAGGCTCAAGGCCCTTACTGAAGGGTATGACACATATTGTGAAGTTATCAGAAACATGTTAGAAGTACTAGCAACCATTATCCGAACACTATATCAAACTTCAAAATTAAATGGAGAGTAAATAATGAAAGAACTAAACCAACTGTAGACAGGTTGCACATTTTTTTTTCCCCCAGAGCTTTACTAAAGGATTTTTTAAAGAAAGATTATGATTAATCCGCCAGACAAGGAGGAAAAAAAATTACAAGACAAAACATGATGCGTTTCAACCTCTTAGGTCTTCTTCAGACAAGACAAACAACATTCAGGACAATAAAAACAAAGAACGAGCAATCGGTTATCTTCTGGATGTCATTGACTGTGAAAGGGTGGATTAGTTTTTAGAATCAGGAGAAGATTTCATAGAAAGTCACATGGGTTGTTGCGATATTCAGGAAGAATTCCTTTCTTTCTAAGATGTTGGAGAACAGGACAGCAAAACAAGAGATAAATGTCACTTTTCCTTAGCTCTACTACCCCCTAAGCTTTACAGTTTTTGTTCACATTGAACTTTGCAGCTAAAGGGAAATAATCCTCTATAATGACTATGGAGGCTTGAATTCTACAAATTGTACTGAAAATTTTCTCTGGAAGCTCACTTTGGTGACATCTGAAACCTGGAAATCGAATTATAAAAAAGGCACCAGCTGGCATGGTGAAGTGGTTAGGTCACGGACTCCTGGCTGGGAGGTTGTGGGTTCGATTCCCATCAAGTCGTGTGGGACTTTTCTGCCCCGACTGACTCCTACCCAGAGTTGAGTTTGCTACGGGCTCAATTGGGAAGGCTGGGACCACACAGTTGAGTTTCATCCACTTAATGGATGTGCATCTGAGAGTGTTGCTCAAACTTTCTGACCAACGCTGCAGGTGTCTGTATTTCTCGGGCCTGGTTGACGCTGGGATATATTGTGAAAGTAAGCGTACAGCCCTGTCATGCAGTCTCATCCTCATTCTCATTGATCAGCATAAAAAAAGTCTCAAATTCACTGGCCCTTCATGCCCTGCTCTCATGGTGACCTCAGTTTCGATGTCCACTGTACCGTGACCTTGGTTTGATTTCATCGGGATCACCGGTATTGGCGAGTCCATGGGGGCTGTTGTTGGACGGATATGGTGGCGTTCTCCGGTGGGAGAGGTCACTCACGCTGGCTTCACGACTAAACTATTATTGTCATCAGTAGGGGCTTTGTAGGTGGTGTCCTGCATATGTTAGATTAGAACAGGTGCCACTGAACACCACCGAAGTGACTCGGCAGCAGTGCAGTGTCTCCTCCAGTGGGTTGCCTGTTGACGGCTTGACACAGATTGTTCCCTGTGGATTGCTGGTGCCAGGGCTGCGGCAGGCCTGGCCAGGCTGCGACTGTGGAAGGGGTTTTGGAATGAGTGGTGTGGGTGCAATGCCACTGAGGTGGCACAGAAGATGGGACAGGAAAAAAAAAAAAGAAAAAAATTTAAAGAAAGGCAATACATTGGACTCTGTCATGGCGAAGATCATAACTGTGTAAAAGAATGGGCATGGTAGTCTATGGATCGTAGAGATTTGTATAGATGATGTGGGGGTTCAGAAAAGGTTATATTTTTTTTTTTAGATTGGGGAAGCAATGTCTGTGTGCGTGCACATGAGTATGTGTGTGTGTTCAGTTCATCCGTGCAGGGATATATATCTGTGAACAATATGTTGTAGTCATATTTTAGTGTTCTTGTGAACTGAAGATCACCAGATTTATGATTCTGGTCTGGTTTATGGGTGTTATGAACATGTTTGACTAAATGTGACTCAGATTTTGGACTGACTTACAGAAACCAAGGCTATTTCTTTAGTCAACATTTTCATTGATAAAGTTATGAACAGGGATCAAGCACGTTTTAATCAGTTATGTCTGAGCATCAGATTGTAGATTTTAGTCTATATTGGTGAAAAATATACTATATTTTGATGATCACAAGTTAGACAAAGTCTTAGTGCACAAAAAATACAGATCATGCATGTAATCCAATAATATTAATGTTTACTTGTGTTACTTCAGCAGGAAATTAACTATTAAGGTAATACTGTAAGAACATTGGTCTAAATTGTTAAATTTTGAGGAAAAAAAATCATTTGCATTGTTACTGTTTTGTTTTTGCATTTGGCATGATGACATGTATAGAATATTGGAATTAATATATGCAAGTGTGAGGAGAAATGTGTGACAAGCTGGGATCTGAATATGGTGTGACTAACAGCGTAACAGGTTTGAGATGTAATAAAGTGCAAACTCATTTTGAAGGGAGAACTGCCTTTTTGATCCTTTCACCCTCTTCCTCTGACTCCATGTATATCTGTATTCACAAACAAGTATTTTCTTTGTCAGTGTGTCTGTCTGTTTTTCTCTCTGTCTGTCTGTCTGTCTGTCTCTCTCTCTCACACACACACACACACACACACACACACACACACACACACACACACACACACGCACACTCGCATACACACACACACACACACAAACACACAGACACCACACACACACACACACACACACACACACACACACACACACACGCATGAAGACATGTTGTCACGGTCGCTAAGCCGGACGGCCCTACCACCCTTACCCACGCCTATCACACACTAGGTCAGACAACACAGCACACTAACACAGTTTTACAATCACGCACGCTTCTTTATTTCACACACACTCCATGGCGCCACCACTCACGCACATCCACAACTGCACACAAGTATCCTAATTCCCGCTGACCTACCCTACTCTACGATAATGACCTGGAAGACCCTAACCTAACCTAAAACACCAGTTGCGGTATATCACTGTGACCTGGGGACACAGCGATAGCCCGCACACGTGGTGACTAACTACTAGGGACAAGGATTTACCAAAGGGACTCTAATCTCTTAACTACTGCTACCACCCACACCTCTCCCCAGGACTCACCCTTCTCTTTTAACCCGGGACCACTACCAAACTGGTCGCTGCGTCCCTAAGGGAGGCAACAACAAGTACCCTACCCTGTGCCGGCCACTACGTCCTAAAAGGAGGCAGTAGCTAACACCCCTAACCCTACTGCCTAACGCTACACCCCTTCTATCACAAACATGGGACAACCCATCCCGGCCCGGAAAGCTCCAGTCCTCGGCGCTGTACGTGGCCCCTCACAGGCTGACACCTCCCCGGAAGACTCTGCACCCCGGCGCTGTCCGTGGCTCCTCCGCGGGCCGACACCCTCCCCGAAGACTCTGCACCCCGGCGCTGACCGTGGCTTCCCACAGTCTGACTCCTCCCTGCGATGGGCACGACACCCAACGTACACACACCAGACGCCCTCTCGACGGGTCCGGGGCTCGTAGGACGCCTCCTCCTCTGAAGGCCCCGCCGGACACCAAGGGTGGAAAAGGCCTGGTGCAGCGCCCTCTCACAGGACGCCTAAACCGGGACGAGGAACCAGTGCCGGAGAACTCCCGGAAGAGTACCGGTAGCCGGAGGAGAGCTGCCCCACAGAAGGCAGACGGCCTGGGTGGTCTCCCTCTCCCGGGAAAACAGGTACTGGAAAGCGCCGCTCACCTGCCGGCACGCGGCAGTAGACTGCGGTGATCTGGCCCCAGCCTCAGGACGGAACAGGATACCTGCTGACACAACTGGACATACAGACGATCAACCACACCAGTTCTGCAACTGGCTGACAGTGGCTGCAACAAGGACGACACCGACTCAGCACAGGCCAAGGGCACCCAAACCCGACGAGGACCTGGCACTAACTATGACTCGAAGTCACTCTTCAAAAACTAACGGCGCTGCCGCCGCACCTACAAGGAGTACGCCCACTCCGACGAACACCAGGGACCGAAGTGAAGCTACCCCAACACATTCCGCCCTGGTCGGAATCAAGCGAACTCTACTCACCACACAAAACAACGATTGGTCAGAGCAGTGTATCCCTCCGCAGAGCTGACACGCCTGACCAACGGACTAGTTATTGCTCGTGCAACAACACGACAATTTACCACAACAACTCACAGACTTGACAACACAACAACAACCGATATCCTGCCCCGCCTTCTCTGGTATAGAACCAAAGTAACAAAAGGGTAACAATCGGGAATGAAACCAACCCCCGCTTCCATTCCATTCCTTCAATAAGTGAAGACTGGAATGAAAGAATATTGTATGTCCTATTTCCCCAGCCTCCTACCTAGCCTAATCTTTCTACCTAACCCTGAGGAACTTAACCTAACTCTAGCTAACTAAACCCCAACCTCACATACGCGCGAGCGCGCGCGCACGCACACACACACACACACACACACACACACACACACACACACACACACACACACACACTCGCACGCATACTCGCACACGCTCTCTATCTTGAACCACCACTACTCTTAAACACGTGGACGTACTAGTTTAGTACCCGCCGATCGGTGACACACCCCCCTGCCTAAGTTTTAACTACAGGTTAAAACCAACAACAACTTCTCACTCGATCGGCGTTTTAGCCACACTCTACCTATAACAATCCAATTCCCCATCACTCACTCTGTCCTACTGTTACTTTTGATGCACTCCAAAACTTACATCCCAACAACATCAACTTTTAAATACATCAACAATCACAGGTTACATTAATCAACCTGGTCTAACGCTGCCACATATGACCTTAATGCAGGCACTTACAGGCAGCCGTTACACTACGCACTACATATAAATTCCATAACTGAGGGGCTCTGATTACGCACAACTGCTGTGTAACACGTGCTACAAACACCACACCCTCAGTAACACTTGCTACGTCATTCTCTTCCCATGACACATGCATAGCTTCAATAATGACAACCTCTCACGACACAGGTTAATGGGACCCTCAGGTTTCCTTTCTCTCTCTCTCTCTCTCTCTCTCTCTCTCTCTCTCTCTCTCTCTCTCTCTCTCTCTCTACGGCAAGCGACTCAAGAAGTCTGCCGCCACATTGTCCTTTCCAGACACTGCCTGCACCGTAAACTGGTATGGCTGCAGCTGCAGTGCCCACCTTGTGATCCTCCCACTAACAGACTTCATCTTTTCTAAGTATTGGAGTGGGGAATGATCTGTCTGGACAATAAAGGGGGTTCCATACAAATACGCTTGAAACTTTTGTATTCCCCACACCACTGCCAGACACTCCTTCTCTATTATCGGGTAGTTTCGCTCTGCAGGGCTTAACTTCCTGCTGGCGCATGCTACAGGGCGCATCTCTTCAGGGTACTGCTGACAGAGCATAGCTCCCACTCCCACTTCTGATGCATCAGTCTGGAGCACAAATGTCAACCCGGGCACCGGCAGGTTACAGACGGGAGGTTGGCAGAAATGCTGCTTCAAAGCTTGGAACGCACGTTCGCACTCGTCGTCCCATTTCACCTGCCTGGTTGTTCCCTTAGTGAGATCAGTAAGGGGCTTGGCAACGTCAGCAAACCGGGGCACAAATTTCCTGTAGTACCCCACTAATCCCAGGAATCCCCGCACCTGCCGTTTGGTCTCAGGCCTAGGCGCATCCATAATGCGGGTCATTTTATCCTGCTCAGGCCATATTTCCCCTGCACCTATCCTGTGCCCCAAGTAGGTGATTTCCGTTCCTCCCAGCTCACACTTTGAAGGTCGGGCTGACAAAGAGCATTCCTTGAGTCTCTGGAACACACGCCTGAGAACCTCTATATGGCTGTCCTGATCAACTGTGGCCACCAGGATATCATCAATGAAATTATCGACATCCGGGCTCTCAAGTGGCTGCAATAGTTTTCTCATCATGCGCGTGAACACTGCCCCTGAAGTACACAGTCCAAATGGCATAACCTTCCACTGGAATTGTCCTTCCGGTGTAGCAAAAGCAGTCTTCGCGCGGTCCTCTCTACTCATCAGGATCTGCCAATACCCCTTAGCGAGGTCGATCTTGCTGAACACCTTCTTCTCTCCAAGCTTGGCGAACAGGTATTCGATATCCGGCATGGGTTCAGCATCGAACTGTACGATGCGATTCAACCTCCTGAAATCCACGCAAAACCTGATCTTCCCATCCTTCTTCTTAACTAGTACGATGGGTGAGCAGTATGGCGACGTCGATGGCTCAATCGCACCCATCCTGATCATGGCTTTAACCTCCTCCCTAACCGTCTCTCGTTGCGCAAAAGGCACTGGGTATGGCTTCGACCTGATAGGGATGTCTGACGTCAACTTGATGCTGCACGTTTCTAGGTTTGTGCATGAGGGCACATCAGTCAGTACTTCCTTGAATTCGGCCACTAACTCGTGCAACTTCCTAGTAAAGTGCTGGTCTTCAGCAAGTACTACCACATCTTTAGGGCCTTCGGTGGCCTCCAAGGGAATGGTAGGAATGTCCTTGCTCATCAAGGGAGTTACTGTTTCCTCTTCAGGCTCCTCCGGCACAACAACCGCAGCTACCGAGGCTGTTGGATCTGCAGCGCGCTCGATGAATGACTTTAGTAGGTTTGCGTGGAAAATCTTCGTCTTTCCCCCTACTGCTATGCGGTAATCTGCTTCACCCACTCTTTCTAGTACTGTATAGGGACCCCTCCATGCCAGTTCCAATTTGTTCTGCTTGGTCGGCCGAAGTACTAGTACTCTGGACCCCACAGCTATCTTCCTGGGTTTCGCCCTCAAGTCAAAATGTCGCTTGTACCTATACGCTGCCCTTGCCAAGTTCTCCCTTGCCAGCTCGCATGACTCAGCTATCTTGTTCCTCAAGTTAACGACGTACTCTGCCGCTGTGCGGAGCTCTTGCCTTTCTGGTTGCAACCACAGATCCCTCAGTATCTGCATGGGCCTGCGCATCAGTGGCATCCTTACAAGGGGAACTCTTGACACTCTTCCCTTGTCCACAGTACGCTGACACTGGAAGCATGACTGGCAGTACCGACGAATGTCAGCATGCATGCCTGGCCAATAAAAATGGCGACCAACTCGCTCCTTGGTTCGGGTGGTACCTAAGTGACCAGACAGGGGTACGTCGTGGGCTAGCTTCATCACCGTGGTCCGTAGTTCAGCTGGGACGCAGATCTGACTCGCTACGTCCTTGGGACCCTCAAACCGCCGGACCAGTACACCAGACTTCCGAGCGTACTCGACTCGTCCAAACTTGGTGTGGAAGTGCGTCCCTGCTTCACACGCACTCCGAGCCTTCCTCAGGGTTTCATCCTGGTCCTGCATCTGAATTAACTGCTGGGTAGAGGTGTTCAGAATGCATTCCTCGACGGGCAGTGGTACGGGTTCTTGCTGCTCCCTGGCTCTCTGCGCGCGTGTCTGCACTGCCCCTACCAACGCCGGATCTGCGTATACAGGCACACGTGTCCAACCGGGATCTCCTACTCTCTTTGCGAAGTTTCCGATCAGGACTTCCTGCACAGGGCTATTCATGACCAAAACCTCCAACTTCCCTGCGATGAATGGTGACTTCAACTCTACTACCGCCACAGGTAACACAGACCTACATCTGGATTCAGCCAACACTACTGGGACTGTCTCTCCTGTGTACGCATCTGCCGGTACTAACCACTTGGCCACTACGGTGTGTCCGGCACCAGTGTCCCGTAATCCATTGGCCGGAGACCCGTTAACTTCTACGATGCACACAGGCTCGTACCGCTGCTCAGCGCATGGGCGACACAACGTAGGGACTACTCGAGCTTGGGGCTGGTCACAACAATGAACCGCTCCAACAGAATGGGGCTCAGGGCATTTCCTAGCGATGTGGCCTGGCTTCTTGCAGTTGAAACAGATGATGGTCGATCTAGGTCCTTCTGATCTCCTGTCCAGCTGCTGCAGTGTACCATCACTCTGTTGGGATCTCTGTGTGGGCTGGCTCCCTACTGTTTCGCGCCTATTACCCAGGTTGGGCTGGTTAACTGTTCGGTCTTGCCTCGCCTTCCTCCCCAGTCTTTTGGCCTCTGCCAAAACAGTAGCTTCCGTTGCAAGTTGTTCCACAGTTTTCGGGCATGTCTTCCGCACCTCAGTTGTGAACTCTGGAGACAACAGCTGATAAAACTGTTCCTGGAACAGCAGATCCTTTACGTCCTCTGCCACACTCTCATCCTTGCCCGCTGCCGCACACCAGAGGGAAAACCACCGCTTCATCCTTCCCAGCATCTGGCCGAAAGTCTCAGCAGCGTCCTTCTTGATGCTCCTGAACTTTTCTCGGTAGGCCTCAGCATCTAGCCTGAAGTGGCTTAACAGGGCGCCCTTTATCTGATCATAGTCGCCTAACTCATCCGCACTTAACCGCATCACCGCTTCTCTAGCCTTTCCTCTCAGCAGAGACATCAGACGTGTGGGCCATGAGGTCTTGCTCCACTTGCACATCTGGGCTACACGCTCAAATTGGGCGATGAAAGCGTCCACGTCGTCGTTCTCTCCCAACGGCTCAAGGTGGACATGCTTCGTTTCCTCCACCTCAATCAAGCGTTTCCTATGCGCTGCTTCATCTAAGGCCTGTCTCTCTTGTATGATTAGCTCTCGCTCTCTTGCCTCTAACTCGGCTTCATCTCTTCGTCTCTTGAGATCTAACTCGGCTTGCCGTGCTTGAGCTTCTATTTCCCTTATTGCCCTTTCTTCCTCCATCTTCTTCCTCTGCAGTTCCAGTTCCAGCTGTCTCGCTGCTTTCTCATCTTCGATCTTCTTCTGCTTCACCTCTAGTTCCCTCTGCCTAGCAGCTTTCTCCTCTTCTATCTTCCTCTGCTGCATCTCTAGCTCCCTCTCATCCTTCATCTTCTGCCTCACTTTCTCCTCTTCGATCTTCTTCTGCTTCATTTCTAGCTCCCTCTGTCTATCAGCTTTCTCCTCTTCTATCTTCCTCTGCTGCATCTCTAGCTCCCTCTGCCTAGCAGCTTCCTCCTCTTCTATCTTCCTCTGCTGCATCTGTAGCTCCCTCTGCCTAGCAGCTTTCTCCTCTTCATCCCTCATCTTCTGCCTAACTTTCTCCTCCATCTGGAGCTCCAATTCTGCTTCTCTCGCCGTCTTCTCATCCTCATTACGTACTGAGTCTGTGACGAACTTGGCGAGGTCTCCCCCAGCTAAACCCATCGCCGCTCCCAACTTGGCAAACTTTGCATAAGCCCCCGTCCCCTGTTCTCGATCCACCCCCGCATCCTGGTCACTAACCTTAGGTTTGGTATCCGCCACAGGGGCCTGTGGATCCATGACACTATCGGGGTCGTACTGCGGATGGGCTCGGGTGTGTTTAGACATAGGGTACCCCTACCACCACAGAACTAGCAACGGACAGTATGCGATCTGAGCGCAACTGGAGGTTCCTGACTACGCACTAGCCCGTGAAGCAACTCAGCACAAGTACACAATACTCTCAATGTGTCACGCACCAAGCATAACTCCACCCACACTTGTGTACCTCATACATATACCCACATGGGTCCAACCCATACAATACTACCAATGCACTGTCTGGTCACGGACTGAACCACGTGACACCGTGTGTCCACCGTCCACTGTGCATGCGCACCAGTTACCCACAGTCACAGGCTTCACTGTCTCTGGTAGGCCGTACCCACACGATCACAGTGCACTTGCACCCCGCAAGTCCATATGCACTCCCAGCACACCTTAGTGTCACAACCCTGCACACCCTCGTGCTTCCCACACACAGTCACCTGGGCTTACACTGCCCTTAATCCCCACAGGATATCCGAGCACACAGTGTGCACAGTCACGGGCCGGGTACCACTCTACCTACTCACTGGGGTATACCACATGTAAGGGACACAAAAGACACCTGGTACCCTCCGGCACCTCACCTACACTGTACGGTGTAATCACTCACACTTCCAACAACCACTCAATGTTTATTGACCATTCATACCTCACCCACACGGTAGCGCCAACCCATTCACACCAACACAAGTGCCCTGCCCAGTGCCAATGGTAACCTGCCTGAAGTGAACAGGGACACTACGTACCACCTCCCAGGTACTGGTACGCTCCCACCAACCACCCACTTACATTTCACACAACGTACACACCGGACACAACACCCCCCTTACCTCCCTCCTAGCTACCTATCACCTACCCAGAACCCCTTATGGTACCCCGCATCTCCACCAAAGTGTCACGGTCGCTAAGCCGGACGGCCCTACCACCCTTACCCACGCCTATCACACACTAGGTCAGACAACACAGCACACTAACACAGTTTTACAATCACGCACGCTTCTTTATTTCACACACACTCCATGGCGCCACCACTCACGCACATCCACAACTGCACACAAGTATCCTAATTCCCGCTGACCTACCCTACTCTACGATAATGACCTGGAAGACCCTAACCTAACCTAAAACACCAGTTGCGGTATATCACTGTGACCTGGGGACACAGCGATAGCCCGCACACGTGGTGACTAACTACTAGGGACAAGGATTTACCAAAGGGACTCTAATCTCTTAACTACTGCTACCACCCACACCTCTCCCCAGGACTCACCCTTCTCTTTTAACCCGGGACCACTACCAAACTGGTCGCTGCGTCCCTAAGGGAGGCAACGACAAGTACCCTACCCTGTGCCGGCCACTACGTCCTAAAAGGAGGCAGTAGCTAACACCCCTAACCCTACTGCCTAACGCTACACCCCTTCTATCACAAACATGGGACAACCCATCCCGGCCCGGAAAGCTCCAGTCCTCGGCGCTGTACGTGGCCCCTCACAGGCTGACACCTCCCCGGAAGACTCTGCACCCCGGCGCTGTCCGTGGCTCCTCCGCGGGCCGACACCCTCCCCGAAGACTCTGCACCCCGGCGCTGACCGTGGCTTCCCACAGTCTGACTCCTCCCTGCGATGGGCACGACACCCAACGTACACACACCAGACGCCCTCTCGACGGGTCCGGGGCTCGTAGGACGCCTCCTCCTCTGAAGGCCCCGCCGGACACCAAGGGTGGAAAAGGCCTGGTGCAGCGCCCTCTCACAGGACGCCTAAACCGGGACGAGGAACCAGTGCCGGAGAACTCCCGGAAGAGTACCGGTAGCCGGAGGAGAGCTGCCCCACAGAAGGCAGACGGCCTGGGTGGTCTCCCTCTCCCGGGAAAACAGGTACTGGAAAGCGCCGCTCACCTGCCGGCACGCGGCAGTAGACTGCGGTGATCTGGCCCCAGCCTCAGGACGGAACAGGATACCTGCTGACACAACTGGACATACAGACGATCAACCACACCAGTTCTGCAACTGGCTGACAGTGGCTGCAACAAGGACGACACCGACTCAGCACAGGCCAAGGGCACCCAAACCCGACGAGGACCTGGCACTAACTATGACTCGAAGTCACTCTTCAAAAACTAACGGCGCTGCCGCCGCACCTACAAGGAGTACGCCCACTCCGACGAACACCAGGGACCGAAGTGAAGCTACCCCAACACATTCCGCCCTGGTCGGAATCAAGCGAACTCTACTCACCACACAAAACAACGATTGGTCAGAGCAGTGTATCCCTCCGCAGAGCTGACACGCCTGACCAACGGACTAGTTATTGCTCGTGCAACAACACGACAATTTACCACAACAACTCACAGACTTGACAACACAACAACAACCGATATCCTGCCCCGCCTTCTCTGGTATAGAACCAAAGTAACAAAAGGGTAACAATCGGGAATGAAACCAACCCCCGCTTCCATTCCATTCCTTCAATAAGTGAAGACTGGAATGAAAGAATATTGTATGTCCTATTTCCCCAGCCTCCTACCTAGCCTAATCTTTCTACCTAACCCTGAGGAACTTAACCTAACTCTAGCTAACTAAACCCCAACCTCACATACGCGCGAGCGCGCGCGCACGCACACACACACACACACACACACACACACACACACACACACACACACACACACACACACACACACACACACTCGCACGCATACTCGCACACGCTCTCTATCTTGAACCACCACTACTCTTAAACACGTGGACGTACTAGTTTAGTACCCGCCGATCGGTGACACATGTTAATGTTGAAACGGCTCAACAATAATAGAAAGACAATGATAAAAAGGTTAACCCACGCAAAATTGTGAAAATAAAGTAAACCAGGTTGACATCAGAGAGTGGGGAAAAGGATGATGGAGTAAGAAAGCAGTTCGGTGAAAGGAATGTTCATTTAAGATAATTATCACAAGTCTGGGATCATTTTATGAAGCATATTAAGATCATTTCATATTTGATCAAAGCCAGTCACGTATTTCATATTTGATCAAAGCCAGTCATGCAGACCTGAAAGGATCTTGTGTAATTGGTCAGCTGAGCTGCACTGAAACCAATCGCAACTCACTTGATTCATATTATGTAATGTCCCCCTCGATGTCATCTTGATAGAGACAGACAGACAGAGAGAAAAGGGAACTGGGGTGACTGGAGGTTAGCTTGAGTAAGACGCTTGTTGTCCATGCTGTTTTTCAGATCATTCTATCTCACACTCATGCCCCGTGCCCTCACAGCATCACGATTCCTGCGCCTCTCATTCCAGTTTAACCATATGCAACCACATCCGGGTCGTCCTGTCACAGTCCTAGTACCAGCAGGCAACAGGGAGCAGAGAAGATCGTAGGTGGACCCATCAGACGAGACATTGCCCAGGCACAGAGTCATTTTGGTGGTGTTAAGTTAGGCCTGTTCTGATGCAACACACGGTGGACATAACCCACCATCCTCCCTTTCTGATGACAATGTCAGCCAGCAGAACACATTGAACATGTGTGGGTTTCATGGACATACTTCCTAAAGCATCATCATTATGTAGACTGCATCAGAGTCGAGTTTCGTGCTCGGTTGTTTTGGGGAGTGGTGTCATTGGTTTTGTTTTGTTGTGTTTCTAATGCATTTTGCATCGCAGTGCATCGCATTTTTTTCTGTATAAATGCTTAATCAAACTGTCTGGTAGAAAATCAGTTTCATTCTTGTTCTCTGCATTTACGAATCCTCTCTCTCTCCTCTCTCTCTCTCTCTCTCTCTCTCTCTTTGTGTGTGTTTGAGTGTGTGTGTAAGGTATGGTAAGGTAATGTTGCTTATAGCCCAGCCGACCACAAAGGGCCATATCAGGGCTGTCACCGCGTTGAAGTGCGTGCGTGCGTGCATGTGTGCGTGTAACAATAACAATACAAACAACAATAACAATAAATTTTATTCAGTCTTTGCAGGCCATTTGGCCCATATTGACAAGGAGGTTTACATCCAATCACAGCAGAATTTTGGACAACATTCCGTGTTAAATAGCGCATAATATACAATATCCTGTATTTTCAGCATCTTATTTTTAAACTTTCTACAATATACATAGCAGTTTTGAATGCAAGATTTCCTTTAAGGTTTCTACATAGCAATTGAACTTTTAGTGTGTTAGGAAAGCGACAATAATACACAGGGAGGTATTTATTTCTTAGATGCAAGTACTTTGGGCAAACAAAAAGAAAATGTACAATGTCTTCAACGTGATTTCCACTGCATTGTTTGCATTCAGGATCGTTTCTTAAACAACCAAAACGTGGAACACCATTTAGATGTAATCTGTTACTTCTTAGCAAGCAAATGGCTCTTCTATGAGCTACTAAATCTAAACATGTAATGTAGTTAGCTCTAATGATTTCTGGTTGATATAGACTGTAATCCTCTTCATGAGATATGGAATCATGCCAAATTTGTTGTGACATATCTTTCAGCCTATTCCTAAACTCTTCTAGAAAGAATTTACTATTTCCAGGGTTTTGCAGAGCCCAGACCTGACCAAATCCACACTTGCATAGCAGAAGTCTGATTTCTGATGCCCAATTCTTTCTGCCAGCTGCGTCATGTGCATGCAGCATATCATAACACTGTTTGGGGTATCTGTTGTTTGGCATGTTAATGAGTCTGCACCAGTATTTGATGAGACGAGTTTGAGTATCAATCAAGATAGGAAATCTTCCACATTCACCTAAAGCTACATCATTTTTCACATCCCTACCTACACGAGTATCATTTTACATATCTTAACTTGCACTTTTTCTATAGCATCATATTTCTGAAATCCCCAAATTTCCGATCCATATAATAGAATGGGCTTAATTTTTGTATCAAGTATTTTGAAAACCATGTCCACTGGGAGTGCTTTAAATCTGAAATATAACCTTTTTATGCCTGCTAAAGCTCTAAGGGCTTTACCAGAAAGAGCTTCTACATTCTTAGTCCATTTCAAAGTAGATGAAAAAATGACCCCCAGATAATTATAGCAAGATTCAACCTTTATCTCTGCATCGTTTAGATTCCATTTTTCACTTTTTTTGTTAAATCCTCCATTTTTGAATACAACTACTTTAGTCTTATCCATGTTTACCTTCAGACCCCATTTATTACAATATTTTTCTAGACAGTCGATCTTCTTCTGTAGGTCTAGAACAGTGTCAGCAACAATTGCAATGTCATCAGCGTACATAAGGAGGAGAATACCCAACGGATCTCCCAGTATACCAATGCCTCGTGCACCACAACCAATTAACTCTGTCTGAAGTTCAGATAGAAATATAGAAAACAAAAGGGGACTCAAAACACTGCCTTGCCTAACACCAGATAAGCACTCAAAATATTCTGTAATCTTATCTCCAACACACACAGCTGCCATCACACTCTTATACATACCTTGAATTGTGCCAAACAGTTTACTATGGATCCCTCTGGACAGCAGAATGTAAAGAAGTTTACTTCTATTTACACAGTCGAACGCTTTTGAAAAGTCTACAAATAGTGAATAAAATCGTCCGCCTTGTTTGCTTAAGTATTTCTGCACGAGAGATTGGAGAGAAAATATGTTGTCTATTGTACTATAGCCTTTCCGGAAGCCTGCTTGGGCTTCAGGGATAGTTTCATGTTCATTACAATATTGAGTCAATCTGTTATTAATCACTGTATTATATATTTTACTAAGCACATTCAGCAAAGAAATACTTCTGTAGTTATCAACACAACCTCGATCACCCTTTTTATGTAAGGGAAAGATTACTGCTTTTGTCCAGCTTTTTGGGTACGTTCCGCTACTAAACACTTTATTGAACAAGGGGTGTAGAAACTTAATGAGTACGTTTGCTCCTGCATGGAACAGGTCAGTGGGCAAACCATCTGGCCCGGCAGCTTTACCCTTCTTCATTGCATTAATTGCTTTGAATATCTCAGTTTCTGATATTTCATTATCATGATCAAAGTTATGACACTCTTCACAAGTTTCAGAACAGTGATCCTGTAATGTACCAGACATTTCTTGTTCAAAATCTTCATCAAGTACATTTTGTTCAAGTGACAGTAAGTTTTGAAATATTCATACCATTTGTTTGGTGTAATCGTATTTGAACTTTTTGAATTGCTGGCTGTAAGAGACTTTATTTTTTGCCAAAATGATTTAGAGTTTGGGTCTGCGCATGCTTCGTTTAATTCATCTATGATACGTTTGTCTCTTTCATCTTTTTTCGATTTACAAAGCAACTTGAATGCTTTTTTGTGATCAAGATAGCTTTCTAAGTCCTTCCTGTCATCCGTTTGTCTGAATATACGTAGATACATGTATTTTTCTTGTTTAGCTTTCTCACAATCCTTGTCCCACCAAGGTGATTGATTGTACGAACATTGCTTTTTTGGTCTTGATTGCATTTGTTCAGCTGCTTTTTGCATTAGACTGACAACATATTCTGTGCCTTCGTCAACATTTTGAGTTAATGCTTCAAAGAAGTTTGCTAGCTCATGGATTACGTTGGTTTGAAGATAATCAGTAAAGGCTTCTAAACTTTGACTTCTTACTTTAAAATGTAACTTGTATTCCATACTAACGCTATTCTCATCTTCAGTTTCTTTGTAGCTTTCACGCGTATTATCATTGAGAAACAAAACAATAGGAAAATGGTCAGATTCAGATCTATCTGCGACAAACATGTCAGAAATAAAGTCATACATTGCTTGGGAACAAATGAAATAATCGACGACACTCATCCCTCTGTTAGCTGTACAAGTAATCTCGCCCTGTTTGTCTTGCTCTGTTCTCCCATTTACAATAAACATGTTGTTTTCTTTTAAAAGGTCAATGAGCTTTCGGCCAAAGTTATTTACAGCATGGTCTTTTGATTTCCGTTCAATTTGAGGCATATCATTCAATAATTCATCAATTTCATTTAACGGGTGTGCGTGTCTATTTTCATGGACAAAATGAATGTCTTGTAACTCACCAGTACGGGCGTTGAAATCTCCACATAATACAAAGGGCAAGTCAGGATATTCACGCATGACATCGGTTATGTTGTTAGCTAATATATCAATACCACTGGGGTTGTCTTCACCATAAATGACCGAGTTCTCAGGGGCTACATACACAAAGCCAAAAATCACGTCAAAAGAATAATTCAGAACTTGTTTACACAATCTTAGAAAAATGCATTCTTCTGCTGATGTCATTAACTGTTTGACATATCCAGAAATCGTCTTTCACTCTTGAAATGCGTGCGTGCGTGGTGTGTGTGTGTGTGGTGTGTGTGTGTGTGTGTGTGTGTGTGTGTGTGTGTGTGTGTGTGTGTGTGTGCACGCGCAGGGGGTTGGCGTAGGCGTAATTGTGCACTGGTCTGAAATACCTCAATCATTAGCTTTTCAATCAATATCTAAGAAACCTGAAAGACGAAGATCGGAATGTTTTTGAGACTGTTTAGGAGCTGCAAGCAACATCTGTCGATGGAGAGGAGAATGGCATCAAGAGTAATCAAAAGATTCAGAACTGAAGAGTCGACTGTTTTCACAACGGTGTAATCGTATTCCTATACAAAAGGCTAGATTAGCTCTCGGTCTGATTCCAGACAAGCAATGGAGAGAGAGAGAGAGAGAGAGAGAGAGAGAGAGAGAGAGAGAGAGAGAGAGAGAGAGAGAGAGAGGGACAACAATATAGCGATGAGGTGATAGGAAGGCAGCAGTAGGGGAAGGGGGGTAGGCAGCAAGTCAGGAATGAGGAACACAGGCAGGGGTCAAACAGGAATGGGGAAGACAGGGAAGCAGGAAGACGGCGAAGAAGCAATACAGGAAGGAATCGGAACGGGCAGACAGGCAGGCAGCTAAGCAGGAAGAACGGTCGTCAACAGAATGGGATTGGTACATTTGTAGGCTATTTTTTTTTTTTTTTTTTTAGCCCTTGTGAGTTGTAAATGGCGTTTCTGAGAACTGTTCACGTGTGACAACAGTGCAGGCATATATTTCTTGGGCCTGGTTGATAGTGGGATGTATTATGAAATGAAGTGAAAAGAAAATATGCTATTCTGCCGAACGAAAAAATCAAAAAAAATTTACGAGGCAAAACACGACGCGTTTCGACTTCTTTGGTCTTCTTCAGTTAAGACCAATAACATTCACGATAATGAAAACGAAGAACGAACAATCACATATTCTTTCTCAAATTGAGCGCGAAATGAATGTGGAATTCTTCATTTTCATTGTCTTGATATAGTCGTATTACCAGAGTGTCGTGTAGGCTCAGTTCAGAATGGAAACAATCGTTGCAAGAAGAATCTCCAATTATGTAGTCCTGCCCTGTTCTCGTGAAGATCTTGGCCTTCAGATATGAAGGTCAGCCGTGAAATAAGCCAGGCTTGCCTGGACGACTCAGCAGCCCCGGACCAACTGGCGATGTTCCTATCAGGACGGGGCGGGTCAACACGTGGCACTGCTGTCCTCACTAAAACAGTGAAATACCCCATGTGTCCTATGACGGTCTCATCGTGCGGTCAAGAGGCGCGTTATAACATCTAGCCCCAGGGTGGGATCCCTGGCTAACCAATCCCTCCTCCCAGAGCAGGATGCAAGAAAGAAGGAAAACTCAAACACTAAACCCGGCAAAGGTGCAAGCCGTCACCAGAGCACAAGCCCACCAAAGTCGGAGCTTCAGTGGCCCGCAAGGGGGCGTGGGCTTGAAACAATCGGCTGAATCCGCATGATACGACACATGGCTACGCAGATCACTTTGGACCGCTGTGGTGTCGTCGGGCCCTCAGCCTCAAAGGGGCCCACCCACAGCTACCGACCATGGACCGCACTCTATACGGTCAACACACGGAGCACAGAGAGAGGAATGCACAGACAGAGATTTAAGGATTGCACACTGGAACGCAGGAGTCCAGAGGAAGAAAATAGAACTCCAACACTTTCTCCGAGAAAACGCAATAAATGTCTGCCGTATTCAAGAGACCTACTTAAAAAAACACCCACCGCCTTTTTTTGTAAAGGGTTATGAGGTGTTCAGGCAAGACAGAGACAACAAGGGGAGGCCTCATCACCCTAGTGCGCAGCAACATCCCAGCAGTAGAGACCCAAAGCTCTGGTCAAGCCAGTCATGACACAGAGTTTCTGGGAGTCAAGTTGGTGTTGCCAATCATGCCAGTGACAGTGTTCAATGTCTACTCACCTCCCAACAAGCCCATACAGCTCGACTCCATCCTTGCTGACTCTAACAGCTGGGTCATCTTAGGCGACTTCAATAGCCACTCTCCCAGCTGGGGCTACCAGAACCTCAACAGGAGGGGAGAAGGTGGTGAAAACTGGGCCATTAGCAACCAACTCATCCTCATCAACAGACCCGATGATCCACCCACATTCTACTCAAGAGCTTGGCGGACCACAAGCTCCCCTGACTTGGCTTTTGCTACAAATGACATTTCCAGCATCGCTCAGAGGGATGTAGCAAACCAACTTGGGGGAAGCGACGACAAGCCAGTGATCATCACAGTTCAGAAACACCAAGACATCCACTCCACCAGACTCCCAGCAGGCTGGAACTACAAGAAGGCAAACTGGGATTTTTTTTTCAAGCAGGAAGTAGACAGAGGAACATCCGCACTAGTTTTGTCACACCACGATGTCAACAAAAATGCTAGAAATTTAGCAAGGTAGTGCTGGAAGCAGCACATGCAGCCATCCCCAGAGGCAGGCGCAAAAACTACAAGCCCTGCTGGACATCTGAGCTTGACGCCCTGCACAAGACCCTGAACCAAGCCAGGGACAAGATGGAAAGTTCCCCCACTGATGAAAATGTAGAAGCCCATAGTAGAGCCAAAGCCCTGTTCTCGAGGAAAAAACTGCAAACAGCCCGTCAGGGCTGGCATGAGAAGACCGCTTTCATGAGTATGGAAACAGACATGCATGATCCATGGAAGCTGGCCAAAAATCTGAACGAAGACAGCCCAAGCAGAGGAAAAACAGTCATAGACCAGCACCAACAGCTCAAGACAGGAAAAGCAGCAGCCAACACTTTTGCAGCGCTGTACAGAGAAGTCAGTACACTCCACATGCCCAGAGAGCGCATCAAGCAGGTTTGTGAAGAAAAAACTCATCTCTTGCTCTCAGACCCAATCGGAGCAGACGACAGCTGCGTGGAGGATGCCCTCAACATGAAGGAGCTCAAGCAAAGCATCAGCAAGCTGAAGACAAAGAAAGCCCCGGGGCCTGATGGCGTTACTGGTGACATGCTGAAGCACTTTGGCCCCGTCTCAAGACAAGTCCTGCTTCAGATCTTCAACCAAAGCTGGAGAAGATGAGCCGTGCCCCCAATCTGGAAGGAAGCCGTGATCATCTCAATCCTGAAGAAGGGGAACAACAAAAAAGAGCCTGGCAGCCACCGCCCCATCAGCCTCCTAAGCGCTGTAGGCAAGCAGTTGGAAAGAATGGTCAACCGCCGACTTACTCACTTCCTAGAAGCACATAACATCCTCTCTCCCACCCAAACCGGTCACAGGAAATTCTGCAACACAGAAGGTCAACTCACCCTTTTAGTCCAGGACATTGAAAACTCCTTTCAGGAGAAGCGGAAAACTCTTGCTGTTTTCTTCAATTTGTCTCAAGCTTTTGGTATAGTATGGAAGCAGGGATTCATACTGAAACTTCTTCGAGCCGGAATGCGTGATAACATGTATAAGTGGATCCATCACTACCTTTTCTGCAGAACTGCAAGGGTCAAACTGGACGGCTTCCACAGCAGGAAGGTAAAGCTGAGAGAGGGTGTCCCCCAGGGTGGTGTGCTCTCCCCAACACTGTTTCTGGTGTTCATCAATGACATTACAGACAGCATCCCCAAGCATACTTTAACAGTCTACACGCAGACTATCTGGCAGTGTGGACACCTTCCAAACACACCAGCACAGCCACCTACAGAATGCAGGAAGCTGTCAACAACATCGCCGCATGGACAGACACCTGGGGCCGAAAACTGAACTCCACCAAGACCACCCATACACTTCTCTCTCTCCACGGCCAGTGAGCATGTCAAATTGAGGCTCCAGGAAAAGACATTACCAGACGACTGCCAACAGGAGAAAACTGCCAACCTTGAGCCGCCGGGGAGAAGACGCGACCTAAACGCCTTGATGCAGGGTGAAAAACTACGTTGCCTCCCCTCGCACCCCCTCCATCAAAGACTCTTACAGTCCACCAAGAATCGCCTCAAACGTCAGAGTCCCAACCACCAGTACAAGGCCCCGAGAGACCAACACACTGACATCCTTCAAACAGAAGGTACAGCCTGCCAAGATCTCGTCATGCCTGACTGGAAGCTTGACCAAGAGATGGAGGCCTTCATCAGTCTCGGTGTTCCCGGAATCACCAACAGAGATCAGCCACCTCCAGTTCTCAAAGCTCTAGCTCAGGTCATGATTGAAGATACATACACTCCCAGCTCCTGGACCCATGTCTACACAGACGGATCAGCCGAGGAGGCCACACACAATGGAGGCAGTGGAGTACATATCAGATTCCCTGTTGGAGACTGTAGGAACATTGCGGTCCCTGGAGGAAAGCTCTGTACCAACTTCAGAGCCGATATGGAAAAAAGTCAGACGGAGTCAAGCAGGACTAATGACCAGTTAGATCAGATATTGTCTGAAGTATTTGAGATCAGAAAGGAAAACGAACTCTTAAGGAAGAAAGTTCAACAGTTGGAGAAAAAATGTGAAGATTTATCAGATGATGTCAGCAGACTTAACAAACGTCTCACACAGGAAAAAGAACTCAGAAACACACTGGAACAGTACACAAGAAAAGAAAACATCAAAATAATAAACTTGACTGGCGATTCAAAATCAGAGACCTCAGAGCAAACTGAACAGAAAGTCATTGGTCTAGTAAAAGACAAACTAGGAGTGCAGTCATTCCAGCCTGATCACATCAGCATCGCCCACCGAGTCGGCAAGTTCTCACCTGGCCATGACAGACCAGTGGTAGTTCGTCTGACTAATAGAAAAATAAGAACACAAATATTTGCCCAGCGTAAGAAACTTAAGCAGCAAAACTCGAAGATCTACATAAATGAAGATCTAACCAAGCTGAACTATCAGAGGCTGATGGAAATAAAGAAACATCCAGCAGTGCTTTCAGCCTGGTCTTTTCAGGGCAAGCTCTTCTGTAAGCTGCTGGATTTTCAAATCCTTCAAATCGAAGACGGCAACATAGCACAGATTGATTCTGTCATATAAGGTTACCAACCGTCTCTCAGGCTCATCGATCGAACACTCAGTTTGATGAGGCACCAGAGAGTTCTTTTTCAGGTCACCCTTCCACCTGGGGGCTCGAAGACAGAGGCAGGGGCCGAGTGCGGAGAGCGGAGGGGACCAGCCAAGCTGCCCTCCCATTCAGCAGCCAGCAGTCCCGACACGCCGTGGGCCAAACGACAGGCAGCGATGGAGAACCGCCAGCCAGCAGGGAAGCCTCGCCATGTGAGGGAAGCAGTGCGGACGGACGGACAGAGGATGCGGGACCTGAGGAAGCTTCCATGCAGCACAGCGGCCTCAACACAGGGGAGTAGGGGCAAAACCTAGTTAATATGTGGTAATTTGTAAACAGAAAGGTACTATATTGCTTAATGTTATTGCTGTGCTCTCACACTGTATGTAAAAGCGTGTGAGTTGTTTTTCTTCTTCCGGATTTCAGTGGAGCATTTTAGAATTGTACTGCTTTGTTGCATGTTTTTAGTACTCTTATTTATTTGTAAAAACACGTGAGTGTTTTTTTTCTTCTTTCGAAGTATGGATCAGACTCCAATGGAGCATTTGTTGTCCAGTGGCCGGGCTCTGCTTTGCTGTGATTGTCAACATGGTTTGTCTTTCTATTTGTCTTTAGCATCTATTTCAAAGCAAAACGCACATACTTCAACATGTATAAGGAAAACATAGACAAGTGGCGAATGTATATGTATGTGTATGCATATGTGTATGTGCAGGTGTTAAGATATGTATGTATAATGATATGTCTATCGAGCGGTGTGTCCCTTTACTATACAGTTAAAGATAATGCTGGTGTGTAGGCGCCCCTCAATGTGTGTAGGCGTGTAGGCCGATGTGCAGATCCAGGTTTATATAATGCATAATTAGGTACACTTTTCTTAATAACAAAACCCCATTTTTTTTCTACTTCTTTTTAGGGAAAAAAAAAAGGGGGGGGGGGGGGGGGGGGGAAGAGAAAAGAAAAAGTAGCTCTCAAACACTAAGCTAATGTGTAAAACTTATTTACGTGGGGCTGCTCATGTAGTCTGATGACGTTGACGCACATTTTTCTTAAAGTATTTTATTTTTTGTTTATTCATTTTTTAAAGAATTATCTCACCTCACATGAAGGTAAATTTACTTTCATGTTCACATTTTCTGTAGTGACCTCTTTTTTCGGGGGGGGGGGGGGGGGGGGGGGGGGGAAAGAGGGGAGGTGTGGGGGAAAGGGGATGGGGGGAGGGGGGGGAGAGATCATGAGGCTATGTTTAACTAAGTTATGTTAATGAGATCATGAGGCTATGTTTAACTAAGTTATGTTAATGTTTAAAATGAGTGTGCTCCCAAACAGTCCCCTCCTGACCCCAGAAACTCGGAGCTGCAGGGCCGTGGTGCTGGGGAATGATGACAGTGGACTGCACGGGATGTCCCTGCTCCCCACCCTCCTTCCTGGGAATGACAGACTCCGACACGAAATTGAAAGGAAAAGCTACGACCATCGTAATGCAAATCAAATACGTATGACACTTTTTTTTCCCCTGTCATTTCATGGAATTCAAAAGCAACATTCTTGAGGGAAAGAAAAAGTTTGGTCTAAAGTAGCAGTTTTCATATTACTAGACAAGGCTATTATTGGTCCTAATATGATTAATTGTGGCAAAGTCTGTCATATTCTACAATTAACATTATGAGGGTGGGGATTGGGGAGCGGTCCATGGGGGGGGGGGGGGGGGGGAGGAGGGGGGGGAGGAGGGGGGGCAGGGGGGTTGAAGGGGGGGGGGGAGGGGGGAAGCTATATGAGGTGGATTTGTCAACTTTGAAAGAGTAGGATTGTTTTGTTTGTTTGTTTGTTTTTTTTTTCTCCATTCCGTAGTAAGATGTGAACTCAACGCATTGTGAATCAATTATGAGAATGATGAGAAGGATGACTTTTTGATACTGTTATTGTGGGTTTCTTGTCGTTAATTCTTATATTTTTCATTACTATTATCATTGAATTTATCTTCATGAAAGAGTTAACCTAAATTTTGTGAGAAAAAAAAAGAAGTTTGGGCTTCTCCCTTTTTCATGATTAGCGGTCAAGTAAAGACCGCACGTGCTATGCACGCGTCTTTCATGTTACATGTTGTGTGTTTTTACTTTTGTTGCCTGTTTTTTGTTTGTTCATATTCTTTTTGTGCTTTGAATGGTTCTTCATGGTTTGAAATGTGTCTAAGGTTAGTGCAGAATGTGTGTGAAACAGATGTGAGGTCATGCAAAAAATGCATTGTTATTTAATTTTGAATTTAAGGCACAGAGATTGTCTGAGAATGTTCATATTGAATATTTCTAGGAAAGCCATGCGAATATGCAATAATTGTGAAAAACAATTTCACCTTAATAATGGTTGATAGTGAGGAATTAAAACTGTTGTCCATGAACTGTCAGGGCCTAGCAAATCCAAAAAAACGTAGGGATGTGTTTCATTATTTGCGATCAAAATCTTATTCAGTCTACCTTTTGCAAGATATTCACATGGATCCAAAGCTTGAAAAATATGTAACTGCTGAATGGGGCTTTTCCTGCTTTTTTGCTCCTCACACCTCAAATTCTAGGGGAACAGCTATCTTGCTTAACAACAATTTTGAGTTCAAAGTTCAGAACATTTGTAAAGACGAAAATGGAGGATACATACTTCTTTCAGTCATGATTGAAAAAAAGAAATTTGTGATTGTAAGTATATATGGACCGAACAGGGATGACCCAGATTTTTATGCAAATCTTGAAGAACGTATTAAAGAAAAGAATTTCGATTTTGTAATAATAGGTGGTGACTGGAATCTAGTTATGGATTTTGATATGGATTATTATAACTATAGGCACCATAATAATGTCAGGGCACAAGAACAGGTCAAGAGAATGATGATGAATTTGGAATTAATGGATGTATGGCGTGAAATGAATCCAGATACAAGAAGATATACGTGGAGGAGGAACAATCCCCTTCAGCAAAGTAGATTAGACTTTTTTCTAGTGTCAGAATCATTGTATAATAACTCGCTTCACACCGACATACTTCCAGGATATAGAACTGACCATTCTATCATCACGTTAGTCCTTGGGTCGAAAAAGGAAGAGAGCAGAGCCGGACTCTGGAAATTTAATAGTTCTCTATTAAAAGACAAAATGTATGTGGAAGAAGTTCATAATGAAATAAAACGGGTTTTAGAGGAGTATGCCTTATCCCCCTATTCTCGTGAAAATATGAATCAGATACCAAAAAGACGAATTGCAGTTTAGTATTAGTGACCAACTGCTTCTTGACACTATGCTTATGAAAATAAGAGCGAAAACAATAGCATTTGCAACAGCTAAAAAGAAAAAAAATACAGAACAGGAAAAACAGCTAGAAGAAGAGATAAAGCGACTAGAAAAAAAAGTGATGTTAACTGAAATAGAGAAAAATTACTTAGAAAATAGTAAAGCAGAACTGGTATCTCTAAGGGAGAAAAAAATGGAGGGAGTCTTGCTTCGCTCCCGGACAAGATGGATAGCTGAGGGCGAGAAAATCACGAACTATTTTTGTTCCTTAGAAAAGAGGAATTTTGTGAGTAAAAGAATCACAGAGATAGATAAAAATGGTACAATGATAAAAGATGAAAAAGAAATAGCAAATGAAATCAACACATTTTACAAAACATTGTACCTTGAAAAAAACGTTGAAGATATAGAAATAAGGAATTTGGTTGCCGAACTACCACGTTTGTCCGGGGAAGAGCAGGACTCCTTAGAAGGCGAAATTTCATTGACAGAGGCTGGGTTTGCACTCAAAAACATGAAAAATAATAAAAGCCCAGGAAGCGATGGATTCACAGTGGAATTTTTCAAATTTTTTTGGCGTTATCTTGGGGCTTTTGTTGTAAGGTCACTAAATGAAGGGTTTAGAAAAGGGGAATTGTCTTCCACACAAAAAGAAGGGGTAATAATCTGTATTCCTAAGGGAGATAAACCACGTCAGTTTATTGGAAACTGGAGACCCATCTCTTTGCTTAATGTTGTTTATAAGATAGGCTCTGCATGTATTGCAAATAGGCTGAAATTAATTCTTCCATCAATTATAGATGGAGACCAGACTGGATTCATTAAAAACAGATACATTGGAGATAACATACGTCTAATATATGATCTGATTGATTATCTTCAGACAAGCAAAAGACCTGGTCTACTAATTTCTCTAGATTTTGAGAAGGCTTTTGATTCGCTCAGTTGGTCGTTTATGTGGAAAATATTGGATGAATTTTGCTTTGGTCCTGATTTTTGTCAATGGATAAAAACCTTTACAAAAGATATAAAATCGACTGTTACAGTAAATGGAAGATTAACACCATGGTTCCATGTGCAAAGGGGATGTAGACAGGGAGACCCAATCTCACCTTATTTGTTCATAATTTGTGTTGAAATTCTAGCTGCCATGATCAGAAAGAATGATATAATCAAAGGTGTAAAGGTAAATACTGGAGGAGTTGAAATTAAGATATCCCAATACGCTGACGATACTGAATTAATACAAGAGGGTGATAGGGAATCATTTGAAGAATCAATGAGAATTGTTAATGTTTTTGGAAGTGTGTCCGGGTTAAAACTGAATTGTAAAAAAAGCATCGCAGTTTGGCTTGGCTGTAGAAAAAATTCACAGGTAAAATATATGCCCCATTTGCACATGGAATGGAATCCGTTGCGATTCAAATACTTGGTATTTGGTTCACCAATGATTTAAAAGAATGTGTAAGAATTAATTTCGAGCACAGATTTAAGGAAATTAAAATATTATATGAGGTATGGCTTAAAAGACAGTTGACACCACTTGGACGAATAGCTATTCTTAAATCTCTCATTTTGTCTAAAATAGTTTTTCTTTGGATGCTCTTGCCAAATCCACCAGACAAAATTTTGAACGTGATACAACAGGGCATTTATCGATTTGTTTGGAATGAGAAGAATGACAAGATAAGTAGAAAGATATCGTATAAAAGTACTGATCAGGGTGGTATTGGAATCCCAAATGTTCGAAATTATGTAAATGCATTAAAAGTTGCTTGGATCAGAAGATTGCACACTAGTAAGCACAAATGGGCATGTATCGTGAAACAATTATATGCACAAAACAGGTTTATAGATAAGATAGGTACTAATATTATACATTTCAGAAATAAGAATCTCTTTTGGTTAAGTGTCTATAAATCCTATGAAGAAATAGGGAAATGTGTTGAAATTGAAAACCCTGAAGAATTAATTTCTGAACCCATCTTTTGTAATTCCGGTATCCTGATAGCCAGAGAGTCTCCATTTCATCAGAACTGGATTGAAAAAGGGGTTTATCAAGTTGCTAATTTATTAGATGAAAATGGAGGATTTCTGTCTTTTGATACGTTTTGTGTCAAATATGATATTCAGGCTAACTTTCTTGTTTATAGGGGAATGGTTAATGCTGTTAGAGCATATATTCAAAGTAGTGGATTAGCCATGCCAAATAATAATCTTTTAAATTATGACTCGAGTAAAGCTTTCAGGATAATACAATCTATTCCAAAGGGTGCAAGACCATTTTATGATCTACTGGGGAAAAACAACACATTGCCAAACTGTTGTGAAAAGTGGGATAGAAGGATATATCGAAGCATACAATGGAACACCATTTTCAGGAAAATTAGGAAGATAAAGGACATCAAATTAAAGTGGTTGCAGATAAGGATAGTGCACAGAATTCTAGGAACTAACAGTATACTGTTCAACATGAACATAAATAGGAATGATAGGTGCTCTTTTTGCAACCTAGAAAAAGAAAATATTCAACACATTTTTTGGCATTGTCATTTTGTACACTCGTTCTGGAGGGATTTCCAAACCACTCTTGCTCAGAACTGTTCTTTGGCTCACTCATTTCGCTTTAGCGAACATCTGGTGATTTTTGGATGTGAAAGAGACGTAAAAACTGACCATGTTTTAGATTTGATTATTCTATTAGCAAAACTGTATATATACCATTGTAAGATGACAAGTGTAGTGCCAACTGTCCGTGTCTTTTGTGGATACCTCAAAAAACGGTATGAGATTGAAAAGTATATTTCAACAATTGAGTTGAATTATGAAAAATTCGTGCTTTCTTGGGTAGCCTATGTCCCTCTTTTTGATTGAAGTATCTGCACAACCTAAGTTTATCTCAAGTTTGCACTACATTTAGCTGTCTGCATATCTTTGTTTGTCTTATCTTGTCTGTCTGTCTATCTCTATCTCTCTTGCTACATGTGTAGTTTTGTTTGCTTGTTTGTTTCTTTTTGTCATTCATGTTAAAAAACCTTGATGAATACATTTGAAAAAAGTATGATATATGAAACCTGCTGTAGATACTATTCAATTTTCTTTCTGGAAATGTATATATAATGTTTACTGTTCATCTTGTGAATAAAAATGTAAAAAAAAAAAAAAAAACTTCAGAGCCGAAGTCCTAGCCATCAAAGAAGCGGCAGACTTTCTCTCCTCCTGTGGAAGTTCCCTCACCAGCATTGCCATCTTCACTGATTCCATGTCCACTCTCCAGGCCCTCGACTCCGCCGATCCTCACCCTCTGATCCAATCCCTTAAGGCCTCCCTTGCCACTTTAACCCCAAAAGCTCTAATTACCCTCCAGTGGGTCCCCGCCCATGTTGGTCTCCCTGGAAACGATCATGCTGACCAATTAGCGAAAGCCGGAAGCCAGCTCTCCCAGCCAGCTCCCCCTACCACATATTATTATGTGAAAGTTAAGTCACTCCTACGTGGTACCTTCAGAGCTGACTGGATCCAAATGAACCAAGGCTATAAGGCACACCAAGACGCCATCCACACACTGGAGTGGAAACACCAAACAATCATTTTCCGCTTGCGCACTGGGCATTGTGGCCTGCGTGCCCACCTCAAGAGGATAGGCGCCGCAGACTCAGCCCTGTGTCCCTGTGGACAAGCCGACCAGACACCAGCACATGTCCTCCAGGACTGTCCCCTCAATGATGAGAGACGAGCGCGAGCCTGGCCAGAAGGTGCGGACCTCAAGACAAAACTCTGGGGGACTGCCAGCCATATTCGCCGGACGGCCGAGTTTGCCGCCACCCCTGGGGTCCCAAAATGTGCAAGGTCACTTCGCTCGTACAGTCAGAACCACGAACGAAAAATTATGTATTGCTAAAGCACGATTATTAAAAGAGTAGTGTCAACACCAAGGCGACCCAAGAGTACACAAATCTAGCAACTCCAACCTCCGTTAGATTATCTACACCTCATTTGTCCGGAACCTCATATAAACTGTAGAGTTATGCTGCGATCTATGAGGGTGGAAGAAGCTAAGGAACATACGGTATCAGTGTTTTAATTGAAACGATTACATGTGGGGAGAGCGCAGCGTGCTCTGTTGTCCTGGAATTTGCATTGCAGTGTAGATGAAGCTTTGTATGTCATCATGCGATCATCGATTCCTTTGATGCAATGTTCGCTTTCAGTTTATGTTCATCAGATTAGTACTCATACTGATCTGCATTCAGGGGACAGGACTAAAATTCAGAGACAAACCGAGATTGAAAGCAATATTAACAGAAACCCAAGTATCCTCACAACGAAAAAAAAAAAGTATTTGACGTCTATTCATTTTTGAGAACTTCAGTAAGTTTGTTCCACACACACACGCACACACACACACACACACACACACACACACACACACACACACACACACACACACACACACACACACACACACACACACACAAATCAATCATAGTATATGTAGAACAGTTACTAAAAGACGTCGAAGACTGTATGTATAAAAATTGGGAAGTCAGTTTTTAATTGTGCTTTTGATGTAATTGCTGTTTTTGTGTATATTGCTCCCGAACATTCAGTGTTGTATGAGAACAACAAGCATGAAGGTATTGAAAAATTAGAAAGTAATATATGTGATATTATGCAAGTTTATGCAGGTTGCCCTTTCCTGTTGTGTGGTGATTTCAATGCACGCACAGCGGATTTATCTGACACTGACTGTTGCGATGAAGACAGATATATTGTTCCAGTGGAAGACCTTCATGATTTTATTGGTGATATTCCTCAGAATAAGCGTAGATCAAAAGATCGTGCCTGGAACAATTTCGGCCTAAAATTCATTTTTTTAGGCCCGCTGGCATTATGGGATCCTTCTTTCTGGAGTCTGCAGGCAATTTCTTTATGTCACCTGAAAAACATGGCGATCTGTTGATGGGAAAAGAAGCTCAACATATGATTCAGAGAGCTTCTGTCCATGAGCTGATTATTTCGTCTTAAAGGATTTGAAAAAAAATGTAGACATTAATTGTCTGTTCCCTGATCGTACTTGAAGTTCGGATATGTTTATAGAAATCGTGTAAAATGTGTACAAACTGTTCTCTGTCATTTTGCTGTGTGGACCAGTGCAAGATATCCATGATGAAACTGAAGATACACTCAGGTGTTGGTTCTGAGAGCAGCGGGCTGCTCTGGACCGTACCTTCTTGATAACAAATTATTGGAGCTTACCTGCCGTATATGGCGACCCAGACATTCGCTGGGATCTCAAGAAATGGTCGAACAAGAACTTTGTTTTTCTTACTCCCAGCTTCGAGGTTAGACCAGTGGAAACCCAGGTTTCGCCGTGTGTGCGTGCGTGCGCGCGCGCGTGCGTGCGTGCGTGCGTGCGTGCGTGCGTGCGTGCGTGCGTGCGTGTGTGTGTGCGTGGTGGTGTGTGTGTGTGTGTGTGTGTGTGTGTGTGTGTGTGTGTGTGTGTGTGTGTGTGTGTAACTCTGGGGCAGCAGCAGGTCAAATCTAAGAGTGAGTAAATGTATGGAGAGATGTGGGAGATGGTTTGAGGCATTTGGAAATGACGTTGACATTTTATTTATTTATAATGTTCATTCATTAATTCACTAGGGGAGGGGTGAGTGGTAAAGGGGGATTAGGGTCACAGGGGTTATAGTCTGTCTGCTTCAATTGGCGTTTCTGTGGAACAGCTTGTGGATGCTATTTAGGCAACTGAATTTCTACACACAGAACTCACAGGGGAAAAAAAAAAACTTGCTGACCTTTCGTTTGAATTGAAAAGGCTATTAGTTATACTCCTGGGTAACATATACCGAGTTTTGTTCGATTTCAAAGATCAAAGATAGTTTTTATGTTCATACCTTTTTGTCAGATACGGTGATATAAGTCAGCTGAAATTTTACACATACAAGATCTACATAAAGTGAACAATATGAAGTGGACACAGTTCGCTCTGAACTTAGCCACTTTGATATATGGTGGACAGGCTTGGAAAAAGTGAACAATATGAAGTGGACACAGTTCGCTCTGAACTTAGCCACTTTGATATATGGTGGACAGGCTTGGAAAATTAACACCTATGGCTTTTTGCAGTTCCGATTAAAAGGGATTCAGCATAATTAGGATTATATCATTGCGGCGTAATCAGGATTATGTCTCTTGTGACGTAATTAGGATTCTGTCGCTTTGTTCTTCTGCCAGTCACAAACTAATGGACGCTACAGAGAAAGACTTGGATGGGCTCCATAGAGGACTGGATGCAGAACACCTCTAGCCTGTTGCCTATGACTCAGCACATACGGATGGGAAGATTCATTACCGCCTAAGTGCCCCTCATGGTGCCTCTAGACCTAATTTAATTGGATGATGATGATGATGATGATGATGATGACGATGACGATGATGACGACGACGACGACGATGATGATGATGATGATTGCTACCATAACCATATTATTCTAGCTATCCTCTCATTCTTGTCCTTCCTCTTCTTCTTTGGTTATCATTGTTATTATTATCACTGCAATTACTACCATCATTATTGTTAGTATTATTTTCATTATGTCATATCATCATCATCATCATCATTATTATTATTATTGTTATCATTATTATCATTGATATCAATGTCATTATGATGATGATGATGATGAACATTATTATCATTATCATCATCACAATCTTAATTATAACTTTCAGCTGTATTGTCCCCCCCCCCCCCTTCCCCGCATTCAGCTTCAGTTCCATTCCATAGTTTAAGTCGTTCACCCAACATATAGTTTGCACCCCGATCAAAGAGATAAGTGACCCTCTGTTCGTCCTTCGTTTTCATTGTCTTGAATGTTATTTTGCCTTATCTAAAGAAGACCTAATAGGTCGAAACGCGTTGCGTTTGTTTTGTAGTAGGTTTGTTGCTTTGTTTGGCGGACCAAAAATTCTGGTTTTGCTCTTGGGACACAGACGATCAAAGACGAATAATAATTAAAAATGTGGTGCGAGAAAAAAGTGCCGAGTACGGGTTCACGACTAGATAAAAGGCGACTTTGCAAGGGAGACAAGTCTGGCGGCTATTTATGAGAAGGCTTGGATTAGCGCCCCTCTGTAGTGTAGAAAAGTTTGGGGATCTTGATGGGCAAGGCGTGAATCATGCTAAATAGGAATAAGACACATGTTTGGACAGGTAGGTCAATCTACAGCCTACTTTCAGTGGTAAAATTCCACATTTTTGTTCGTTTTCTTTGGTTAATTCTGCCATAAAGATACAGTCTGTTTTAATCTCTTCCCCCCTCCCCCCCTCTCTCTCCCCTCTCTTTGTCTTCTCCCTGCGCGCACGCACAGCTTCTCTCTCTCTCTCTCTCTCTCTCTCTCTCTCTCTCTCTCTCTTGTGACTCCGATGAAGAATTAGGGCCTTGTTCCTTTCAAGTTTGAGCCAACATATTCCAAACCTTCTCTCTCTCTCTCTCTCTCTCTCTCTCTCTCTCTCTCTCTCTCTCTCTCTCTTACACCCCCTTACTCCCTGCATCGTTCTATTTTCCCAGGGCTCACTGTGGTCTCTGAAGAACGGATTAGATGGCAATGCTTGGCGTGTGGACTGTTACGCCGTGCCAAGGGACAGAAAGAGGAAGAAAGCAAAGCAAAGGGCAGGAGAGGGGGTGGAGGTGGGGGTGTGGGGGTGGGGGAAGCACTGGGGGGGGGGGGTATAGAGTTGGGAGACATTGAGGGAGTGTGGGGCAGGGGCAGGGGGCAGGGGGAAGGGGGGGGGGGATGAGCCAGGGGTTAGCTGATGTTTGATCACCCTGGTCACTAGGGACAATGTCAAACTGGTTCAGCAACGTCAGCACGTACGACTCGGTGAAGAAGGGGGGTGGGGATGGCTGGGGAGGGGGGGGGGGGGCGGCAAGGGGGCGGGGAGGCGGTTAGGAGGCAGGGGTGGGGGTGGGGTGAGGAAGGTAGAGGGACAGGGGCACGGGGAAGTAGAGAGAGAAAGCATCGTCGCCTCCCCACCTCCCCTCCCCTCCCTCGACTCCTCACCCTTACCTCCCCTTCATGATGTTTTTGCGTTTGAGGCGGTAAAGTACACTGGACCTTTTTTTAAAAAAAAAAGTGCTGTGAAAAAAATTGCAGCTTAGCTTTCCTTTTCTTCTTTGGAAGCAAACGTGCGTCCAGGATTTTGACATAAATAAACATCTGCCCCATCCCATCCTGCAACTTCCGGACATCACATTTCATCTGTATGAAAGAAAAAAAATGACCTTAAGTTTGCATTTTGATAGTCCATAGACTCTAGTTTGCTCAGTGCTTATTTTCTTTCTTTTCTTTCCTTCATACAAGTGACAGAGAGGGTGCGGGGGGGGGGGGGGGGGGGGGGGGGGGGGGGGGGGGGGGAGGGGGGCGGAGGCAGGGAAAGGGTGAACATTTGCCCGGTGACGGAACCAGCGAGATCAGGTTCGAACCTGCTTTTGTCAGATGCTGCTGCCTCGTGTTAGTCTGTCTGCCTGTTTGTCTGTCTTTATGTCTAACTGTCTACATATCTATCAATCTATCTGTTTGTCTATCTGTCTGTCTATCTTTCTATTTTTGTCTGTCTATCTATCTATATGTCTCTCCATCTCTCTCTCTCTCTCTCTCTCTCTCTCTCTCTCTCTCTCTCTCTCTCTCTCTCTCTCTCTCAATATTCTCCCATCTCCATCCCGAAGACTTGACAGTTGTCAAAGTTCAAACGCATGACGCCGAGTTACAGTCACGGAAGGATGATGAAATATCCCCCTCCCCTCCCGTTACTTCACTTCTTCAACGACTATAGCTACACAGCAGTGGGTTTGTCCGAGAGGTAAAGCATTTGTACAGAAAGCGACTTGTCGAGAACGTGAAACATCTAGGGTTCCAGGTTCGATTCCTCCATGGGGCGAATTTCTCTCACTTCCTTCAGTGTTGGATTCTTGAAGAAGAGACTGGTTACGCCCAACATCTCTCCGATTAACTGAAATGTTATCATGGACACACACAGATCACAAAGCAACGTGATGGAAGATTGAATTAAGTCGAGACACGCATTACTAATGAGTGCGTTTTTCATGATTGTGCGGCGGGTGGAAGTAAAAAGGAATGTTACTGGGACCTCAGCCTTTAGACTGTGCAAGAACACCATCAGAGGAGGCATGAAAACGTTTGCACGCTTTACACACGGAGGGGCTCACCAAAGAGCTTCTCAGACACATGCGGGGCATCCTATAATCTACTACAGTGCCATGGAAAGGATCTGAAGAGAAACCAGTTGGCCATGAGATTCCCGGGCCATCGCCATGCAATCCCCTGCATGCCTCCCGACACGTCCTGAAGTGGGTTTCGATAAATAACAACAGGTTGGGTAACTCGTGCTCCCATGATGAAATTAATACATGCCCATAACTCCGAACGAATGCTGCTTACGACATCGAATCGCCTGGCAGAACTGACAGCACGGAGCACACACAACAAACAAGGAGACATCCCGTTTAAAGGTCTTCCAAGCTTGTCTGCATACCCTGTATCCGACAGATCTACACTGCAACACCCAGAGAAATGAACGAACACAAATTAACGTTTATTCAAGACAGGCACAGCTTTTTAAAAAAAAATTGAATATAGTCAAACAAACACACGGACGAACAGAAACAAATACAGGTCACCCGGGTTTATTTGGTTTGAAAGAAAAATCTTAAATGAGGCAGAGAACAGTAAACAGTAAACAAACAACAAGAAGGGTAACTCTTGCTCCCACGATGAAATGAGTACACACCCATAACTCCGAACGAATGCTGCTTACAATACCGTATTGCCTAGCAGAAATGAAATAACACAGCAGACAAGGAGAATAGGTTTCAGTGTTAACAAAGCGAAAATGAACTCGGTCATCAACGACACACTTATATCCGGTAGAATTCTTACCAGTTAAACCTATGCACACTCATTGAACGTCTGCATCATTCATGTAAACACTCCAGTACAAATCCACGACGCTGAAGCAGTTGAACCATTCTACGAGAAGCTGGACAGCCCTGCCAAGAGAATTGTAAAAGAAAAAGAAAAAAAAGAAAAAAAGAAACGAAACAAAGAAAGCAACTTTCCTCGTCATGTTGGGAGACGGGGAGGACAGGGAGGGAGACCAAAATAGGACCGGAAGCATATGATCAGCGGGGACGCTTTGGGACATGAGAGACCCTTGCAAGGGGACTGCAGCTTCTAGAGTTTGCCGACAGCCACGAACTGACCTGACCAACACACCCTTCCCACACAAAGTGTCTTCCAAGGACCCGGCACTCACCCTCCCAGTGGCAAGACACACAACCACACTGACTACGTCCTCGTCTTGGCAAGAAGGGTCAAGTTTAGTGTTCTCCGGTTCAAGGTTGAACAATACGGTTCTAAAATAAGCTTCAGTGGCAAGCCAAGAAGAAGGTTAGGTTCTCACCTGTGTTTGTGAGTTTGTCCGGCTGCCAAAGAATGAAGCAAAACCTACAAAACCGATTCTTAGTCCAACTTTGACCAGCTGTCAGCAAAACTGAACAAAACCTACAAAACCGATTCTTAGTCCAACTTTGACCAGCTGTCAGCAAAACTGAACAAAACCTACAAAACCGATTCTTAGTCCAACTTTGACCAGCTGTCAGCAAAACTGAACAAAACCTACAAAACCGATTCTTAGTCCAACTTTGACCAGCTGTCAGCAAAACTGAACAAAACCTACAAAACTGATCTTAGCCAAATTTTGTCGCAGTAGCAAAATCAAGCCTGCAAAATCGAATTCTAGCCAAACTTTGCCCGGCTGTCATCAAAATAAAGCAAAATATGCAAAACCGATTTTAGCGAAATCGCTTTGTCGGGTGTAAGAAAATTAAGCAAAATCGACAAAACCCATTGTAGTCCAACTTTGTCTGCCTGTCAGAAAATTAATCAAAATCTGTAAAAATCGATTTTAGTCAAAGTTTGTCCGGTTGTCAGAAAATTAAGCAAAATCTGTAAAATCGATTTTAGTCAAAGTTTGTCCGGCTGTCCGTAAAAACTAAGCAATATCTATATAAATCGATTTTAGTCCAAGTTTGTCCGGTTGTCAGAAAAGTAATTAAAATCTGTAAAAATCGATTTTAGTCAAAGTTTGTCCGGTTGTCAGAAAATTAAGCAAAATCTGTAAAAATCGATTTTAGTCAAAGTTTGTCCGGCTGTCCGTAAAAACTAAGCAATATCTATATAAATCGATTTTAGTCAAAATTTGTCCGGCGGTTCGCGAAATTAAACAAAATCTACAAAACTGGTTTTAGCTAAAGTTTGTCCGGCCATCAGTTAAATCAAGCAAAATGCACGGAACCGATATTGTCAAACTTTGTCCGCCTGTCAGAAAATTAATCAAAATCTACAAAACTAATTTTAGCCAAACTTTGTCCAGCTGTCAGCAAAATCAAACTAAATCAACAAAACCGATTTTAGCCAAACTTCATCTGGCTGTCAGCTAAATCAAACAAAATCTGCAAAACCAATTTTAGGCAAACTTCGTCCGACTGTCGGCAAAATTAAACAAAAACATACGAAAAAGATTTTAGCTAAACTTTGTCGGGCTGTCAGCTAAATTAACAACATATCCAAAACCGATTTCAGCGAAAAAAGCTTTGCCCAACTGTCAGAAAATGAAAAACCGAATTGAGTCAAACTTTGTCCGGCTGTCCGCAAAGTGATCCAAATTCTACAAAACCGATTTCAGCCAATATTGTCGTGCTCTCCGCAAAATTAAACAAAATCACAAAATCCGATTTCAATCAAACTTTGTCCGGCTGTCTGTGAAATTAAGCAAAATGAACACAATAGATTTTAGTCCAAGTTTATAGAAAGGTGAAATGTGGCCCAAGACGAACTGAATGAATTTGGTACAGATCCGATGCGAAGGCAGATCCATCAATTTTTTTTCCTGTCTTTGACATTTTGAAGCAGGGCATTGTCGATATTTTCGTAAATTCCTCAAGCAACAATCCAATGGATTTCAATGGGACAACATTATGCTTGTTACCTGTACTTCTATACACTAACTTAGAAACTTTGGTGCGGATGCGAATTACAAGCCACATTCAGTGAAGAATTTCCACGAGCGCTCTCCGGGTTTTCCAAACATGCTAACGTCTAGCAATAATGCTACATTCATAGCAGCTACTATTTTGTGTGCTGGTATATATGTTTTACAGTTCTGTTTAGTGTACCCCCCATAAAGGTGACTCACTTTTTTGACATATTACTGTTCATGTAAATTTACTTTTTCTTCAGACAGGTGTGGTTGTGTCTTTGTAGTGCAGTTGTCAGGTGACTGAATTTACTTTAACTTTCGGAGGACAAATTTTAAAAGGTATTAAAAAAAATCCACCAGATAACATAGACAAACGAATTATAGCACAAAACACGACGCGTTTTGACCTCTTGGTCTTCTTCAGGCAAGATAGACAACAGTCAGGACAACGGAAATGAAGAACGAGACAAGGAAAGTGATCGCTCATTCTTCATTTTCGTTGCCTGAGTGTTGTTTGTCTTGCCTGAAGAAGACCTAAGAGGTCAAACACGTTGTGCTTTGTCTTGTGATTCGTTTGTCCATGTTATCTGGCAGAGTTCTTCCAAATACCTTTCAAGATTTGTTTAAATTTCTGCCAGTAGTCACCTCACTTCGCAACTAACTTTCAGAGAATGATCATTGCAGGCGGAGGTGAGGCAACACTAAAGTAACGAACCTCAACGTAATTTTAACACTTTGATTTTGTTTTTCAATCCCGTCTTTCCTCTCCTCCTCCTCCTCCTCCTCCTCCTCTTCCCCGCACTCCCTTCTCCTTAACCCCTCCTTAAGAATACCCGTTAAGTCACTTGCATCGTGAGTGAGGACTTGTCCACCTCGGCCTGTTTTCTCGTTTCCTCCACAATTATTCACTTGCTTCCATTCTTTTTCTTGCTTTGTTCTCCTGCCCCCCCACCCCCCCCCCCCCCCACCCCGCCTCCCCCCCCTCCTCCCCCAAAAGGATCAATAGATCGATACTCGTTACTTGAGCGTTTGTTACTCACTTCGCTTCTCGGCGTAACATTCTCTGAAGAGGGTATATTTCTCACCTGCGCCTGTTTGCTTGTCTGTATGTCTGTCTGTCGGCTAGATTGCATACAAACTACCCAACCGATTTTAATAAAAAGTTGATGGAAACATATCACGTGGCTCAAGGAAAAATCAGTTACGTTTTCTGTACGGGTCTAAATTACAACACAGATCCAGTGAGCAAAATAACACACACAAGTTTGAGGGTTGGAGATAGAGGAGATGTATCATTCATTCAGTCACTGCATGGCGTGGACTATGTGCAAAGAGACGGAAAAGAAAATAGCAGCATTCGAAATGTGGATATTCTGACGTTTGGGCAGAATAAGTTGGAAAGACAAAGTTACCAATAAAGAGGTGCTGAACAGACCAGGTGTGAAAAGAGAACTAATGCAAGCAAATAAGATCAACAAAGCTTGCATGCTTTGGACATACCGCGGGGAGGGGGGGAGGGGTGGGTGGGGGGGGGGGGGGGGGGGCAAGAGTGCAAAAGGACGTCAAAGAAGACTTTGGACAGATGATATCAAAGAATGGACGAGGAGGAATCTGACAGACTGCCTACGTTTGACGTAAGATCGGAAAGCTTGGAGAGTCGTGGCACGCCGACCTCTGGACCACGGGGACGGGCACCCAGGCAAGGCAGTGCACTGCATGGCAACAAACTTGACAAGAAACCTTCATCTGGCACCAAGTCAAACTGAGGCAAGGAAGCTTCGGGGAGATAACCAGATTCAATTTATCTGTTTTGGAGACAGAGCCAGAGATGTCCGATTGATTCGGAAGGGGTTTTGATTGAAGCGAAGAAGACTGTCCGCGATGGGAGTCTGCGGTTTCCCGGATCGGACTTATTTATTTTGTTTGTTTATTTATTTTGCTTTTGTTTCTGTCGTAAGTTGTGCCAGCTTCATCATGTCTATAAATATGTTATTGCAATCCATTCGCTGGTGTCGAGTGAATGAGGATGGGAGACCAGAGAATGATACCAGTAAGAGTACACACAGTGAGGTAGAAGAAAATAATTTGCGGTTCTTGGTGTGTGTGTGTGTGTGTGTGTGTGTGTGTGTGTGTGTGTGTGTGTGCGTGTGTGTGTGTGTGTGTGTGTGTGTGTGTGTGTGTGTGTGTGTGTGTGTGTGTGTGTGTGTACGCGTTCCAGCTAGGCCAATCAGAAAAGGATGCTGGTAAGGGTTTGATAGGATGCCAAGAACACACACACACACACACACACACACACACACACACACACACACACACACACACACACACAAAACGGGGAGCGAAAAATACTAGCGGGTCGGAGGTTATCAGTATCTCATTGTCTATCCATGAGGGATACAGTCTTCTAGAAAATGCATGCTGGAAACATTTTAGGAAAAAAACAACAAAATTCGGGATGTTCTCTTGATACTCGCATAAACCAGCTATTAAACTTTGACACACTTCATTCTTTTTATCAATGTAGTTTGCCGTTTTCTCGGATCATAATTTCGCTAATATATAAGATCAAACTAAACGCTTTTAAGACAAAGTTTTGCAAAAACATAAAATGCCTTTGTGGTGAAATGATAACAAAAATTCCCACATACTTTTCCACTGCAAACAGTTAAAACCTCATCTACCACCTCTACCTAATTGTTCTCTTGATACAGTTGTAACCGATTTATCACTAATGTGTAAAATTGCTGTTTCATTGCATCAAAGTCCTATTTTTTCTGTTTTGTAAAATGGGAACTGGTGTTTTAGTAACGTCCTTGTTATGACCGGTTATTCTTCGATGTTTTATAGTTAGTTATCCATTTTTTGCTGTTGCTGTTAATGTTATTCTTATAGATTATGTTCGTCTAATATCACATAATGTGTATAGACGTTAAATTGAAGACCTAACACACACACACATACACACACACATGCCGCGCGCGCGCGCGCCCGCACCTATTCTGTCTGTTTGTCTCCCCTTCTCTTTTCACTTACAACCCTACCCCCTTCCCTTCCATCCAACACTTAAACAAATTCTTACACACACACACAACACACACACACACACACACGCATGGACGCACGCTAGCACACACACACACACACACACACACACACACACACACACACACACACACGCACAGTCAGCTCGGCAAAGGAAATCTCTCTCTCTCTCTCTCTCTCTCTCTCTCTCTCTCTCTCTCTCTCTCTCTCTCTCTCTCATAAGATAAAGAAAGTCCTTTCAGAACAGGGTTTTGGAATCGTATGGATGATCCAGGAAGTTGGAAATGAGCAGCAGTTCATTGCGGAATTTAAAGACATGCTTATTTGTTCTTTTAAACAGAATTGGCGCTCAGATATGGAAAGTAACGAAAAATATCGCTGGCTTTACTCATTTAAAAATGTATTTCATTCTGAAAAATTTCTCGATGTTATAACAGATAAATGGCACAGAATAAATTACGCCAGATTCAGGTTGAGAACTTTGGGTTTTAATGCGAACAAAAGATGGTTTGAATGTGGAACATCCACATAATCCCCTTGTCCTGCATGTAGACACATTATTGACGATGAAGAGCACTTTCTGCTCCACTCTACTGCTTATGATGAAGTGCGGACAAATTGTTCATTTTTCCAGTTAGATCTAGCTTAAAGACAAGATGTCGCTGTCGTGTTATCATCAGATGACGAACTTGTAATTAAATCAGTTGCGAAATTCATCACGGAAACATTGAACATTAGATAGATGAAGGATAGTCAAATTTAAGATAATGCATTATAAGAGCTAAATAAATGAATAATATCATTCATCGTATGTGAAGGAGATCAGTAAGATACAATGTCATCATTTGACTGAGTGGATGGTCGAGTCCGTCTTACAATTTCTGTTTTTTTTTTTTTTTTTTTTTTTTTTTTTAAAGCGTTACTGTATTACTCCTGTGTGCGAGGACATACGGATATGTTACGATTTTATTTGTTTTTGTTAACCTTTGATTTGATACACACTGGGAATAAATGTGTACTTTTTGTTTGCAAGGAAAGGAAGAGGTAAATGTTGTTGTTCTGTCACCCCCCTCCCCCCTTGTCAAAAGACTTCTTTGGTGATGACAATAAAATATCAAAGTGTCAAAATGTCAAAAAAAGTGTTTCTCTCTCTCCCCCTCTCTCTCTATTATACACAACCCTGCCCATCACCCCTCTCCTGTCCCTCCGAACTCCCTCTCGCCCCCCCCCCTCCTCCATAAAGAAAAAGAGATGGTGATTGATGTATGATTATTGAACAGTACTGACCCTTTTTAACAGATGGATGGACATAATTTCTTGTTGGATCGATGTGTGTGTGTGTGTGTGTGTGTGTGTGTGTGTGTGTGTGTGTGTGTGTGTGTGTGTGTGTGTTTACGTCACAGGTCAACAAAGGAAGATAATTTAACAGCGCTCTACAAGGGCAACAAAGGGAGGTAATTTAACAGGGTTGAATTTCGGGGATACCGTTAGAATCCATTGGACGGATGAAAACTCTACAAATTTTGTATCTAGTGTCAAAACGTCTCTTTGGATTCAAAGTTATGGAATTAGAAAAATGCCCCGACAGCGAACAGAATCGGGAGAGGTGGATGACTTGGTGGACTCTTATGTTCCTTTGCCATTAGCTTGGCAGGAGTTTTGAGTAAAGAGTCCAATAGACGACTGGAAAATAGGGTATTAGGGATAGGAGCAGAGGGAACTGTGTTTTAATGGCTGAAACAGAGACAGCAACAGTTTCAGTTTCATCAAAGAAATGTCGCTGCGTGCGGACAGTCCATATACGCCATACCACGTCGGCTAAGATTCGAGACCACACAGCGAAGG
>CM065717.1:30274820-30284820 GCA_033310375.1 Conus canariensis
CTTCTTCCTCCTCCGTCTTCTCCTCTTCTTCTTCGATTTTTTCTTCCTCCTCCTTTTTTCGCGTCTTATTGTTGTTGTTTGTTGTTGTTGTTGTTGTTGTTGCCGTCGTCGTCGTCGTCGTTGTTGTTGTTGTTCTTCTTCTTTTTCTGCTTCTTCTTCTTCTTCCTCTTCCTCTTCTTCTTCTTCTTCTTCTTCTTCTTCTTCAGTCTACCTACTGTCTTGTGACCTTACTTCCTTATCCGCCTACTCTATTTCTCCCTATACACAGCCACGCTGGGTCTACTTCTCCACAAGCAGTCTCGGGGTCAGGCCAGCTCGTCCACATGGGAATACTGTGCCAGGTCGCCAGAAGGACCCCCACTAGAGCAGACACCGCAATGCAGCTTAGTCATTTCGACACGAGACTTTCCCGGCGTCAAAATAACGTAATAACCACCATCTGCCTATCTATCGATCTAGTCATCTGTCTATATATGTTGGATGTTGTTGCTTTGTAATCACTTGTTTCCTTGCCTTTTGGCGTGGCGTTTAGGTCTTCTGTGATTCCCACGAGACAGTCGTTATGTCCCTTGATGACAAATGAATTGTATATAGCTTATGAAAAGGTAACCGTGACTCATGAAGTAATTTGCATGTGACTGTGTATACATGGCAGTTGTACTCTTAAAGCAAAGGCCCCGACTTCCCAAACCAAAAATCAATTACCGTAATCAATCGTTATTGCTGGCGGTTTAGTGGGGTCATTTAGTTTATAATTCATGTTTGTTTTTCTGTTTTGACTCGCTGTCTTAACCGTGTGAATAACTGCGAACTTGGCAGTGTCCACGTGAAAAGTGTTGCTTGATTTAGGCACATAATGAGTGATTTGATGAGAACACAGTAATTATCTCCGCCGAAGAGGTTCTATCTTCAGCTGTGTCCATTGGTTTATTCGTTACTTTTTTTGTCTGTTAATACGATTATACACACACACACACACACACACACACACACACACTGAGGCCATTTTGTCGTAATCACACACACACACACACACACACACACACACACACACACACACACACAAACACACTGAGCGTATTTTGTGATAATTAAGGACTGTGGTCCAAAGACGAACCCATTTATACTTTTGAGCGGACCGTAATGATCGCTGAGTAGGATTTTCAGAAAATTCTTATACAAAAAATACAGAACTGATTTTACCGGAATTCGGTGAAAAGTTGGAATGTGGCCAATGGACGAACGCATTGATTTTTGGTGTCGATTCATCGTACAAATCCGTACAATACGGCCGATTATGATTCACTGACCACGAGTATGACACATTTTCCACTGAACATAAACTCTGAGAAGTTACTTTTATGAAGTTATGACGATCTAATAGTTACAATATGTTTATGAAATGGTCAAATGTTTTTACGATACAAACTTTGACCTCTCCTATTTTCGATGTCCTTTACATAAAACACAAGAAAAGTAAAAAAATGAAAACTCTCAGCGCGTGCCAACAGTTACTTCCCCTGACGGATTTTCTTTTCCCTCCGTGATGTGACTCAACTGGTGGAACCAGAGTTGCCGTCTTCTCTGATTCCCTGTCAGTATGGCAGACTGTACGAAATCTTTGACAAAGGAACTCAGCTCTCTTGTCCCAGCTGTTTACAGCAGTCCACTGAGTGAGTACACCGTCATCCAGAGGATACCCTCACACCGCGACATTCAGGGCAATAAGGAAGGTTACCCACTGGCTAAGGAAGGAGGACAACAACAACCCGAAGTGGAGTTGGAGGTTTCATTCGAAGAAGCCAAGACCATCATTGGAGAGAAGCAGATTGAAAGAAAAGATGGCATCAGTAGCACTCAAACTACAACAGAAAGAAAATTCAGAAGGAATTTGAAGTAAATCCGTCAGATAACCGGGACAAGCAAATTACAAAATAAAACACGGCGCTTTTCGACCTCCTAGGTCTTTTTCAGGCGAGATAAACAACTTCAGGACAATGATAACACACACACACACACACACACACACACACCACACACACACACACACACACACACACACACACACACACACACACGCACACACACAACACACACACACACACACACACACACACACACACACACACACACACATACACTCAGGGACCTCTTCAGTTTGTGATTTGCATCTCCTCTGGACTGTATGTCATCTGTGTCTTCTTTGACTTCTATGTAATCTTGTATCTTCCCTGGGCTGTATGTCATCTGTATCTTCTCTGGACTGTAAGTCATCTGTATCTTCGCTGGACTGTATGTCATGTTTATCTTCTCTTTACTGTATGTAAATTGTATCTTCTCTGGGCTGTATGTCATCTGTATCTTCCCTGAGCTGTATGTAATCTATCTTCTTTTTGCTATATGTCATCTGTATCTTCTCTGGACTGTATGTCATCTGCATCTTCTCTGGGCTGTATGTCATCTGTATCTTCTCTGGGCTGTATGTCATCTGTATCTTCTCTGGGCTGTATGTCATCTGTATCTTCTCTGGGCTGTATGTCATCTGTATCTTCTCTGGGCTCTATGTAATCTATCTTCTCTTTGCTATATGTACTCTGTCTTCTTTTTGCTGTATGTCATCTATATCTTCTCTAGACTGTATGTCATCTGTATCTTCTCTGAATGTCATTTGTACTTTCTCTGGACTGTATGTCATCTGTATCTTATCTGAACTGTATTTCATCCGTATCTTCTCTGGACAATGCCATCTGTATCTTCTCTGGACTGTATGTCATCTGCATCTTCTCTGGGCTGTATGTCATCTGTATCTTCTCTGTATGTCATCTGTATCTTCTGTGGACTGTATGTCATCTGTATCTTCTCTGGACTGTATGTCATCTGTATCTTATGTGGACTGTACGTCATCTGTATCTTCTCTGGACTGAAATCTGTATCTTCTGTATCTTCTCTGGAGTGCAATCTGTATATTTTCTGGCCCAAATGTAATTAGAATCTGCTCTGGACTGTATATAATCTGCATCTCCTTTGGACTCTATGTCATCGGTATCTTCTCTGGACTGTATGTCATCTGTATCTTCTGTGGACTGTACGTCATCTCTATCTTCTGTGGATTGTACGTTATCTGTATCTTCTCTGGACTGTATGTCATCTGTATCTTCTGTGGACTGTACATCATCTGTATCTTCTGTGGACTGTACATCATCTGTATCTTCTGTGGATTGTACGTCATCTGTATCTTCTCTGGACTGTATGTCATCTGTATCTTCTGTGGACTGTACATCATCTGTATCTTCTGTGGATTGTACGTCATCTGTATCTTCTCTGGACTGTATGTCATCTGTATCTTCTGTGGACTGTACATAATCTGTATCTTCTGTGGACTGTACATCATCTGTATCTTCTGTGGACTGTACGTCATCTGTATCTTCTCTGGACTGTACATCATCTGTATCTTCTGTGGACTGTACGTCATCTGTATCTTCTGTGGACTATACATCATCTGTATCTTCTGTGGACTGTACGTCATCTGTATCTTCTGTGGACTGTGCATCATCTGTATCTTCTGTGGACTGTACATCATCTGTATCTTCTGTGGACTGTACATCATCTGTATCTTCTATGGACTGTACGTCATCTGTATCTTCTGTGGACTGTACGCCATCTGTATCTTCTCTGGACTGTACATCATCTGCACCTTCTGTGGATTGTACATCATCTGTATCTTCTGTGGACTGTACATCATCTGGATCTTCTGTGGACTGTACGTCATCTGTATCTTCTGTGGACTGTACATCATCTCTATCTTCTGTGGATTATACATCATCTGTATCTTCTGTGGACCGTACGTCATCTGTATCTTCTGTGGAATGTACATCATCTGTATCTTCTGTGGACTGTATGTCATCTGTATCTTCTGTGGACTGTACGTCATCTGTGTCTTCTGTGGACTGTACATCATCTGTATCTTCTGTGGACTGTATGTCATCTGTATCTTCTGTGGACTATATGTCATCTGTATCTTCTGTGGACTGTACGTCATCTGTATCTTCTCTGTATGTCATCTGTATCTTCTCTGGACTGTATGTGGACTATATGTCATCTGTATCTTCTGTGGACTGTACGTCATCTGTATCTTCTCTGTATGTCATCTGCATCTTCTCTGGACTGTATGTCATCTGCATCTTCTCTGGGCTGTATGTCATCTGTATCTTCTCTGGGCTGTATGCCATCTGTATCTTCTCTGTATGTCATCTGTATCTTCTGTGGACTGTATGTCATCTGTATCTTCTCTGTATGTCATCTGTATCTTCTCTGGACTGTATGTCATCTGCATCTTCTCTGTATGCCATCTATATCTTCTCTGGAGTGTATGTCATCTGTATCTTCTCTGTATGTCATCTGTATCTTCTCTGTATGTCATCTGTATCTTCTCTGGACTGTATGTCATCTGTATCTTCTCTGTATGTCATCTGTATCTTCTCTGGGCTGTATGTCATCTGTATCTTCTCTGGGCTGTATGTCATCTGTATCTTCTCTGTATGTCATCTGTATCTTCTGTGGACTGTATGTCATCTGCATCTTCTCTGGGCTGTATGTCATCTGTATCTTCTCTGGACTGTTTATCATCTGCATCTTCTCTGGGCTGTATGTCATCTGTATCTTCTGTGGACTGTATGTCATCTGTATCCTCTCTGGGCTGTATGTCATCTGTATCTTCTCTGGACTGTATGTCATCTGCATCTTCTCTGTACGTCATCTGTAGCTTCTCTGGACTGTATGTCATCTGCATCTTCTGTGTATGCCATCTGTATCTTCTCTGGACGGTATGTCATCTGCATCTTCTCTGGGCTGTATGTCATCTGTATCTTCTCTGTATGTTATCCGTATCTTCTGTGGACTGTATGTCATCTGTATCTTCTCTGGACTGTATCTCATCTCTATCTTCTCTGGGCTGTATGTCATCTGTATCTTCTTTGTATGTCATCTGTATCTTCTGTGGACTGTATGTCATCTGCATCTTCTCTGGACTGTATGTCATCTGTATCTTCTCTGTGTGCCATCTGTGTATTCTCTGGACTGTATGTCATCTGTATCATTTCTGGACTGTATGTCATCTGCATCTTCTCTGTATGTCATCTGTATCTTCTCTGGGCTGTATGTCATCTGTATCTTCTCTGGGCTGTATGTCATCTGTATCTTCTCTGGGCCGTATGTCATCTGTATCTTCTCTGGGCTGTATGTCATCTGTTTCATCTCTGTATGTCATCTGTATCTTCTCTGGACTGTATGTCATCTGCATCTTCTCTTGGCTGTATGTCATCTGTATCTTGTCTGGACTGTATGTCATCTGCATCTTCTCTGGGCTGTATGTCATCTGCATCTTCTCTGGGCTGTATGTCATCTGTATCTTCTCTGGGCTGTATGTCATCTGCAATTTCTCTGGCTGTATGTCATCTGTATCTTCTCTGGACTGTATGTCATCTGCATCTTCTCTGGGCTGTATGTCATCTGCATCTTCTCTGTATGTCATCTGTATCTTCTCTGGACTGTATGTCATCTGCATCTTCTCTGGGCTGTATGTCATCTGTATCTTCTCTAGACTGTATGTCATCTGTATCTTCTCTGGACTGCATCTCATCTGCATCTTTTCTGGACTGTGTGTCATCTGTATCTTCTCTGGACTGTATGTCATCTGTATCTTCTCTTGACAATGTCATCTGTATCTTGTCTGAACTGAATGTAATTTGTACTTTCTCTGGACTGTGTGTCATCTGTATCTTCTCTGGACTGTATGTCATCTGTATCTTCTCTGAACTGAATGTAATTTGTGCTTTCTCTGGACTGTATGTCATCTGTATCTTCTGTGGACTGTATGTGATCTGTATCTTCTCTGGACTGTATGTAATCTGAGTTGTTTCTGGACTGTACATCATCTGTATCTTCTCTGGACTGTAATCTGTATCTTCTCTGGACTGTAATCTGTATCTTCTATTTCTTCTCTGCTGTAATCTGTATCTTCTCTGGCCCAAATGTAATTAGAATCTGCTCTGGATTGTATATAATCTGCATCTTCTTTGGACTGTATGTCATCGGTATCTTCTTTGGACTGTATGTCATCTGTATCTTCTCTGGACTGTACGTCATCTGCATCTTCTCTGAATGTCATCTGTATCTCCTCTGTATGTCATCTGTATCTTCTCTGGACTGTATGTCATCTGCATCTTCTCTGGACTGTATGTCATCTGTATCTTCTGTGGACTGTACATCATCTGTATCTTCTCTGTATGTCATCTGTATCTTCTCTGGACTGTATGTCATCTGTATCTTCTCTGTATGTCATGCGTATCTTCTCTGTATGTCATCTGTATCTTCTCTGGGCTGTATGTCATCTGTATCTTCTCTGTATGTCATGTGTATCTTCTCTGTATGTCATCTGCATCTTCTCTGGACTGTAAGTCATCTGTATCTTCTCTGCATGTCATCTGTATCTTCTCTGTATGTCATCTGTATCTTCTCTGTATGTCATCTGTATCTTCTCTGGGCTGTATGTCATCTGTATCTTCTCTGGACTGTATGTCATCTGTATCTTCTCTGTATGTCATGTGTATCTTCTCTGTATGTCATCTGTATCTTCTCTGGACTGTAAGTCATCTGTATCTTCTCTGCATGTCATCTGTATCTTCTCTGTATGTCATCTGTATCTTCTCTGTATGTCATCTGTATCTTCTCTGGGCTGTAAGTCATCTGTATCTTCTCTGCATGTCATCTGTATCTTCTCTGTATGTCATCTGTATCTTCTCTGTATGTCATCTGTATCTTCTCTGGGCTGTAAGTCATCTGTATCTTCTGTATGCCATCTGTATCTTCTCTGTATCTCATCTGCATCTTCTCTAGACTGTATGTCATCTGTATCTTCTCTGTATGTCATCTGCATCTTCTCTGGACTGTCTGTCATCTGTATCTTCTCTGTATGTCATCTGTATCGTCTCTGGACTGTATGTCAGCTGTATCTTCCCTGGGCTGTAAGTCATCTGTATCTTCTCTGTATGTCATCTGTATCTTCTCTGGACTGTCTGTCATCTGTATCTTCTCTGTATGCCATCTGTATCTTCTCTGTATATCATCTGTATCTTCTCTGGACTGTCTGTCATCTGTATCTTCTCTGTATGTGATCTGTATCTTCTCTGGACTGTCTGTCATCTGTATCTTCTCTGTATGCCATCTGTATCTTCTCTGTATGTCATCTGTATCTTCTCTGGACTGTATGTCATCTGTATCTTCTCTGTATGTCATCTGTATCTTATCTGTATGTCATCTGTATCTTATCTGGACAGTATGTCATCTGTATCTTCTCTGGGCTGTATGTCATCTGTATCTTCTCTGGACTGTAAGTCATCTGTATCTTCTCTGTATGTCATCTGTATCTTGTCTGGACTGTATGTCATCTGTATCTTCTCTGTATGTCTTTTGTATCTTCTCTGTATGTCATCTGTATCTTCTCTGTATGTCATCTGTATCTTCTCTGGACTGTATGTCATCTGCATGTTCTCTGGGCTGTATGTCATCTGTATCTTCTCTGTATGTCATCTGTATCTTCTCTGGACTGTATGTCATCTGTATCTTCTCTGTATGTCATCTGTATCTTCTCTGGACTGTATGTCATCTGTATCTTCTCTGTATGTCATCTGTATCTTCTCTGGACTGTATGTCTACTGTATTTTCTGTGGACTGTACATCATCTGTATCTTCTCTGTATGTCATCTGTATCTTCTCTGGACTGTATGTCATCTGCATCCTCTCTGGGCTGTATGTCATCTGTATCTTCTGTGGACTGTATGTCATCTGTATCTTCTCTGTATGTCATCTGTATCTTCTCTGGACTGTATGTCATCTGCATCGTCTCTGGGCTGTATGTCATCTGTATCTTCTGTGGACTGTATGTCATCTGTATCTTCTCTGTATGTCGTCTGTATATCTCTGGACTGTATGTCATCTGTATCTTCTCTAGACTGTATGTCATCTGTATCTTCTCTGACTTACATGTAATCTATGTCTTCCCTGGATTGTGTGCAATCTGTATCATCTCTGGACTGTATGCATCTGTATCTTCACTGGACTCTATGTCATCTGTATCTTCTCTGGACTGCATCTCATCTGTATCTTCTCTGGACTGTGTGTCATCTGTATCTTCTCTGGACTGTATGCATCTGTATATTCACTGGACTGTATGTCATCTGTTTCTTCTCTGGACTCTATGTCATCTGTATCTTCTCTGGACTGTGTGTCATCTGTATCTTCTCTGGACTGTGTGTCATCTGTATCTTCTCTGGACTATGTGTCATCTGTATCTTCTCTGGACTGTATGCATCTGTATATTCACTGGACTGTATGCATCTGTATCTTCACTAGACTGTGTGTCATCTGTATCTTCTCTGGACTGCATCTCATCTGTATCTTCTCTGGACTGTGTGTCATCTGTATCTTCTCTGGACTGTGTGTCATCTGTATCTTCTCTGGACTGTATGTCATCTGTATCTTCTCTTGACAATGTCATCTGTATCTTGTCTGAACTAAATGTAATTTGTACTTTCTCTAGACTGTATGTCATCTGTATCTTCTCTGAACTGAATATAATATGTACTTTCTTTGGACTGTATGTCATGTGCATCTTCTCTGGACTTTCTGTAGTCTGTATCATCCCCGGGCTGTATACAATCTGTATCTTGTCTGAACTATGTATTACCTGTATCTTCTCTAGACTGCATGTAATCTGTATCTTTTCCGGATTGTATGTAACAAGTATGATCTTCCCTGGACTGAATGTAATATATATTTTCTCTGGACTGCGTGCCATCTCTATGTTGTCTGGACAGTATGTTATCTATATCTTCTCTAGGCAATGTGTAATCTGTATCTTCTCTGCAACATACTTAATCTATATCTTCTCTGGGTAAAACTTTATCTCTGGACTATATGCAGTCTGTTTTTTTCTTTGGACTGAATGTATGTCTGGACTCTGTATGGTCTGTTTCCTCTGTGGATTGTATGTAAACTGTATCTTTTTCTGTACTGTATGTAATCTTGTTCTTTTCTGGACTGCATAGAATCCTTTTCCTTTTGGACTGTATGTAACCTGTTTTGTCTCTGGACTCTATATAATCTGTTTCCTCTGTGGATTGTTGCAGACTGTACCTTTTCTGCACTGGACTTTCCTTTCTGGACTGTAAGCAATCTTATTCTCTCTCTCTCTCTCTCTCTCTCTCTCTCTCTCTCTCTCTCTCTCCCCCCCCCTCTCTCTCTCTCTCTCTCTTTTCAGAGCGTATGTGATCGATTTCTTCTCCGCGTCCTAGATTTCTTCTCTGGAATATCTAACCGATTTCTTCCACTGCGTGTAATATATTCTGATCGAGTCATATGATCTATGGCCTGGCTGACCACGAAGGCCATATTAGGGCTAGGGACATGCAGTTTGAATCATGATCATGGCAGTACAATCATTTTTCTTTCAAATTTCTGCCTGTACTTACTTCGCTTTGAAACTATAATTCTGTCTTTTGTCTTTCAGAACAGAATTGATCCTTGTTTTTTAACGAGAAACCCCGTTCAGGAAAACCGACAGTCCACACGCCCCCCCCCCCCCCCCCCCTCGACCTCCACCTTCCTTGCCTCTTTCATAAACGTGATCGCACTTGCTGGATCCCGCTTGTAATGCAAGTCCACATCAGATCTGACAGTCAAGTTCGTGAATTTCAATACATCTGATCATTTTGATTTTAGTCATTGAGATCCATGCATTATATCTGCCTGTTACAGTTAGTATGAAATTGATGATTTCTGTGTGGCTGTTCGTTGTTTTGGTGCGTCTTAAACACCCTGTCTCTCTTTGACTACTCACGGATTTGGGATTGTATGGATGTGCCAGGGAGTTGGTTATGAGGATGGTTTTATTCTGGAATTCAAAGACAGGATGATAGCTTCATATAAACAAAACTGGCATTCT
>CM065717.1:30289820-30304820 GCA_033310375.1 Conus canariensis
AAGCACCGAGTCACCGAACAGACACGGATCAAGAAGCAGTTGAACTGGGCTGGAACGTCGTTGGTGCGTATTAGCACGAATGGATGAATGAACGAGAGTATTGGACTTAACTGTTTTGCATTCGTGATCTTTTGAAGAAGGTTTTCTGGTGTTAGTTGACCTGTTTTTTTCTGTCTCTCTTTCTGCCTTTATATCCCTCTGCCCACCTGTCACACTGACTGTCTGTCTCTCTGTCTCACACTGTGTGTCTATCTGTCTGTCTGTCTGTCTGTCTCTCATATGTCTTTACTCTGTTTTTCCATTCTTTATCTCTGTTCTACTGTTCTCCTGTCTGTCTGTCTGTCTGTGTGTCTGTCTGCTTGCCTGTCTGTTTGTCTGTCTGTCTCTCTCATGTCTCTACTTTGACTGTCTGTTTCTCATTTTCCGTCTGTTACACTGTCCTGTCTCGCTTCTTTCTGTATCCTTTGTCCTTTTTTTCTCACTTTTTGTCGTGTGTCTTAACGTGTTACTCAGGCCCATTACCCCATACGGAAACCGAAGCCATCAACAGCAACTTTAGTGCAGTGGGCCGACTCTGCGCTTCTCTCTCTGCCTCTCTTCAGCTGGTTCCCTCCTGTTTGACCTCTGCCTCAGTGTCTGTCTCCGGGTCTTTCCCTGTTCCTTCTCCCTCGCTGGTCCCATCGGCGGTGAGCGTTGGATGCTTGGTTCCGATGGGTGGTGTCCTACCCAGCTCTGCTGCTTTCTCCTAAAGCTCCGTGCAGTCACCATCTCCGGTCCCACCTTGTGTCACAACTCCTCATTGCTGACGTCTGGGGCACTGGGTGTTAAAACGGTGTGTCTAAGACACGTGTCAGTGCTTGTCTGTATCTTCTGTTGCTTTGGTCTTCGACTAGTCTCAGAACCAAACTGTACAGTTGAAACAGATTTGACGGTGGAATCGGGTATGCGCGGTTTCAGGCTGTGCTGTTATCTTCTCTAGAGGCTCTAATAGTTTTCAGCATGACAAAGACCTCCGGTGCCGTGTCTTGCCTGTGCTTGCGGTGGTGCCTCTGTTTGTCCATGCCCCATAATCTTCTACAAGCCACGTTTCCCGGAGAAAAGACTCGACCTCTTTGACTGGGTCTCCATGAATTGTTCTGAGTCTGTCAGACCCCGTAGTGTATGAAGGTAAACAGCCTGTCTGGCTGGAGTGGTACTAGTGGGCAGTACTTGGCCACGTTTTGCCCGTCTCCCCCAATCTTTTTGATTTGTTTCCTGCTCACATCAACAAATATCAGAAGTCAATAGGATTTCAAATACCAAATGATCATACTCGCGTACTCTCTCTCTCTCTCTCTCTCTCTCTCTCTCTCTCTGTCACACACACACACACACACACACACACACACACACACACACACACACACACACACACACACACACCCATACATACATACATACACACAAACGTATATACATACATACACACACAGCCAGACAGACAATCAGACAGACAGACAAGCAGACAGACAAACAATCAGACAGACATACAAACCGACCGACGGACAGACAGACAGAGACAAAAGATACCCCCACCAAAGAAAAAAAAATTCTTTGTTTTCCATCACCACCGATCGTAAAAAGTACATTTGAAACTTCCATAGTTTTTGTTTTAAACAAAATAGTGCTCCCTTTGAAATTGAAACTTTTAAAATTATATGCACATACATTCTCGTCGAAAATATAATCATCCCAAGATTTAATTATCCGTGATATGTTCATTGCGCTGTGACGTTACCACACTCCGTGTTCATTGACGCTGTGTAGGTTTTCTGTTATCTGTTGATTACTTAGTTTCTGTAGAACTAGAAACGCGGCAACATGTGGACGGACAAAGTTCATTTTACATCTCAATGTATAGGCAAGTTCAATCATCAAACTCCAGACCACATCAGTATTACAATTACTTGAATATCCCGAAAGAGGTAAAGTTTGAAAATGAAACGTTGAATACATTGTTAGTTTGTATTCATGTCTTTTCCAAATGCATATCTTTTCTAAATTTGACTGGAACTGTTGAACAACATTGCATCACCAAAATACTTGAAAAAGTCATTTCCTTTTCGATTTGAGTAAAATGGCATTTTTTCAGTTTCACAAATTCACGTACTCTTTAGCAGTGCCTTGGTTCCAATTGTTCTATGAAGTATTCTAACCTGAAACCATTTTAGTTTCAATTCTTTTATTTTACGTACATGATTAAATATCAGGTTCCAGTAAGAGTTTTTGTCTTTTTGTTATTTAGGAGTCTCGTTATCCATTTTCGAAATGGTGTAGAGTATTCTTGTTTCCTTTAAAAAAATCGTTCAGTTTACTGTTATTTCTGCCCATACTGGATTCAGCCTCAATTTCCTGTTGCTCTGAATATCATCTTTATTGCCCGAGTACATTGATGGCATGCATGTAAATTTGTATTGATATGTTTTGCCTCACTATGAAAGAAAGCCTGTTATATATCCCTTGCCTCTCCAGTCTTTGTACATTATGATCTTTTTACCCATTGTATTATGAAAATCATTTCTGCCATCTGCCCTCGTGATGTTGATTTTAAGTAAAAAAAAGTGTAAGTTTTAGAAGAAACGATTTGCTGCAGCACTCACAGGCAACAATGATCTATACTTGTTGACTTTCTTTAAAACAGGGACGATGAAACAATGTTTTTCCACTTCACAAGCGCTCATTTTCACCTTTCGTATCGAAACTAACTTCAGACTTGCAATAAACTGCTTCGTGCCAGGTTGATTAAGTCCTCCCTCCTTGATACTTTTAGTGGTACTGTGTGATTATTCATTTCTTGTTTCTTTCTCTCCATGGGTATGAAGCACACTGTATACAACGTATTTGTGAAAGTGTTTAGAGGATTTGGTAACAGCATCAACATCCGCTTGAGAGATTTTATAACTGTTTCTCTTCTCAGCACGTAATCGACGTCTTAACCAAGATCGATATTCAATACAATTTTGATTTCTAATAATTAATTTATGACATTTATCTTCTAAAAATCAGTATTTCAAAATAAGGTGGAGTTTAGTTGGTAGTTAACTTTCAGATATGGAGAGAATTTGATATTTTCACTACCGAATCGTATGACCGAGGTTTTGCCTTCAATTCCAAACATCTTACTTTCTTACCCGCAAATTCAGTTACTTTGATTAAAGTTTCAGCTGAAACGACATCACGCTCTGTCACCATCTAAATATAATCCAGGAAATGCACTGTTTTACTTATTTTTACTGTCCTCATATTTAACTGAGTTAACATCAATTAATCTATGTTATCTGACCGCAGTTCCAAAACTTTTGCATACACCAACAACAGGTACAGAGAGATTTGTTCATCCTGCTAGCTATCTCTTTTGATCCCTAATCATGAGTATTGTCCATGACCGACTGCACATGATTTGATGTTTTCATTGAAAAAAAAAAAGAATCCATCGACATGGAGCAAGTCCAGACGCCAAAGCTTTCAGATCTTTGGTCATAAAGCACCGATCTACAAAATCGTAAACCTTTTGGAAATCAATTCAGTCAATTAGTTATTGAAGTTTGAAAAGTGCATCCGACCAGGAACTTAATTTTCTGTCGTCGGCAGTATATCTTTCACTGAAGAGACCTGTCTGATCTTCATTCATGGTAATCGAGAGTACATACTTAAGTCTGTTGGCAGTAAGTGACGATCCAGTTTTATTTTGCATGACATTTCAACAACAAAATGGACTTAAGGTCTTTTTATAATGTACTTTTTTGATCTTGGTAACAAATTAACGTGTCTTCTTTTTGGGTTGAAAATAGCTTCCTATGTCTAAAACCATTATGTAATGACCAAATCCCAAATTCACCTATTGATTTCATGAATCAGCGAGCAAGCAAGCCAGCCAGCCAGCAAGCAAGCAACTAACCAATTAGCCAACCAATGCACAAAACAATACTCCTCTGAAAGTACTCAGCATGAGAATTCTCACACTGAAGTATATAACAGAAAGTTTTGCTTTCTGCTTTTTTTTTGGTCTGTTATTTGCAACGTCTGAAGACATTTGAAAAAACGTACTCGTCCAGTTTGTATTGTATCTTTAGTCTACTAAATATTTACGTTGCCCATTGTTGTGTGTGTTTATCTATATTTGCCTTAGTTATTCTTTCATTTAAGTTTGAATGAAATGATTCACTACTTTGCTTATTTTCACTTGCCTATCATTTTCATTTCCTTCGTGTGTTACTAAGCGTCTTCATATATTTATTGATACCTTTTTCAGGGTCACAGAAAATAGCTTTTTTTCCCTTTTCACAGTCCTGTGCTCTGGAGCGCAAAACAACTCCATCGACTTTCTTACCCCTATTATCTCCCACTTCCTCTTCAATTATCTGTATTGTGTTCATGGTTATCACTTTATGTATGCAGAATCTGTGAACAGATATATCTCTTGATGTCTTTTCCAAATGAAATTTTAATATCAAGTCATCAAACGACTTCTGTCCCGTGTCTTCACTGAACGTCAGTTTCTTCTATGCTTTGTGTCATTTCGTCTGGAAGCAGTGATATCAATCAGGCCGACTCTTTCCATATATCCAGTCAAAATTCAGTGTTATGTGTCCATCACCTTTCGACTGTTTTAATGTAATAATATTTAACCAAATCTGGGTTTAAAATCGAATTCCAGTTACATCCACCCATAACTGTAACTGTAAGTCCTATTTCATTCATGTAATTTTCCAGTTCTTCATAAATTCTGACGATTCCAGTTTGAACCTTATACATTCATTAGCATTGGTTCTTTACTCATGTCTGTAATTAGGAGAAAAAAAATATAAAGTTGCCTATCACGTCATTACATATAATCTTGACTTAGTAATCAAAATTGTTGTTGACCAGTATAACCACAGCTTTCGACTGCATATGCCTGATGCAAAACAGCATGTGGTCCTATACCTAGATCCATTCCCGTCGTACATTGTGGATGAAGACGGGTGTCATATGAAACATATATTGAATGATTCTTTTTCTCGCAAATAATGAAAAACCTTTCTTCAGATGGTCAAGACCCTAGCAATTCAAAGAAGTTAAATTTGTAGAAACAAAATTCTATTCACTTGAAAAGAAAAGCACTATGATATACAAAGTCTCTCTCCACCACTTGAAATGGAACTAGTCTATACCACTTCATTCTTCATTTCTTTTGGACATTACATAACGTTTATCGTCTGACAGCAAAGGAATCATGTGCGTGTTTCCTGTGAGCATGTGTCTTTTAAATGAACAAAACTGTACCTTCAGACGGATTCAAATAGGGACATAACGTAACAACCAACTTGTCCAAAAATACATGATCTCTGTTGACAAAACAAGAACCATAAAATACGAAACGATGCCAACGACCAAGGAAATAAAGAAAAAAAGAAAAAAGGACGAATTCACTCAGGTACCATTTGCAAGCATTGCCTGGATTTTTGGGGGTAGTAAAATGAAAAAAAAAAGAAATGGAACATGTTATGACATCTGTAATTACAACGGGTTGAAGAAAAATTCATTCACTGAGTTGTATTCCAGGTAGAGTGAACACATACAATTAACAACAGATTCCTTTAGCTTTGTCCTTGGGGGCAAAAACAGACAAGTCAGTTGGTGGCGTAAAGTGCATTAACACAACAGTGATCCCCCCCCCCCCCCCCCCCCCCCATTTTTTTTTTTTTTATAACTTTCTCCTTTAGGGGAGAGGGGGAAGGAAAAAATGGAGGAGTGGAGAGAGAGAGAGAGGAGAGGAGAGAGAGAGAGAGAGAGAGAGACAGAGAGACAGAGAGAGACAGAGACAAGACAGAGAGACAGAGACAGAGAGAGACAGTGCGACACAGACAGACAGACAGACAGACACACACACACACACACACACACACACACACACACACACACACACAGAGAGAGGGTGGTGGTAGTGGTAGCTGTGGATTAAGCTAAATGGCGAATGTTTTTAGTTCTGTTAACCACGCACGCATACGGCAGTATTTCAAAACATCCATCGCCCCTCCTCCTCTAATAATAATTAGGGTTTAAGGAATATTTATTCGAAGATGAAAAATAGCAGACAAGAGCATAGGAAAAGACCACCGTCACCCCTCACACACACCCAGATACAATCACCTACACCCCCAAGCCATTAAGGAGAGAGAGAGAGAGAGAGAGAGAGAGAGAGAGAGAGAGAGAGAGAGAGAGAGAGAGAGAGTCTTCTTGCCAAATACGGAATATAACCACTCCTTTTTTGTTGTTGTTCTCTTTGGACTCCTGTTCAGCTGTCTCCCGTATGCTAACACCATCGCCGTATTCTAACAGCGTAAAGATAGGACATTAACAAAATAAAACAAAAAACAAACAAAAAAGAAAAACACAAACAAGCAAGCAAGCAAACAAACAAACAAAAAAAGCACCCCCTTCCAAACACACACACACACACACACACACACACACACACACACACACACACACACACACACACAAATAAAATGCGATTTTTACATTGAAACAATGCACCCTCCCTTAATGATTAATGAACCACGTGACACGGTTTGCTCAATGGGCATGATGGGAACTGGGTTATGCCGCTCTCTGTTCTATCCCTAGTCAGATCCATTATTATCGTAAATTGGGGGCAGCGCCCGTTTTTTTGTTTTGTTTTGTTTTTTTACCTTATTACTGTTGTTTCTCAGTCTGCAATTCATGGGTTGTCAGTGGAGGCCAGCGAAGACGAAAATGTGTCGGCAAGTTACACACTGACTTCGTACAAGTTGTAAATGTGACGATTATTTTGCAAGGGAATGTGAACAGTTGTACGTTTCATTCTGGCGAGGTAGCGAGAAATTTCGCGTGTTTGGCGAGTGTGAGCATTTTATAGCACACGCTTTTGGCGAGTGGGGGTAGGAAAAGGCGAGAGGTTGCTAGACTGCCGTAGAGCTGTCTCGGCATGGGAAAACTGCCGATAGTTGTTACGTCCTGCAATTGGTGCACGAAAAGTCGTCACATTTTCTCATCGGTAATTTGTCAGAATACAATTTTGAATTTCTCCCCCGATAAATAAACGAAAATGCTTTTTCTTTTTTCGATCTGCACCTCACTTCTTTTGGCGCGAGGGGGTTTTAATATTTCGTTTTTTTTTCGGGGGAAGGTGAAGGGGGGGGGGGGGGGAGCGCATGACATACATAAAACCTTCAAAACGCTGAGCCTACGACGTCAAGAAGAGTTTGAAGTAGTTGTCACATTGTCGTTTTGAATGTTTGTCTTGTGCCCTCGCCTCTCACATCCATAGCTACAAGAATACGCTGTCCATCTTACCAGTTCTCGCGTCTATCAAACTCATCTCTGGTGTCAACTTACGGGCTGCTGTTGACGTAAGGGCCCCCACAGGACCTCTTTTCCAGAAAGCTGAAGGTTCCAGACCAAACCCACGACACTGAAATCGCTTACCGACCAGTGGCAGACCAAGGCGCTTCTTCCAGGACAAGGTTGCTGCTTTTCGTGGCAGCTCTCACACAGCGCCAACAGTGGGGAACATCTATCGCAGAATATCTGACAAGGCTGCTGAGAAGGCTGAATGGTTACAGCGCTGTTGTGACTGCACTGCGGAGGAAAGGAAATGGCACCCTAGATTTTGTGAAAGAACGAAACAGAGAAAGAACGAAAGAAAGAAAGAACGAACGAACGAACGAACGAAAGAAAGAAAGAAAGAAAGAAAGAAAGAAAGAAAGAAGAAAGAAAATAATAAAAAACCAATACAAAAAGGACGAAAGCACATATAGTCCATCTGTAAACATTATATGGGTTCGTTTGTTCTCAGTCTCCATCTGCCTGTTCCATCTCATTATTCTTTAACGTAACTATCTATCTACCTATGTATGTATGTATGTATGTATGTATGTATGTATGTATGTATGTATGTATGTATGTATGTACCTGTCTATCTATCTATCTACCTACATAGCTAATTATCTATCTACCTACCTACCTACCTATCCACCTATCTATCTATCTATCTGTCTATCTGTCTATCTATCTATCTATCTATCTATCTATCTATCCATCTATCTATCTATCTATCTATCTATCTACCTATCTATCTATGTATAGAGCCTTCGAAAAAAGTGAAGGACTGAGCAAGAGGATGTATACAATCTTGTAACATTTGCCATACTGCAACGGCCATAAAACTTGAATGAAACTGAGTTCTACCGATGTCGTGACAGATCCAGTGCACCACGTGTTTCAATGGAAATATTTTGGGCAGGTAGTTTTACTGCGGCTAATTAAACACATGAAAACTTCCTGCTGTTCGGCAAAAACAGGGTGTGTTTATCTAAACCCAGTAAAATTGGCGCAAAACCTGCCAGAGTGAAAACTTTTAATGTACGTGGAAGAGTAGGGTTGGTGCTTGTCAATATAGATTCAATGCACTGTTGTAACATACCTCCACCACGAAAACTAAACACCCTGGACAGGGCAAGAGCATTTGCATGGCTGCAAGACGGTGTTTCAGTCAGGCTGGTGGTCCAGAGACTTGCAGAGCCTCTCTCCGTCAGGTTTCAACTACTGGAAGGGTTCAGGAACGACAACGTTCTGATCGGCCTAAGGTCACCAAACCAAGGGAGGATCGTGTTAGCCAAAGGCAAGCCTCTGCAGGAAAAACTGCAACCTCAAACGGCGTAAGGCATCATATACGAGCTGCCATCCACACTGTTGAAAGTGATCAAAGTGTTGAAAACATGGCTTTAATTTCAATGCACGACCTGCAATATGCAGACCAACACTGACTGCCTGATAAGCCTGGTGCATTCGACAGGTGATATGGCAACGCAAGCAGTCAGTCTTGTACACAGTGAATTCCCTTCCTACTTTGAACCAGCTACCGAACGCATTAGAATCTGGAGGCTTCACGGAGAGCGCTTTGCAGATATCGCTGTTCTGGAACTAATCGTCATGGTGGAAGTTTTGTCATGGTGTGGTAAGGAGTCGGCACACGTCATGGGATATTTCTTTCGTTGTGGGCAGCTCAGCTCAGAGATTCTGCAGCGGCCCTTCGTTGTTCCAGCCCTCCAACAGATCGACCCTAACGCAGTATTCCAAGACGACAATGCCAGTCCCATCGCTCCAGAGCGACGAACGCCTTCTTCCAGCAAGCCAGGGTCAACAGAATGCAGTGGCCAGCGAGCAGTCTGAATCTGAACCTGATAGAAGATCTGTGGGACGAATCTGGACGTCAGGTTCAACAGTATCGTCCTCCTCCCGCTAATCTCGATTAGCTGCTCAAAGGGAGCATTGTGAGACTAAGGACTGGGGACTCCGGACTCAAACACCACATGTTCACGAAATTCCACATTGGCGAGTCTACAGGGTGCCCATGCGGTACAGCCCCAATGACTGTGGAACACTTCCTGCAGGACTGTCCCACACACAAAAAGCTAAGAGTAGAGACCTGGCCTGCCGATACATCGACGAGGGAGAAGCTCTATGGAGGGCCTCCGCCGTAAAGCAGCCTTCGTCAGTGCCTCTGTGGTTCCTGTCTGAGTGTACGAAGAAGAAGAACTAGGTGCTACAATAGCTCCACCAAGAGTGGAATGCATGTCACAAACTGTCCTATGCAACATGATCTGCTTCATGCAACAACGCAGTCTTGAATGCTTTGGACACAACGGAGGTCACACACGCTGCTAATACTGTTTGTCAGAGACATTGTTGTTGAAGGTTGAATTCAGAGGATTGTTGCGTATAGCATTCTCCCGCTTTGTTTCAATGCCGTATTTGACGTGAAATTTCCTTGCCCCACCCCCACTCCCCTTCCTCACTTGTTCAGGGAAATAATGAAAAGAAAATTAAAGTGTTTGGTCTCATCAAATCTGTACGGCGTGTGTGGGTCCTTAACTTTATAAAATGGTAAATTATGGTAAATTTATTTATATGAAAGTTACCGGACCCCGTTAATTTGTTTCACAAATATCTGATTTGATTCAACCTGGCATTTATGCGCTGGCAAGTTTCATCTGTGTCGCCGCTCTGTCTGCTTGTAACTCGCATAAGCTTGTCAAACCTGCCAAGATCATATTTAACAATAGAAAGCACAGCGAGGTTGTGTCTTTTTCTTTATATTATTGTCATTTTTGTTTTATAGCGGCATGCTTGCCAAGGTTATGGCATCCCTTGCTTTCTGTTTCTTTTTGGGGGTGGGGTGGGGAATAGGGATGGGGGTGGGGTGGGGTGTTTAAATCTCGTCAGTGCATTCTTTCGGGGTTGTTAACATTCTTGACAAGGTCAACGACCGCACTGCCGAAGTCAGCTGGGTATTTTTTTGTTTTCTGGAAAGCGTCGTGAGAACAAAGTGGCGGTGAAAAAACATCAAAGTGCCGACAGAACTTAATCATTGCTCTGACTACACCTTTGTGCACTTCATAGGGCAGCGGGGCAGCGAGGGGGGGGGGGGGGGGGTGGAAGGGGGGAAGGGGGAAGGGGGGAGAGGGAGGAGGAGAGGATGGGATAAGGTCATTGTCCTGATATCAGGACCGCGGAATACTCAACACGCGAACAGACCTGTCCCGGAATTTAAAAAAAAAAAAAAAAAAAAAAAAATTCAGGAGGATACAACGCCGGTCTTTTCATCGCAAATAGAGTTAATTTTTTTCTTCTCGGTTTACGGGTCAAACAAATGGATCTAGAAAACAAATCTCTGATTCGCAGACCACGCTAGGATAACAGATAAAACATCGACCGTCTGCTGTTCCAGTGCCCCAGGCCTCACATCCGTGATTTGCCATTATTTTTCTCTCTGGTTGAACTGTTGTGTTCACTGATGTGGTCTACATTGCTTTGGACATGCCTACCAGTCGCTTCTGTCCCATGAAAACGGCGGGATCACTCTCAATGAACGCGAGTTCCAACACAAATTACCTCCCGTGCAGAGTTTGGCGCATCTTCGGTTGAAGTCATATCACGCACTAGTCGTGAGCAAGTTTACAGAATTCGGCAAATTACTCAGCCAGATATGTATGCTACTCCACGCTCTCTAAGGATTTCATTCGTGAAGACACAGATAGAAGATAATGGTGGGAGAAAGCCTCAACAAATGGTCAGGTACACAAATCACGGATAGCTCAGCGACAAGTGTTGTGGACTGAAGTGGCGTGCAGGGAAACAGTATTAAACCATCCCTATCAGCCCCTTCCCACCAGTATTATGCATTCACATGCTCCATGTCTAATCCTTAGCGGGTGTATATTCACGTTTGTAGATAAAAGGGACAGAGATGAAAAATATAGAAGTTTAAACCACCTACTCTGCGATTCAGCTTCTTTCCATGTAAAAATGTACGTGATCTTCCATCCAAACAAGACAAATGTTCGACTATGAGGGTTAGAGGTCAGAAAGCAAATCTTTTCTAATCATCACCACTCCCTACACTATTGATAGTAAGTAACGTCCGCCGATTGGTAGATGAAATGATCGGAATTCTCACACCCGATTGTGTTCCATAAACTTATGTAAATACAGATTTTGTGGATGGTCACAGTCGGGCGGGGAGAGAGGGACGGAGGGAGGAGGGGGGGGGGAGGTTGAAGAAGGAGGGGGGGGGGAGTGATGGTGGAAGTACATGGATCTAAGCCTTGAAGAACATAGACCTAAGTATATATCTATACTTCATCTGGGATGAACATACGCGTTAGTTATCATGGTCCCGGGACCGGGAAAGCGGGGAGTGAGGGGAGGAGGGAGTGGGGGTGGGGGTGGGAATGGGGTGGGGGTAGGATGGGGAGGAGAGGGGATGGGATGAGGGGCCACAGACCTGGGCAAACATAGATCTGGTGGAAAGATAGACCTAACTAAGCGTAGACCCGAGGTGAACATAGCTGTCGGCAAACAGAAAGCCGAAGAGGGAGAGAGGTACGGGGGTGGAGTGGAGGAGGGTGCATGCCGGCAGTGGTGGGGTAGGGGAGCGGGGTGGGGGTGGGATAGGGCTTGAGGAAACATTGACTGGGTGGGGGGGGGGGGAGATCAGGCGGGAGGAGGTGAGGGAGTGTGTGTGTGTGTGTGTGTGTGGTGTGTGTGTGTGTGTGTGTGTGTGTGTGTGAAGAGAGAGAGAGAGAGTGTATGTGTGTGTGTGTGTGTGTGTGTGAGAGAGAGAGAGAGAGAGAGAGAGAGAGAGAGAGAGAACGTGCGTGCGTGCCTGCATGTGTGTGTGTGTGTGTGTGTGTGTGTGTGTGTGTGTGTGTGAGACAGAGAGAGAGAGAGAGAGAGAGAGAGAGAGAGAGAGAGAGAGAGAGACAGAGAGAATATATAGGGGGAGACATAGACCCATCGACCCAGCCCCTCCGTGGAACCCGGTCAGTCAAGCCCCACAGCTATGTTCACCATGCCAGAACACGGAACCGCTTCAGCATGCCCCGTCCCTGCAAGCTGCCAGCAAGACAGGGCGTCAGGGCACCATTCAATGCTCAAGAGATCTGGAATGAAATAAATGCTACGATTATTTTCTTTATGCTTCATTGTGGGCCCTTAGCATTCATAATCATTGTGTGGGAGTGAAGTTAAGGCTTAATGTTTCCCTCATCTCCAAGGTCAAGAACATGTGTGCAGACAGATCTGGTAATTGCTGAACCCGCGATATGTGAACGCACACGTCAAGACATGATCCTATAACCTATGTTAGCGTTCGGTGCAATTAGAAAACAAACAAACAAATAAAAAAATAAACAAACGAACGAACAAACGAACAAAGAAACAAACGACCGCGTCTGAACATACTAGGAGAGGAGATGATCAACACAAACATTTCCCGCTACCCACTCATGTGGAGAATATGAACATTTTCTTTCAAAGGAGCAGCATCGATGTTCGTTTGTCCCTCACAGCCTCCTCACGATCTGTTCATTATGAGATATGATCGTAATTGTGGCATTGACGAGACTGACATACCTGGAATCCTAACGTGTACCCTGCGTCTCGTTATTTTATGCAACGCGTAGTCATCCAAGCTACCAGAATGTTATCTACTACCAGTGCATTATCAACAAGACCACATGACGGCATCTAATAGGTTGCCAGAGTGTTTCTCCACAAGCCTGGCTACCAGGGACATCATCTATCAGAAAAGGCTACCAGAGCGTTATCACTGTGGCTTCCAGGACGTTATCTGCTGGGCTACGATGGCGTTATCCATGAGGCTACCAGTGCATTATCTACAGGATTGCCATGGCGTTATCCATGAGGCTACCAGTGCATTATCTACAAGATTGCCATGGCGTTATCCATGAGGCTACCAGTGCATTATCTACAAGATTGCCATGGCGTTATCCATGAGGCTACCAGTGCATTATCTACAAGATTGCCATGGCGTTATCCATGAGGCTACCAGTGCATTATCTACAAGATTGCCATGGCGTTATCCATGAGGCTACCAGTGCATTATCTACAAGATTGCCATGGCGTTATCCATGAGGCTACCAGTGCATTATCTACAAGATTGCCATGGCGTTATCCATGAGGCTACCAGTGCATTATCTACAAGATTGCCATGGCGTTATCCATGAGGCTACCAGTGCATTATCTACAAGATTGCCATGGCGTTATCCATGAGGCTACCAGTGCATTATCTACAAGATTGCCATGGCGTTATCCATGAGGCGACCGGTGCATTATCTACAAGATTGCCATGGCGTTATCCATGAGGCTACCAGTGCATTATCTACAAGATTGCCATGACGTTATCCATTAGGCTACCATAGACTACCAGAGCACTATCTTTAAGGCCACCAGAGCGTTATCTCTAAGGCTATCAGAGCTTTGTCTACAGGGCTACCAGAGCGTTATCTCTAAGGCTATCAGAGCGTTGTCTACAGGGCTACCAGGGCGATATCCACCATGCTGCCAGGCCATCACCCATAAAGCTGCAAGGGTGAAATCCACCAGACGAAAAGGGCCTTATGCATCAGGCTACTAGGACATCATCCCCTTGACTACCATCACGTTATCCACTAGACTACCAATGCGTAATCTACAAGACCACCATAGCATTATCCATTAGGTTACCGGTGCGTCAGCTGTAAGACTGCCAAGGCGTCACCGACTATGCTACCAGCGCGTTATTCACAAAGCTACCAATGTGTTATGTATAAAATTATCATGGCGTTATCCACGAGGGTTACCAAGGCGTCGTCTGTTACACTACCATGGCGCTATCCACGAGTCTACCAGGACATTGGTTACGATGACGTTATCTGTGAGGCTACCAGCGCGTTATTTACTAGACTTCCATGGCGTTATCTACCAGGCTACAAGACATTATCTACAAGACTACCATGGCATCATCCACCAGTCTACCAAGACGTTATTCACAAGGCCACGAGGACATCATCAACTACCTACCAGGGCATTATCTACAAGGCGTCTATGGCGTTACCCACAGGACAGTAGGACGTTATCCACTAATCTGCTTGGGCGTTATCCAGAATGTTATCTGATAAGCTACCACAGCGCTTTTTATTGGGCTACCATGACGATCTTCTTGGCTTACAGCGCGTCATCTGTTAGAGTACCAGAATGTTATCCGGTAGTTTACTGTAAAGTTATCCTTTAGGTTATCAGAATATTATTCAGAAGGCGACCAGGGCGTTCTCCATTAGGCCACCAGGATACCGTGACATTATCTATTGGGCTACCAGGTCACTGTACAGGGTCAAAGGTCACAGACAATTACATAAGTCAATGGGTGGAGGCTCAAGGCTTGGCAGATGACACTGACGTGCATGGAGTAGGTATGTATACATCCCACTTGATTTATACACTGTACTGGGAATTGCGAGTCCTTGTACATGTCACCTCACTGTTACAGTGACAGCAATACCAACCCGCCACCATCTCCATACACACATACATTCCCCTTCAGAGGGTGACTGACATGCCTTCTCTCTCTCTCTCTCTCTCTCTCTCTCTCTCTCT
>CM065717.1:30307320-30309820 GCA_033310375.1 Conus canariensis
GGGCAGCCGAGTATTCTCAAGCTTGAAAGTAGTGGGTTACCTGCGCAAAGAAGACTCTGACAAAGAATAGTGGGACACTGAAGCGAGATGTTGTTATTTTTCCCTTTACATACTTGCAATTGCTAACTGTCCCTGTATCTGATCAGCTAAGTCTGTCAGGCCTATGTCACAGGATATTGTTTGCTGGTGAAATGTTCACGATTTGGAGCAACCAGTATTTTGACGATGTTTCTTTTAAAGGGCGTCTCACAGCACGGCACAATGCGTACGTTCGAGCTATTGCGCTGCTTCGCCGACTGGTCGATTGATGGACAAAATCAGAGATCAGTGAGATCCGCCTTCTGGGTTCTGTGGTGCCTGTTTCTTTCAGTGTTCAAAACTGCATCGCACAAATTCGTGACGATGGATTAAATCGATTCAAAACAAAGTTTTAATTACGTTAAGAATATGAAGTAGGCTGTCTAGTTCTCATCTTCCGTTTGGTTTTCAAACGAGGCGCATATACTAGCAGTAGTATTCATTAACTCATGCTGTGAACTGATGAAACATAATAAACAAAACAAAACAAACAAACAAATAAACAAACAAACGTACATCACCAGATCGACCTGTATAAGGACAAGTTTATGGTACGCCACAAATGCTCTTTATTTTACTCATATTACAAAGCGCGATACTAATAAAATATATCGCCATACACATAGTTTTAATGGTGAGTATGTTTTTGTGTCTTTCTTTGTTTTCATCGTGTGTTTCAGTACAGAAAGTGCCGTAAGTTCATAGATCTGACCTCGACAACGTCTTGAACGCAATATACGCTAGTTTGCTATCGACATGTGGACTGCATTGCGTTTGACCAAAACTGTAGGTAGGGAATAATTGGGTTTTAGCTTCACGTTACCACAATTCTCCTTTGTCAGAATTCAGTCCAAGTATCTGCTCGCGCAGGCAATGAAATAATTTTGGACAAGAGAAGTGTACAATTGGGTGGGCTGCCCTCTTCGGTTAGTACTTAGTGTTGTGCGCTATTCAGCAAGGTCGGCCCATTGCCTGCACGCAGCCGTTGCGTGCATGCCACCATGCATGTGCTTCAAACTTGCCGGTCTGACACAATCAGCTGTGAAGAGTGGTGGACAGCCAGCCAATCCGTGAACAAGAGGCAGACACACAGCCAGTCAGAACAACAGGAAGGGACGAATGCCTTCGGTGTGCGCAATGGACCAACAGGAAGGAGCCGGGGGGGGGGGGGGGGGGCCTTCAATGTGCGCAACAGACCTCCAACGAGCGACAGGTGAAGATACTGGTCCCGTCATCGTTGGTTCAATAAACTTTGCCTGTGGAATGAACGTGAGATTTATCCCCAGAGTACGGTCCTTGCCCCGTGTGAATTATTCTGTCACGACAGATTGAAACCTATGTTCGACTCGGTTTGTACATAGAACCAATCACACGGTTGGATCGAGTGAGGCGTGCATCGCACCTGCAATATACTGGAGGCTAATTCTCATTGTTAACTTGTTCGAGCTGACAAATCTGACAGGCAATGTGGTGGATTCCACACAGAGTAGTAGCTTATTCATTCAAGATGTACTTTGACCTGAGCAAAATCTGCGTCTGCGGTGGTCGACTGCGTCTTCAAGATTAGCGCTCGCTTGCGTCAGATGTCAAACTGGATTAACCCTTTACTGGATTAACCCATTACTGGATTAACCCTTTACTGGATTAAACCCTTTTCAACTGGGTGGAAATAAAACGAGCGTCAATTGATTCGTTGTCTCTGGAGTCATCGTTCCGCACCTGTCTCCAACCCCAGTTCCCATATGTCTTTGTGTCTGTTTTGTTCTGTCTGTTTGTCTGTCTGTTTGTCTGTCTGCCTCTCTCTCTCTTTGTCTCTACCCCTGCCCCGCCTCCTCTCCTCTCTTTTCTCCCCCCCCCTTCTCCCTCCCTCTGCAACTTGCATGTTCACGTTTGCTGCGCATGACTGCTCCAAATAAATGACAGCGTGGCAAGGGGGATGAGAACAAAGGGGGGAAGACGGAGGGAGAGAGACGGAAGGAGAGAAAGTGCAGGGCGAGGGGGCGTAGGGGTGGGGGTGGGGGGAAAGGGGAAAGGAGAGGTTCATCAAGAACAGGGTTGACGACCGATATTTGACCCCAGGGTCATTGAAACATCTTGGGAAAAGAAGCACACACACACACACACACACGCACACACACACACACACTAGCCCCCCCCCCCCCCCCCCCCCCCCACGCGCGTCGGCAATTACTTAAGATGTATGACAGCGCAGTCAGGTCGAGTACAAAATTCAAGCTGCACTACCGTGCGTGTTGACAATAATGCTGCTAGCACACACACACACGCACACACGCACGTACACACACACGCACGCACGCACGCACGCACACACGCACCACCACACACACACACACACACACACACACACACACACACACACACACACCGTTTTTAATCAGTCATTGATATTGACTTAAGATTG
>CM065717.1:30312320-30332320 GCA_033310375.1 Conus canariensis
CATCACTGTTCACTCTTTAGGTTTACAAGTGTTGTTTGGAAGGAGAGAGCGTGAGCACACACACACACACACACACACACACACACACACACACACACACACACACACACACACACACACACAATAGGAGAAGGTGGGAGTTGGGAGGAGGGGGATGGAGCAGGTTTGGAAGGAAGGGGACGGGAATGGGGGGGGGGGGGGGGCGTCCGGGAGGGCCGAGATCTTTTAACTTTTGGAATTTCTGTGCTAGAGATTCCCCCCCCCCCCCGCCCACCACCACCTCTCTTTCTCGGCATCCCTCCCTCAGCCTCCTCACCCCGTCATTCCCTGACCATCTCCTGAAGTTCTGTCGCTCTCTCACTCCTCTGTTTTCTTGTTTCTGTCCGTGTGGTTTCCAGCAATGTCTCAATGTCCAGTCGACTCAGCATCCAACGCGGCTCCATTCCGACAACCAGGTGGAATAACTGAGGCACAGTAAGGGGATTTTTAGCTGGTCAGTCTGCAGGTGTGGAGTGTCATTAGAGCACGCGTTTTAATTAAAGGACAAAAAATGTTTATGTCTTCTCGATTTCTTGTGACCGGTATCTTACTTTTTGTTTCGTCAAAAGCCGGACTGAAAATAAAAGGCTCCTAAAGCTCTGTTAAGAATGATCGATTTTAAGAGGACTTTGTCAGGTCTGTCTGCTTCTCTGTGTTTCTCAATACAGTCTGTCACGAATACTACAGCATACGAATACTACAGCATACATTTTCCTGTTGTTTTTCTTTCCATGAATGAATGAAAAAGTAAATGTATGCGTGCATGTGTGTGTTGTGTGTGTGTGTGTGTGTGTGTGTGTGTGTGTGTGTTGTGTGTGTGTGTGTGTGTGTGCGTGTGCGTGTGTTGTGTGTGTGCGTGTGCGTGTGTGTGTGTGCGTGCGTGCGTGTGTGTGTGTGTGTGGTGTGTGTGGTGTGTGCGCGTGTGCGTGTGTTGTGTGTGTGTGTGTGCGTGCGTGTGTGTGTGTGTGTGTGTGTGTGTGTGTGTGTGTGTGTGTGTGTGTGTGTGTGTGTGTGTGTGTTCCGTTCGTTCTTTAATTTAACGTCTATCCACCTAACAGTGATCTTAGACAGTATGTAAGTGTTATGTGTGTGTGTGCATGTGGTGTTTTTGGGTGTATGCATGCGAACGGTTGGTGTTCATTTTGGGCGTACGTAGGTATGTATAATGCAATTAGGCCTAGATAAAATAAAAAAACAAAAACAAAACAAACCAAAAAAACCCCACATAACTGAATCCAAAACTTTAAAAGAAACACTAGATAAGCAACTAACACCAAGATGGGGAAAATAACATAGACGTTAGTGTGTGTGTGTGTGTGTGTGGTGTGTGTGTGTGTGTGTGTGTGTGTGTGTGTGTGTGTGTGTGTGTGCGTGCGAGCAAGCATGCGAGTACGCACGTGCATGTGTGACAGATTTGATTGGCAGTGTGGGGATTCCATAGTGAGCTACAGTTTTCAAAATATGGACTGACTTTAGGAAAATGTGCATCTGCACATGTTGTCTAGTTCCCTAAGATGTCACCAGTAAGGGTCGCGTTTCTTTTGGAGTTATCACTTCAGCGCAAGTGGGAACAAAATAAGAAACTGCAAGGATTCTGTAGAAATATTTGGTAACAGTTAATCCCTTATCTCTAGCTACATCCCTCCCACCTGTCTCCAACGCTAGTTCTCTCTCTCTCTCTCTCTCTCTCTCTCTCTCTCTCTCTCTCTCTCTCTCTCTCTCTCTGCATCTCTCTCTCTCTCTCTCTCTCTCTCTCTCTCTCTCTCTCTCCTCTCTCTCTCTCTCTCTCTCTCTCTCTCTCTCTCTCTCTCCATCGCTTCCTCTGTACGTCTCTTTCCGGTCCGCTCCCCTCCTAGCCCTCTAACCCCCTGCACGCCAATATTTGCTGTGCATGAGTTTCAAACTAAATGAGGGCGTGCCATGACGGGAGTGAGAAGAAAGAGGAGCAGGGAGTGATAGAGAAGGAAGCAGGGGGGAGGGGGCGCTGGAGGGAGCGAGGGACGTAAGAGGGAGGGGGGGGCAATGAGTTATTAAGAACAGGAATTAAATAGGAAATGCCGCTACGGTGGCAGGTCAGGAAGAATTTTTTCCTCTAAATAGACGACCGATTTGTGACCCCAGAGCAATTAAAACGTCTTAAAAAAGACAAACATACAAACAAACAAACAGAATTTAATAAACAGATAAACAAACAAAGAGACAACAAAATAAAACCTCCAGCGGAACGGACGTCATTCATGGTGTGTGACAGCACTGTCACGTCGACTGCAGAACTCAAGTTGCACGACATTGTGTTGTGACAATAATGCAACAACCTCTTTTGTCCTGTTCGCGCTTTGTTGACTAGTTTTGGTCTCTTGTGACCTTCCGCCAAACCCACTCATTGAATCTATTGTGTAATGTTGTCATGCAGCACTTGGAGCTACGCTTTTATAGCTGTCAGCATCTCAAATGTTTATCTACCTCGAAGACAGAAATAACAACCATCAAAGTAAAGGTTGAATATCAACGTCTTTAATGTTCATCTATCTGGAAGATAGAAATAACAACCATAAAGTAAAGTTTGAATATCAACGTCATCTACCTCATCTACCTCGAAGATAGAAATAACAACCATTACGGTAAAGGTTAAATATTTCTTTTTGTGTGTGGTGCCAAACGCTTTTCTCTATTAAAAGAAATTTCCTTACGCAGCTTTTTGTGTAGATGGCTGCTGATAGCTCAGTAGTGTTTCCAAGAGAGAGGACAAGAGGTATATCATCATGTCAATAGCATCTTAGACGTTAAGAGAAAAAAGCTCTTGTAAGATGTTTTAGAAACAAATCACAAGACAGTCCTTACCCGTGGGCATGGTATGAAATATCGCTTACTATACGCATTCGGAATAACAGTATCTAGTGCACCGCACAGTTCAAGAAAGTGATCCAAAACGAAATTTGTTTTCATGAGGTATTCCCAAAAGAATTCGTTCTAATGTTTTTACACTAATTTTCAGAGAAGTTTTCTGAAACTGAGAATTGAAATCTCCAGTAACGAGAAAACGAAACACATGAGAAACGCAAAGGTCAAGAAAACATTGTTCTAACTGTTCAGGTGCAAAATTATTTCTGCAGGTTTTCCAAACTGACCAATCACAGGGTGGTATGTATGCGCACACGGAGAATATACTCAAAGCTGTGCCAAACAAACTCCTGTAAATGTCGTTTATTACTATGATGTCAGCATCCCACCTTACCCTACTGACGCACGAGGAAATTCTTTTCATAACAGGTACATATTCGAGTATCTATCCAGGTGCGTGAAGTTTTTGGCTTTGAAAGGGAATACATTCAAATCATTAAGACTTGGCGACTCGGATTGAAAGTTCCGACTATGTTCTAAAGCTTTCCAGATTGTTATCCTACAGTTTTTTTTGTCCTGATCATTCGTGACATCGAAGTGATCCATCATGGTCCTCTGGCTACCATTTCCATGCATCACCCTCCGCTCACTGTCAGTTTTGCCTATACCCTGGAGCCATTTTGGTACATTCTGTGCCGTGGGGTGATGAACGGATATGCTAGGCTTCTGATTTTGTCCCTCTCCCAACGTCGACGCGGTTGCTGCAGTCCTGGTTCGTTGTCATGGTGAGGACAATTGTCTTCACTGTTGTCCTGGTATTGATTTTGACCCTGATGACCCCATGATACATGTCCTGATCGAAGGGACGGCCTGCCTTGAACGTGCAGATGTGCATTCTAAAAGCTGCCATCTTGCCTCGCTCACGATGCAAGTATACTAGTTCTCTTTGACGAGTAGTCAGTTCAGACATCATACTACCTACTTTGATCAGTCTGTTGCTTAGATTTCTGACTCAAAACATTTCTATATTTTGTCTCTCCGGTGGCAAAATTGCTTGAGTAGTGGGCTAGGCTCTTTGTTGTATTGTGCACGGCCCAGTCTGAAACCTCGCTCTGAGATCTGCCACAAGCCATAGTCAACACATCCACCATCAGTTCAGTGCCAGTGTAACTTTCTGGCCCAGATCTGTATAGGATGCTACTTTGTGAAATAATCGCTGGGTATGTATGGGTGTCGACGTGTCCGGGTGTAAACAGGGGAAAATGACATCGACTTTCACGAATGTCGATATTTCTGATTTTGACTTATCCGCAAACACCTAGTCATACAAAGGTCGTTGGCCAAGAAATAAAGAAGCAGACATCAACGTGTGTGTGTGTGTGTGTGTGTGTGTGTGTGTGTGTGTGTGTGTGTGTGTGTGTGTGTGTGTGTGTGTGTGAGAGAGAGAGAGAGAGAGAGAGAGAGAGAGAGAGATCAACACAAATTGATTTCTGAATTAGATAAACCTTTGATCTCGCAGTAGTGCCTGTTGACAATGTAAATAAGCATACCCGTGGTGTGTGTGTGTGTGTGTGGTGTGTGTGTGTGTGTGTGTGTGTGTGGTGTGTGTAGTGTTGTAGCGTGCGTGTGTGCGTGCGCGCGCGCGCGCGCGCGCGTGTGTGTGTGTGTGTGTGAGAGAGAGAGAGTTTTGTATCATGACAGAAAAGATAAGCCACAGAGTGTGGGAGGGCGCGATGTGATCAGAAGAAATGCAGAGAGGGTGGAGGTTGGGGGATGGAGGGCGTGCGGGGAGATGCAACATTTAGGGACGGACAGGAGGGGAAAGAAACTAGACAGAATGTGGACTGGTGAGGATCGGAGGGATAGGGGTGATTTTAGGGGCATGGAAGAAGGTGAAGGGGGGGGGGGGGGGGGGGGGGGGGGGGAGATTGTTGTGGGATGGGGAGATGGGATTGACGAGAGCGGGCGATGGGGGGGGGGGGGGGGGGGGGGAGGAGGGGGGAGGCGACTGCAGTGTCCACACAGAGCGATGAGTTCGTAGAGGCACTCGTGCGTGATGATGAGAATGGAAGGCAGGAAGTATTAAAACCATTTATTTGGTTTATGTATTAATCTCATTATTCTTTGTAAGCCACCCTATTTATGGCATTTCGAAAAAAAAACCCACATCCAACAACAACATTCCGTTTTAAGTGTCCAGAATTGTTTTGTTGACAAAACAAATTGTTTGGTGTGAGCGTCTGACATTAGACTACTTTACTGCGATGTTATTCATTTTTTTGTCGCTGCTTTTGGGAGGTTGTTGACTTGTGCTTGTCTCAGGATGTACTTTGGAAAGAGAAATGCGAGACTTAGAAATGTGAACATAGGATATTCATTTCCCTTTCTTCCGCGTTCCCAGACTAACACTCCGAGGTTGTTCACATTGGGGACATTTTTTTTTCGTTTGCGACCGAGTTTAATGTCGCCATTACGGGTTACGACATTCTGTGGTCGAGGTGATGTCCAAACCCACGGCAGCAGTCTGGATATAGAAATCAACTTGCTTCTGGAATGTAATGACTCTCTTCTCTCTCTCTCTCTCTCTCTCTCTCTTCTTATTTGACTTTGTAGTAGTAGTCTGTTCCTTTTGATAGTTTGCATGTCAACTAGTGCATTGGCTTTCTTTCCTTGTTTCAGCTCTAGTGACTTGCGTGTTTTCCATGTGCTTTCCTGATTTTGTGTTCTTAGGGCTGGGCGGGAAAAGCATTTCTAATTTGCTCATTTCATCACCCTTATAAAATGAACTTTTGTTCGTTCGTCCGTTCGTTCTGTGTGTCTGTCTGTGTCTGTCTCTCTCTTTCTCCATGACATGGGCCTATGGCATATTCATTTAGAGTTTAGGTAGTTCAAAGAGTTCAGAGTTCTCTGTCTCTGTCTGTCTGTCTGTCTGCCTGACTGTCTGTCTGTCTGTGTTTCTCCTCCCTCCCTTTGTCCGTCTGTCTGTCTGCCTAACTGTCTGTCTGTCTGTTTTCTCTTCTGTTGTCAGGCGTAAACAAAACATTTGTCTCCACAGGTTACCATGGAAGGTACATTGCCTGATAGTGTTGAAGCTTGTGCTGTTTCTTCACGTCTTGATCACACAACAGTTTAACCTAATTCCAACGCTTTATTTCTCTGGATACTAATTATTGATGAGAAGATGGACGGTAAGAGTTTCTATGCGATGCGACTCGCCGTCAATCTGTTCAGAAAGGTTTACTGTTTATCACAGCCCTTTGGTACGTATGTCTGTGTCTGTGTGTCACAATCTGCAAATTCATTTCGTAAGTTCACGTGGTTTTGTATGGTTATAAATAGTTTTGCGATACCTACTATTTGTAGCTTACACGGCCAGCTCACTGCTGAGAAACAGGTAAGTTATAAAGCGTTCAGTTTGGTTACCTTATTTTTTTTAAAAGTAGTTCCGGTCAATTTGAGAGCCTTATCAGGATTATCTGTCATCATATGTTAATAGCATTCCCGAAGGTACTCATTCTGTGAAACGTTTGTAGGAAAGCACAGATAAAGGAATGGTGTTTACAGTCTGTTTACTCCAAGCCAGCCAAATAAGCCCGATTTTTGCAACCCCATGACAGACAAAGCATTCTAAAAATGAAGTCAAGTGATTGGTATAATATGACGCATGAAGTATTAACAACGACAGAAAGGTATTTGAGACAGCCCTTTCGTAAGTTAATGGCCGTTAACACAACAGGTTCAATCAATCACCAGGCTTGTGCAAACGCACAGTGTTCAAAGCGTGATTACTACAAATGAAATGGCCGAAGAGCAGATTTTCCACGGACCTAATACTGGCTAAAACCAGACTGGAACTGTGCGGAAAAAAGTTAATAAATCATTTGCAACACTACTGACGAAAGATATTAAGTTACTTTCATAAATTTGATTGAGATATCTGTTTTGTACATGTGTATAAACTGTTGTTATAATAATAATAATAATAATAAAATGATAAATACTTTTCCTCCCATGGCAAAGAAATTACTTGCACATAACTCCAAAACTAATTATGTGGTATCCATTTATCTAGCACACACACTGACAGGAAAAATTCACAAAAAAAAAAAAAATCCGGAAAATTCCCTGAAAAAGTTTCAGTCTTGCCCATGTTTATCCTGAGCAAACATGCATCCAGCAAGAACAGCCGAAGAAATGTACAAACACAGATTGACGTTAACTTTAGATTGATGCAGCCTTTTGATGTTGAACATTGTCACACCGAACACACAGACATTTTGATGTTGAACATTGTCACACCGAACACACAGACATTTTGATGTTGAACATTGTCACACCGAACACACAGACATTTTGATGTTGAACATTGTCACACCGAACACACAGACATTTTGATGTTGAACATTGTCACACCAAACACACAGACCATGTGGCGTTCAACAAAGCGACCCTCCTAACCCTGCATATTTCTCTTTGGTGGCGCTAAAACTAAAACGATGGAAATTGCGCATGTCACTGAACAACAGGGCAACGCCAGTACCCATGGTAAGACAGTTCCATGTACAAAACTCCAAACTGTTGTTGCGGTACCTTTTCGCTTGGCGTTCATGCAGGCAAGGTACACACAGAACGAATGAGCAAACTGTCCTGGAAAAAGTAGCTTCCAAGATTGCTACAATCACACATGTTTTCAGTCGTATGGATTTCATGTGTACCTGCTTCAATTAAGGTTCACACTGCACAGAACAAACATGGCATTGTCGCAACCATCAGCTAACAACAACCTTTCAAAGAGGCATTCTCCCCATGGGTTTGCATCTGGCTCTCCCTTTGTCTGTCTCAGTATCTTACTATGTCTTTCTATCATTGTCATTGTCTCTGCGCCCCCCTCCCCACCATTCTCCTTTCGCTGCCCCCTCCACCCTGCTTTCTGTTTGATCTATTCACCTAACACGGCTCCTACATGGGTTTGTCTTGTCAACTAGATTTAGTGAATCTGTCGCTGGAAATTAATGATGCAGTCCGGCTGAAAACCAAAACAAAACCAAACCAAAACAAACAGAAAAAAAAACTTCGCTGTTTTTCTTTCTTTTTTTTTTTTTAGTACTCTTACTTGAGAAAACAAACAAATAGACCACTGCAGATCTGAAAATGTCTGTGTGGTTGACTGTCTTATATTACAACTGGAACTGAAACCTTCAAAAAACCTACGTCATTAACGTAATAATAATATACCCCGTTGGCGCATTACGTGAACAATTAATAATGCATGTTAAGTATCCATGCTCTTTGAAATAAGATAAATTTGGACGGCGACAGTAAGGGGCCTGTGCAGCCAATGAAGGAATTAAACTAGGTTTACGTGAGTAAGATGCTGTTTGATTACGACCATCTGAGGCGAGAAACAGGTAGTTGAGGTAAGGTCGTGTGTGTGTGTCAGCATCTCGAGCGTCACTCTGATGGATCCAGTGCAAGGTCTGTGGACAGAGAAGCAAATCAGACTGACGGGGTGGGCAAGTTCACACAGCTCTCTGAAGTCGATGAAAGGGCGGGCATGGAACTTCCACTTCCTGTCACTGAACAAAGAATCGTCATTAAACTTCCGTCTTACCGCCGTCAGTCTAGTTTAATTCGTGAAACATGTTCTGCTTAGAGACCGAGTCATTCGTAGTCACGTGCTGTGAGATTTAGGCCAATTGTCTAGAAGCCCAGCGTCATTTTCATTGCATGCGCTTTTGGTAAATAGAGATGTGGTCAGCCTGAGCGGCAACGCAACATAAAGAAAGCATCTTTGTTCCTCTCTCTCTCTCCTCTCTCTCTCTCCTCTCTCTCTCTCTCTCTAGTGCAGAAAGAATCAGCTTCAGCTCTTTGACAGCATTGTTCAGAACTTTGAGTCGAATTATTCTTCAGTACTCTGTGAAAAAAGAAACTTCCATTCATTCATTTACCTCAAAGAAGTTGGTGTTACCTTCATCCACCTCATGTGAAGAAAACTGACTTCTCCGTTTTAAGAGCTTTCACTTCTTCATTTCGTTTGTATACGCATAAAATACAATATCTATACACAGATTATGATCTATGTTTAACACAGTTGTCATGAAGGGTCTGGCTGAAATTTGACTTGGTGATCATTTTCTTTTTCATCCGACAAACGTCCTTTCGCCTTTCCACCATGCAACGTTCACAGGCAGGGCCAAGCCCCTTATGTTTTTGCTGCAGCCGACGCAGATGCACTTCTTGTGCTGTGAGCAGTAAACTGTTCTGTCTTGTATCTGCTTCCACAAATGCCAAATTCCCCCAGCGTGATACATAGTCTCTAATCACAGGTATACATCGTTTAGCCATAGTCTTAAACAACTCATGACCTGTGTTTAAGTCTTTGATTCTTTCCAAATACTCTTTCAAATGCGTAACCAAACATATAGTCAAAAGACTGTTTCTAAATATCTCTGTACCGGTTCAAACAGTGCACCAGTTTAGGACATTTCTGATAGTGCAATCACACATTTACTTTCATGCTATTTGACCCTCTTTCTCTTGAAGGAGTGAAGTGCTTGTCCTCCTTGTTCTGTAGCTAGGGTCATCAGCACAGAAATGAGTTGGGAGCTTTCTTTCAGGGATAATTTTTTAATATCAGGGAGAGATTCGAAATAACTTTAAACATCACCCACTTCCCACGTCTTAATATTTTGACTGAAAACTGCTTTAACTAATCTGTACACTGCAGGATGGTTGCCGAGTGTTTCATCTTGTTCTAATTCTAAATAAAGCGACAAGGTACTTCTTCTGGTCTTTTTTGCACATAAGTGCGCTAAGAAATTCACATTTCCCCAGCCGATTTTGACCACCGCTCTTACTTAATGTGCACATTTCTTCCATTTTTCCACGTAGCAGTTATAAGATGTTAGAGTATCTGGTTCCGATGAACTTAAAGATCTGTGGCTTGGTCTGATAACCCTTGTTCTCTAACACAGCCCCTGACATGTATTATGTCATTATTTTTAAGTTTCTCTTCAGCAGCAGGTGTTCCTTCCTGGAATAGTTTGATAAGCAAAGAAATATGTTTCTTGTTGATGAAACAGGTACCTGGACTAGCATCTTCATCACAACAGGCCAGCATACTTGTATTGACTGCTAGGACACCACAATCACTCCCACAGCCTGGTTCATCATCTGCAGCACCTGGTCAATAACACTGAAAGGAGAAAAAAAATAAAAGAGGTGTGGCCTTTTTAGGAAATGGAAAAAAACACCAGCGATGAGTGCCTCTGGGACTGATTTGTGGAAACATAATATGGAAACAGCTTACTCAGTCTTGAAGCAAAGAGGTCCAATATAGAGCCAACTTGCAAGAGTATCAGTGCTTTGTTTTTACACAAGACTGTCAAGTTTTCAGTCTGCATATAGGTTTGTCTGGATTCCTTGTCTGCTGCGGTATTTTCTTTCGCTGAGATTTGTGCTGGTGATAAAGACACCCTATGAAATAAACACCGCTTCCGGATGGAAACTGTGATTTCATTGGATGACTTAGGGTGGCTGGATCCCACGTGACCACTGCAATATACTATCAATTAGTACTCGCACATTATACCAGTTTCAACTGGGTGTTAAAACATTTCAACTCGAACAAAGCTGCTTTCAACTCCAAATAGTAGATGTGAAATTCTGGTTCTACAGGCAAGCCCTACCCGACTGTTCACCATTGCATGCACAACTCAGCCTGAAAGACTAGAACCTGAAGCAACAATAATCTCAGATTCTGATTGCTGAATACAATGAATTCTAAACGGTACGTCCTCAGTCTACCATCCTGATCTGCTTTACCGGCTGGTGATTGTGACTTACCAAAGCTGCCTGTATAGGTTTTCAATGCAGTTTCTTTAACACAGGGGGCCGAGTTTCATGACGGGGAACACTGCCATTTTCTCCATGGCAGTACGCAGATTAAATAACGTTTTACTATACATTTTGAATTTCCTGTCCTCAGAATTTGTGTTTACTATGTTCAGTGTACCACTGAAATGTTTCTGATTAAAAATCGATATTTTCAAAATTTTCTTCCGACACGGGAGAATCACTTGAAATTCTAAAGGTCTAATCACAAAAAAATCACCACTAAGTAGAAAGTAAGTATCATCATCATCAGCAGAGCCTTTACCTGTCTCCCCCACACACACACACACACACACACACACACAACATTCGCGCGCGCGTCTGTCTGTATGTCTGTCTGCCTGTATCTGTCTGTCCATCGATCAGAAATGTATCGATTAATAAAAAAAAAAAGACAACATTAATTGATTAACAAACAGACACATTCAGTTCTTAACAAGAATATTCAACCCTCCACAACATGAAATACAAAAACAAAGTGTTTGAACCGAACATACAAAATCAAAGGAACAAATAAAACACAAATTCCCTGTCACCTGTTTTTGTAATTAACGCATTTATATTCTAGCGAACACAACAAACACAATTCGTTTTATTCACACGGATCAACATTACACGACGCATTAAGCTTTATTTCCTCGGGTAAAGGTCGCACTAAACACACTCTCCAGAGATATGAGAGCTCCTGCGGTCTTTTCATTCTCGGCTGAGAATGTGAAGACTGCACGTGCTAGCACGTTATCATCGCAACGCAAAACCCGTAGGTTCCACGTGCTTTTCGTCTCTCCCGCATTGTTGCACCGTGACAACTTAAACGGTGTAACCTCACTTTTTGTTCCCTCCGTTACCACGGACAGATTTTCATGACAATAAGTGGATCGGCCATCGCTCCATCTTTTCTTCACTAATTCATCATCATCATCATTAGAAACGTTTGTCGTCAATGAGTAAGTGACAGCACACCATGTTGAATTTGAGAATATTGCAGTTTCTGTGTGATTTATTAGATAAAGACACTATTTTTGGTCCCCGAAAATAACGACTGAACATTATTAAAAAGAAGTGTTTGCGTGCCATTTGCCCTTGTTTGCATCGATGATTAAATCGATGTTTAAACTGATGCTGAATTAGAAATCTCGTCTTTTTGTTTCTGATGTTGATATGTTGTGGCCCGCCATTCGTCAAATTCAGTGAACCTCTTTGCTATTGGTCCACTCAGCCTGCCTTATGTGGTGGCACTTTTTCAATGATCTCGGGCTGTCCTGACACGCGGCGTCCGTTCTCTCAAGTTTATGCTTCTCTTTATTGAGAACTTGCACTTTTTGTTGGTAGACAGTAAACTTCACGATGATGGGAAAGCCCAGTCTGGAGTTCGCAAAGAGTACCGGGTCAAAGGTCACATCTCAAGGAAGCTGTAAGCGAAGGGCTGCATCATTAAGTCTTTCCAGTCAGCAGCAGTTTTGATCTGGTTCCTGGGAAAACCGTCGTAGATTAAGTTATTGCCCTTGACCAGACGCCGGGATGTAATAGCGTCGCAGATTGCAGACTGGCTGGTCGTGAGTTCGATTTTCCTTACAGCCATAATTATATTTGTGCACTTTTTCTTATCCTGGACGGCTCATATTCAGAGTTAAGTTTGCTGTAGGTTCAAATAAAAAACGGAAATCACACAGTTTGGTTTCAGTCATTTTACAGATGCGTCTCTGAAAGTGTTGGTCAAATCTCTTGCTCAACACTACAGGTGCATGTATCTCTCGGGCCTGTGCGGCGCCGGGATATGCTATACAAGTAAGCACAGAGTACAGCCATTTCATGTAGCCTCTGACCAGAATGGAGTTCCATAACATTATTTTCATCATTCCCATCCTCATTGATCGGCATCAAAAATGTAAAAAAATATCATGCCTGCTCATGGTGACCTTAGCTTGAATTCCCACTCCGTACCTATGTCCTCAGTGAGTTCGTGTCGAGGTCATCGGTAAAGGCAAATTCACGGGGACGTGTACTTTCCCTGTCAGATTATAGTTTGTCTTCTGTGGATCCTCGTTTTGCTGAAGAGAACTGCACACCTGCCCCCTTTTCAAGCAAGGACACGCATGACGTGCGTCTCTTACTTCACATCGTCTAACGGAACGCCTGGTGACGTCTTCATAGTGCAAATCATGGTCATTTTGTTGGACAAAGTTAGGGGGTCTCATGCAGACTGGTTAGAGGCTCTTCCCTGGCCGTTAACGAGTCGTTTCATCCTGGTTCTGCCGCCGCTCTTCCCAGAGCTGACGACTCTGGCCTTGTCATAGGAGGAGCGCAGCCGAGTCTGGGGCTGCTCTTCACATCATTATGTCGCAGATGAAGACTCCCCCTTCCCCCCACTCCCCCCCCCCCAACCGCACCCCCCCTCCCCCCAAAGATAAAGAAAGAATAGGAGCAAACCTACAAAAGCACCATCTCTGACTGAACTTCAGCAGGGCGAGGGCAACGCAGTTTTCCACGTGGCCTTCTTGCACATGAAAGCCAAAATTACTGGCAGAAAACAGCCACGTGATTGTCGGGAATCCGCTGAAGCAAATGGCACGGTAAGCATGATGGCTGTGGTCAGTTCTGAAACAGTTTACTTTCTTTGTCCGCAGTGAACCAACAAAACTGCGTGGAAGACTGAACAGTGCGACCCTACAGAAGAAGCGACAAATTCGACCCTTCGCCCGAGCGAGCGAGCGAGCGAGGAGAGAGAGAGAGAGAGAGAGAGAGAGAGAGAGAGAGAGTTTGCTTTTAGGACCTTAGTCCATTGTGGAGGGGTATATGAACTGCGTTTATGAAGATATCTAACGAATTCAAGCTAAACACACACGAGAATATCAAGAAGAGCATTTCAAACAGTCATAGCTTGTCTGACTGTAAATGCTTTATACACAAAAAGTTACATTTTTCGGTGTCGTCGACGATAATAATAAATTCAAGTTGAACAGTGAAGGACATCTAAAATATTTAGGGTTCATTTACTTATGGGCAACAAAGAACAAAATGCACCTAATTTCACCAGTCATAAGCAGAATTAATCTAAAACTGTGTATCACTAGGTCGGAGATGACTAATCTTAACTTAGTAGTATATGTTTTGGATCTTTATTTATATCCAGATACAAATTAAATGGAAACATTACACAAAATTATATGCAGGCTGGACGTAACATAAGATTGCATACATTGAGACCATCTTTGCCATTGATAATCGGTTAAATGTTGTTGGTCTGCTGACTTTGATCTTGCCTTGATGAGAAGGGAAGAAAATGCAACATAATCAAAGCAGAAAAATAAGTATACATTCATGCCCGGATACACAGGCACAATTGACAGCTTCGCTATTAATCGAATAGTGCTGTTAAAACGTATGGCTATTGAGATGCAGCGATTAAAAAAAAAAAGTACAATTGACACGTAGCGCTAATGGAGGTAGAGTTAATGGTACCTAACGCTAGTGGCACGTCGCACTAATGAAATTGTGCAAATGGTACATAGCGCTATTGGTACAGTACGTAGCGTCAGTTCAGTTCAGTTCAGTGGTTTATTTAATGTCTTTTCATCGCCAGATGATATTAGACACTTACCAAAAACAACAACAACAAAAAAACTTCACACTCAACCTATCATCCATGTTAGTACTTTCAAACCCACATCTGATTTATGCATATTTACATAAGAGAAATACCCTAGTGGTACACAAAATTGTTGATCTTAATAAAAAAAAATTGCAACCTGTGACTGCAAAATGACCATGGCAATTTCAGCAACATATGAACCATAGAAAACAGTATTGACACGTTGGTAGCGTCCATGACATGTATTGCTGTGAGGCCTAGTTCTATCCACATCACCCAACGCGAGAGACAGGTGAGCACACAACCGGTGCTCCGTTAACTTTGTTCCCGTTTAGAGGATAAGTACGTTCAGTACGTGCACTGTCAACCTTCTGTCTGGATTCCCACCAAACGATGTCCTTTTCTGAGCAGGTCAAAGACCATCATGTATTGGTTCATCATCGCGGTCTTGCCTATGTTGTTTGCCCGTTCAGTGCTGTCCAGTCGAGAAAACCTGAAGTTGTCCTTGGGTTCAAGGCTCTGCTCCACGTCTCCGCAAACTGCTTCAAAACATGACGGTGAGGAGCAGGCCAAGGGTGACACCGTCCAGTCTGTTCCCAAGTGTCAACATGGCGATCCGCGCGGCTTTTTCTTTCTTTCTTTCTCTCTCCGCACCCCTCCCCCCCCCCCCCCGCAACCCCCCTGCCGTGGCACAGTTTAAAAAAAAAGGAATGGGACATCACTCGAGATACAAACCGAGTCGACGACATGATGAAGGGGGGAGGGAGAGGGGGGTAATGCTGGCAAAACATGACGACCTAACCCGGCTTCTGTCCCCTTCAAATGACAAAATTAGCGGGACATCATGACATGCGACTTGCGTGCCTCCGTGTCACGCCACGACAGCACACACACACACACACACACACACACACACACACACACACACACACACACACAGAGAGAGAGAGAGAGAGAGAGAGAGAGAGAGAGAGAGAGAGAGAGAGCACTGGCCCATTTGAATGGGAACTTGGTGTATTCGTTCACGTTAAAGATTATGGAAACAAAAGATTTTTTTTCAGGAACTGAAACCAACAATTAAAAGATCAGTATCTCTCTAGTCTTAAACGGCTCAAACACATGAAAAAAGACCTAATTCCTCATAATCTGACATCTGTCAGAACCAAGCAGAAACTGTATGTGGAACGAACGATAACGGGGGGTCTATAAGATTATGGGATTTATTATTTTTTTGCGAGTGTCTCCAAGAACGGGACAAGAAAAATCAATTGTACTTCATTTCCTCACCCTGTATGTGAAATGCGCATACTAAAGAGTTCGTATTTCAAAACACGCCAACTCTAAACTCAGCAAAAGGTCGTTTTAAAGAATTTTGTCAATCAAATCTAAATAGTTTGAAAAAACACTAAATCTGTACAAACTATATCATGTACCTGTCAAATATTTGTCAATGATATTCAGCTAACGTTTGGAGACAAACACAAATAAACTTTGTGATTTCCAACATACTGAATCATACGTACGCCACTCCCCCCCCCCCCCCCCTTCAAAACCCCTCTCAGATCACATTTTAGAAACAACTCGTTTTCCATTTAAATCCCATATAAACAATACATTTCATGTAATTTATGGAGCAGTCAACAACGACCCATGTACAAAAGCTTTAGCCGACATAAAAAATATCTGACTTCTGAACTACAAGCACTGGTAGTGCATTTATCACCCCATACTCCAAATCATTATAATTAAGCTTGTGCGGACCGAGACAAACAAATTACAAGTCTTTTGTCTGGTTATTTGTTTTCTGTGTTAACTGGCGGATTTATTTTAAATTTCTCGTAACATTTGTTTCAATTTCCGCCTGCAGTCACCTCACTTTGAAAGTGACTTTAACCAGACTGCTTTGGCAGTGTCCCTTTGCTACACTACAGGCCCATTCCAATTTTTCCTCCCCTTGACCAAATAAAATGACGTCACGATCCAGCGTCATTTTTGGCCCTCTTGTCATGAAGAGGGGACTAGTTACATCGATCTTCCCCCCTCCTACCCCTGCCTCTCTTCCTCGCCAAGTCTGGGTTGACAAAAAAGCCATGTACTGAGACACAATACATCAAAGCACACACAGCTTACAAAACCTTTGCCAGTAGCATTTGTCTATTTGGTAGTCACAAGACACTGCCAGCATCAAAAGGAGTTCTACGACGGCTTCATAGATTTAAAGAAAGCGTTCGGCAGACTCTCAGAGGAGACGTATTGACTAAAATGGAGACATTTTGAAGAAATTCAACACCGAATAAAAGCTAATCAACAGCAGACAGCAACCATACTCCAAAGTGATCAGGACTGTACATTCACAGGCTACTTTTGGACAGTTATTCCACACTTCGGTTGGAGTTCGTCAGGACTTCCTTCGATTTCCCACACTTTTTAACGTATTCCTGGTGCGCATCATGAGTGTTGTACTTGAAGATCACATCAGCACAATCAGCACTGGACGACTAACCTTACAAACCGTCACCTCGCAAATGACGTCAATGGAATGGCAGGCAGTGAGATCTACCGAGATTGTTAAAAGACATGAGCCGAGCAGCAAATTTTTTATAGGGGCGGCAATTTAGTTTGCGGAAAATATGATAGCAGCGTCCAAATTTCACGAGTGTCAGTAGTTCATGGAACACCGAGCACCCAGTTCTACAGCTGTGTGATTTTTTTTTTTTAAAGAATTAAAGTCCGCTAGGGTTGCAATGCATTGCATACAACGTTTTACTATGTATTTCAAAACTGCCCGGACAATTTCAGAGTGGCTTAGATCAGATAAGCGCCAATAAACAAACAAATAAACAACGTCCTAAAAGACAACATTTTCATCGACGCGATTCAGTAACTCGATATATTAGACTGCAGATTTGAACAGTATTAGTTTATCCTTTTTTCTGAGATTCGTATCACTGGGATTTGCAGTGCACTAACTCAAAGTTTGAAGCTGTTGTGCAAGACAAAAGTGAAGCAACGAATGCCACAATTTTATCAACACAGAATCCCCCCCCCCCCCTCCCCAAAGCTACCAGTTGCCTGGAAATTGCACAATGTTAGCACAGATTATGAACAAAATCGCACAACCGATTTTTCGAAAACAGTCAATAACTAGCCTCAGCTAAAAAAAAATCTAAGGACCTTGAAGTAGGAAGGTCATGGTGATCACCAACACCTGTATCCTATTGCCCATGACAATGCTATTTCTACCACAATAGCGATATGCTCTGATGGTGGTGATGAGTGTAGGCAGTTACGTAGTGTTAGAAACTCTTGGACACACCCGACTTTGGTTGTATTCTGACATTGAAAGAAAGACGAATTCTAAACTGACTACGAAGACAAGTACGATGACAATGACGACGACAACGGTGATGATGATGATGATGATAATGACGACGACGATGACGAAGGTGATGATTATGTTGATGATGATGATGATGATGATGATGACAATGATGACAATGATAACGATTTTAATGTTTGAGTCATAATAGGTCTGCATTGGTAGATCTGTGTCCTTGCCCAGGAAAAACGCCTTCATGAGCCTATGCTAATCTTGCATATTTAGGCTTGATTACGACAGTTTTTTTGGATGCTGAATCCATCTTCCCAGCTCCATACTGCGCACCCAGATTGCATAATATAAATGACCTGTCAAACCTGTAACCAAAGAGCATACGAGCACACATGGCGACTATTAGTCTGCAGTAGACACGTGTACGTGACCCGCCGGCACAGAATGTCACACAGAGTAATATTCTGTAACGTGGTAACACTTTATGCCGCAACTTTGGGACGAAATGTCTCCGGGTGGCATTTTGTACCTGGGTAGTATTTTTTTCTACCACACCAGGGCTCTTCATTCGCCTGTGCTCCCAGCCTTTCCTATAGGTGATACGGCATAAAAATGAATAAAAAGGGTGGATGAAAAAGGCAAAGTGGTAGAGAAGAAGAAGCATGAAAAGACTGCACCGGTAGATAGACATGGCAGAAGATACAGGGGAGGGGGGGGGGGGGGGGGGGGGGGGGGTTGACGCAGGCGTTTGGGAACAATGGAATCTAGTAGCTGTCACCGTCTTACGGAACAGCCTGACACAGACATCACGTGGCCATGATCTGTTGAAAAAGCTGTCGACATTGACAGAAGAAAGAGCGTGACACAGATGTGAAGTAGCTAGTAATAATCTGTTAACAGCTGTCGACATTTTACAGAGGAGCATGACACAGACGTCACGTAGCATCGTGTTTGAATTTCATTACCTGATCACCAGACTGCATTAAAAAGCTACTAATTGTTGAATGAGCAAAAACATATATAAACTTTTGAAGAACAAAGACAGGTGAATTAAATCATAAAGGTTGAAAGAAAAAAAACACCCTCGAGGACATTTAAAGGAATACCCCAGCAAAGGGCAGGGCCATAGAGGGTGAGAGGAGAAGGGACATTACTTAGATAGCATGACCAGAAGTCAGTCTGATCCTGCATCCCCCCTTCCCCCACCCCCACTCCACCTTCCTTCTCCACTTCCGCATAGGTTTTTTTTTGTTTGTTGCCTTTCTTCAGATAAAATGCTGCATACTTCTTGACATCGCAATGTGAAGGGAATGCACGTAAAAGACAACTGTTTGTTTCCAATTCCTGTTGCAAAATTAAGGACTCGTCAGGAGCTGATTAGTATTCTTTTTTTCTTGCAAAGGATGATCAAGAATCAGCTGAAAAAGTTAAAGGAATCGTCTACAATAATTACACATGCTTTTTGCCATTGCGAGTTTGCAACGTTTTTGTCACTGTGTTGTCGTGTGGGTTGGGAGTGGCCTACATGGGTATGAGGTCATCGGACTGTTTGCTGTCCTGTGCTCTGCATCAGTTCACGGACGAAGAAAAAAAATAGAAAGTAAACTGAAACACAAACAGAAAACAATAGAATAAACCAAGAGATGTCGCTATCGTCACGTTTTGTTGACACTTTTTTCTTTTTTCTTCTCTGCTTCTCCTGATCTCCCTCTTCCTGTTTCACTTCCTCCTCCTCCTCCTCCTCCTCTCCTTCCAACCTCTCTATCCTCTTCTCTTCTTCTTCTACTTCTATTTCTCCTCTCCCTTTCATCTAGTCCCTGATCTCGCTATCAGCCCCCCCCCCCCCCCTTTCTCTCCGACTTTCTCTTTGTCTGTCTGTCTCTCTCTGTCTCTGTGTCTGTGTGCCTCCGTCCGTCCATCCATCCGTCCGTCTGTCTGTCTGTCTCTCTAGCTCGCTCGCTCTCTTCCTCTCCTCCTCCTTCTATTTCCACAACTACTTATCTCTCTTTTTACCCCCCCTCCCCCCCCCCCCCCCCTATCCTCTGTCTCCTTCAGCCTTTTTCGCCAGTGACTATACAATAAATCAAATCCTGAATGTTTCCTCTAAGCCCATTTACACGCGCGTGCTCGCGTTTCTGCCTGTCAGGTCCTGTGACGATTCTAACGTTTGGCCTTGAACTATTTATGACCTCATTTGTTTACCTCTAAAGTTCGCAGTCACTTGTTACGTAGTGTGTGTGTGTGTGTGTGTGTGTGTGTGTGTGTGTGTGTGTGTGTGTGTGTGTGTGTGTGTGGTGTTTTTAG
>CM065717.1:30339820-30342320 GCA_033310375.1 Conus canariensis
AGCAATGACAAAGGAACATCTGCACTCTCCATTTCTGTCGCCTCTTCCACCCATCCTCGTCGCCGTTCCCAACCCCATCCCCCCCACTCCCTCCCACCCCCCTCTCCCTTCGAGCCTGTTTTTTTTTTATTTCTTTTTCTTTTTATGTGTGTAAGAAATGGGACTCACAAACACTGGCAGACAAAACGGCTCGTTCGGACGTGTTTGGGGCCGGGGACAGTAATAGTACAGACCAGCACCTGAGCGGAGGCAAGGAAGAGATAAACTGACTGTACCAGCGCACCATGTGTGTGCGAACCCAGGGCGTTTCAGCCCCTGCCGCCAGCCAAGCAGCGACTATTTCAGTCGTCCGTTTACCCATTAGTACACAGAAGTAGTGACTGTTTCGGTATGCGATGTACTTGGGTGTTCATGGACTCTTGTGTTGTGTGTGTGTGTGTGTGTGTGTGTGTGTGTGTGTGTGTGGTGTGTGTGTGTGTGCACACGCTCGCGCGCGTGTGTGTAACATAAGATGAGGGGAAGGAAGGGGGTAAGATGGGTCTGAGGGGGGACAGGCCTGACGTTAAGTCGCGTGGCTTTTGAAAGTTGTTCATTGATACTGCAAGACCTGGCTGGTGGACAAGAACAAAGTTGACTCAGGCTGATTTCTGCCAGATGGAAACATGACACAGGGACTTCCAGCGAGGTAGTGTGGATCTGATAAAGGTCGAACTGTGCATTGCCTGCTTGAATAGCTCAGATACTTCAAAATACTGTGTTCGGTATCGAATCCCATACAGCAGAAATGGCCATTTTCGATGTATATTATGATGGATTGCTACAATAATATTCTGTGCATTTTGATTGACTATACCACCTCATGGTTCTCGATCTTTCTATAATGTTCCATGAATTTAATTCACGTGGATGGCCGTTCTGTGTGGGTGTTAGTGATCTGTGAGACCCCCCCCCCTCCCCCTCAACTTCCGTAGGGGATTATTCTGAGGTGATCGTTGACGGTACACTTGATTATAGCTTGATGTTACGACGAAGACTCAAACTTCTGCCTGTTGAAGACATTTCAGCACAGGTAGGACGCTGACTTTCGTGAAGAAGAAGAAGAAGAGGTTCTTATCTCCCTTTTTAATCACATTTTAAATGGTCGACTCTGTAACAAGTTGAAAGTGTCCACTTCCAGTTGAAGATTCACAAAACCAGTCTTCTTGAAACATCGAAAACAAAAATCTATAATTATTACACTGCTGTGAAGCAATTACTGATGTGAGGCCATTCTCGATCTGTTTGTAACATCTGACCTGAGTACCCGGCGCATCTGTTTGTAACATCTGACCTGATACGGCCATTGTTGTAACTCTGACCTTGAGTACAGTGCCATCTGTTTGTAACATCTGACCTTGAGTACCCAGTGCCATCTGTTTGTAACATCTGACCTTGAGTACCCAGTGCCATCTGTTTGTAATATCTGACCTTGAGTACCCAGCGCCATCTGTTTGTAACATCTGACCTTGAGTACCCAGTGCCATCTGTTTGTAATATCTGACCTTGAGTACCCAGTGCCATCTGTTTGTAATATCTGACCTTGAGTACCCAGTGCCATCTGTTTGTAATATCTGACCTTGAGTACCCAGTGCCATCTGTTTGTAATATCTGACCTTGAGTACCCAGTGCCATCTGTTTGTAATATCTGATCTTGAGTACCCAGTGCCATCTGTTTGTAACATCTGACCTTGAGTACCCAGTGCCATCTGTTTGTAATATCTGATCTTGAGTACCCAGCGCCATCTGTTTGTAACATCTGACCTTGAGTACCCAGTGCCATCTGTTTGTAACATCTGACCTTGAGTACCCAGTGCCATCTGTTTGTAACATCTGACCTTGAGTACCCAGTGCCATCTGTTTGTAACATCTGACCTTGAGTACCCAGTGCCATCTGTTTGTAACATCTGAACCTTGAGTACCCAGTGCCATCTGTTTGTAACATCTGACCTTGAGTACCCAGTGCCATCTGTTTGTAACATCTAACCTTGAGTACCCAGTGCCATCTGTTTGTAACATCTGACCTGAGTACCCGGTGCCATTGTTCAAAGTAGGCTTCAGACATGATTTCCTGTACGTCGAATCCTCCAAATGACACTGATTCACATCCACTGCGCGTTCATCCTGTCCCGACCGAGGGATTCACGTTCAAGTGGCTGTTCTCTGTTTGCTCACAAGCACAGACCTGTATGAAAATGCACGTGCCTTTGTATCAGTCAAATCCCTCTGGCTCGATCCACGGCCGAGTGAGAAATAACCAGGTTCGCATATCGAATACAGATGTTCTACTTATGTTTCGCTGTGAACTAGGAGTGATAGAGAGAGAGAGAGCGCAGACCTCGTCAAAGTCGAACGGATTATGGATTCTCACGGATCTGTGCTTTGATCCAGATCCGCAATCCACACAGAGCCACACCGAAATGTACTGGCTTTGTCCTTGACCCGCAGCTCATGTTTTCTCCAA
>CM065717.1:30347320-30349820 GCA_033310375.1 Conus canariensis
AGGGCTTTCATTGAGGACCTGCTCAGCCTGTACGTTAACCACTCGCTGGTCCACAGGGACGCTGACGTGGACACTGAGAGTGTGGCGGAGGACAGCGACCTGGACGACCACAATGGGTCACTCTCTGCTGTTCCCGGCGGGCACGGGGAGCCTCACCCCAGCGACCTCACTGGTCATCTGTATCCTGGTCATCCCCCAGACCCGGCGTGTGGTTACCCGTGTGACCCTGCCGAAGACCTGTACGACAGAGACCACATCTACCACAGCGGCCCTCACACCGAGGTCTTCCACAGCGACACCGCCGATGACGTGTCCCACAGTGACCACGCCTACCACAGCGACCACACAGACGACACGTACCACAGCGACCACACCCACGAAACAGACTCCGATCACCAAGACCCCGGTGACCCCAGCCACCTCAATCATCACCACCACACGGACGATTTTGCCCGCGGTGGTGACACAGACTTGCCTTCCCCGGGCGACACTAGCCACTACAGTTACCATGGTAACAGCAGAGACTGCGGTCACCTAGGTGACCTTTCAGACCACGTTGGTGGTGGTGGTGGTGTTGGCTTCAAAGATCTCGTTCACAAAGACGACGGGAACGATGGTGCCATAGACACGATGTGTTACGCAGACCATACAGAACATCGCTGCTACATCGATTTGACGTCACACGGTCCCTTCGGAGATCACACGGACCGCGGGTACCACAGTGACCACAGTGACTGTGTGGAGCTGGACTGTCTCAGTGTGTCTCCTAGGTAACAAAAGAATCGGTCTGTGAATCAGTGGGAAGGTCACAAATGACATCGGCCCACGAACTTGCATGCCACAATCAGTAACGTACAATGATCAACTGTTGGCACAGTAATGCGGTATCCGCAGCTGTATATTACCCACACGTTTTCCACAGACATGCGCTTATCTGATGTTGCATTCCTGTCGCCGTTGCACTATGTTATAGCAGATTTTGTTTGCGCGGATTCAATACCTGTTTTCTAATACGATACTTCAACAGGCTGTACACCCCCACGTTTATTCTCTTGTCTGTCAGTTGCGTTAGAGTTACTTCCCTTAGTCGGTGTTACAACGGTGGTTTTCTTCCCATGTTGTCATGTTCCCAGAAAGGGTCAGGAAGGCGGTAGGGGTGGGGGGTGGGGGTGGGGGGGGGGTAGGGGTGGGGGGCGAAAAAAAGACGGTAGGCGAAGGGGTAATATGGGAGAGGGGGAGGTCTGTTGGCGTCATGTCAGCTCGTATATCTTTCGATTTGTGTCCTTTGCTTTCGCCGCTTCTATTTTTGCCGTGCAGATGGACATATTTCACAGGATGGCCAAAAAATCTTTTCACTGTTATAGATGCTGTTTGATGCTTCTCTCGGTCTCTCTCTCATACTTAATTGCCTCCCTGTCTTCTCTCTCTTCTCTCTCACACATATACTTAATTGCATCTCTGTCTCTCTTTGTCTCTGTCTGTCTGAACATGTTCGTTGGAATCTGTCCGCGACCATAGAATATTTATTTCATGCAGTTAACATTAACGCAGTACAAAAAGTAATAAAACACCTTCGTCATTGTCATTCCTATCGATCTTGTTTTTCTTTAAATCCGTCTCATTTTCCATCTGTGTATCGTTTCTGTTAATAGATAATGGTTGCCACAGAGTTTATATTTTCGCTGGGTGCCACAGTATTCTGTTGATGTCGCTTTTTCAGTATTGAAATTCTTCGATTGAATCGCCGAGACCTTTCGCTGTTTTTCGTTAACAACAGACCTGGACTGCAATAACAAGTTTTCTCTCACTGTAGTTGGTTGTGTGTCTTTCGAAGAATCAGCCAGTCAGTAGAATCTGCCTGATATGTATTTGCAGAATTCTTTGTCCAAATACTAAACGATAAGAGGAAAAAGAAGAAAAGGAAGGATAAGAGTAAAAGAAAAGTTTCCTATCAAATAAACGTATTCAGCACAACAAAAGAACGGGCGGCGGAATGCCAGAAAATAGCCACAGAAAGTAAAGGCAGCGAAAGTACAGTATGCAGCCATCGTGGCACCATGGCTTGCGTCACAGTTTTACGGACTAGGAGGTTGTGGGTTCGATTCCCATCAAATATATTTATTTGAGTGAGCTCTTGCCCAGAGTGGATTGTGCTATAGACTCGGATCAGAAGACAGGAACAACACAGCTGAATTTCGTTCATTTAGTGAACGCGTCCCTGAGAGTGTTGCTCGATTTCTTAACAGCCACAGTGGATGCCTTGATCTCCCGGGATGGGTTGGATATAGGATGTGTTATGAAAGGAAGCGTAGAGTTCAGACCTGTCATACAGTCTGTGGTCGGAGTGGAACTCCGCAGCGTCAGTTCTCTCATCCTCAACCTCATCCATCAGCATCAAAAACACCCTCCAGTTCTGTGTCGTCACTCCATGCTCTTGTCTGGCGCTGACGTCATTTAGGATTTCAGGTCTTTCTTCATGTTTTTTATGAGTTCGTCAGTG
>CM065717.1:30354820-30372320 GCA_033310375.1 Conus canariensis
TAAGTCATTCTCTTGAAGAATGCAATTTGGGGAGTATTGTTGTGTGCATTCTTTGTGTGTCTGAAGAAGAGATATTTGTCGAAACGTCACCAAGTTTGTACTGTGTGTTGAATAAGCCTCCACGTGCGTTCTGTTCTATATATTTGTTTGTATTTTGCCTGACGTTAATTTCACTCTCTGTGTGCCATGAGAGAAGGCTTCGCTGAAGAAGCCTGTGATCTCTGTCTGTCTGTCTGTCTGTCCGTCTTTCCGTCCGTCCGTCTGTCTTTCTGTCTGTCTGCCTGTCTCTCTCTTTCTCTCTCTCTCTCTCCTCTCTCTCTCTCTCTCTCTCTCTCTCTCTCTCTCTGTGGTCTTTTCAAATGTTTTCTGCTATGAAGTAGTCACATTTTTGCCATGGGCATGTCGGCGTCGCCGTCGGTTCTTTTTAAAGGTTTAAGAAAGTTGAAGTCTCATTAGACTAATAGCTGTTTGTAAAGACAGTGAACTGTCAGAGATTCATAATGTGTGGATCACAGCATGATGGAAGCGGAGATCACCAATCTCCTTCTGTCGCCTTTAACCGTCCCTGACTGAATCAGGTCCCCATTCACGGGGTGGGTGGACAGAGAGGGTTTGAACACGACAACACTCGACCTTACCAGTGGTTCGAACTGACGACCGCCAGCTCCGCGGTCACACGCTCTAACCGTGTGACCACGGGGGCCTCCTCTCTTTAATCTCTGTTCAATTCATACAGGAGACGGAGACCTTGATTTATGATCTCATCTTATGTTACCATCTCCGGACGTCGAGTTTGGAAATGGGGGATGGGGAGGGGGGCGGGGGGGGGGGGGGGGGGGAGGGGGGAGGGGCGGAAGGGGGCGAGGGGAGGGCAGAGAAAAAAAAAAGTCCAAAGCGATGTTTACACCGTACGTGGGAGGAGTGGGGGTGGGGGGGGGGGGGGCGGGAGAGCTGACGGTCGGTTTCCTCACAAATCGTCAAGATCCACGTGGATCATCACCATCGCTGGTACAGGGAGTTCATCAGGGTCAATAGTGACACTGCCACGATGAACCTCTCCACCAGCTGTCGTCATCACAGACGATTGTGAGCGAGTACCTGAGTCGCGACATCTCTTTCCACTCCACCCCGCCATGTTGTCTGTCTGTCTGTCCACCTCTTTCTGTGTCTGACCTGTCTTATCTTTCTCTGCACTGTTTCTTTGAGAACGGTTTGAACAGAGCACTCATGATCTGCACTGTTTCTTTGAGGATGGTTTGAACAGAGCACTCATGATCTGCACTGTTTCTTTGAGGACGGTTTGAACAGAGCACTCATGATTTGCACTGTTTCTTTGAGGACGGTTTGAACAGAGCACTCATGATTTGCACTGTTTCTTTGAGGACGGTTTGAACAGAGCACTCATGATCTGCACTGTTTCTTTGAGGACGGTTTGAACAGAGCACTCATGATCTGCACTGTTTCTTTGAGGACGGTTTGAACAGAGCACTCATGATCTGCACTGTTTCTTTGAGGACGGTTTGAACAGGGCACTCATGATCTGCACTGTTTCTTTGAGGATGGTTTGAACAGGGCACTCATGATCTGCACTGTTTCTTTGAGGATGGTTTGAACAGGGCACTCATGATCTGCACTGTTTCTTTGAGGATGGTTTGAACACAGCACTCATGATCTCGACCAGCGCAGATTTCGATATTACTTTTTCTTTTCTGTTTTTGTCTAAGTATAGTTACTAGATCTTTTACTGTGGCTCCTATGATGGGTGAGCGAACTTCGTCGTTTGTGACTAACTCACTATGGGAGACTCGGGGTATTTGACGGATTCTGGATCATCTACAACAGCACAAATGGCACCCGATGGTCGGATGGAGAGGGTGGGGGTGGAAGAAGGGGCAGAAGGTGGAGGGGGGAGGGGGGGTTAGGGCTGGATGTGTTGAAATGAACTCCGAAGCAGACAGAGTATGCTGGTTTAGAGTTTCGCCAGGTTTGGGATGATTCAGTACTGTTATAGGTCAAGTGTCGGAAATGCTTCGCGCAAAGTCACGTGCGCCTGTTCCTGTTACGGCACAAATTGTCACCCGGCACAAATTGTCACCGCAGACGATGTGTGCCGGACGTGACTGCACAAATGAACTCCAGGCACAGATGGTTCCTGGCCACAATTTGTGTTTCACCCGAAGGCACACATTTTCTGCTCTGACATATACTGTCGCCGTCACATATTTTGTGTAGTAATCACCGCGACCGTCCTCCCAGCTGTCCATATGTCTGTCCCGTGTAAATTTTTGAAAAGTAGCTGAACTAATTTCCATGCAAATATTGTGATGATGACATGATACAGAGATCTCATCTTTTTTCTTCCCCCGTTCCTCCACCCTCACCCCTTCCCCACTTTGTTTTTCTTTAAATCTTTGCCAAGTCATTGATTAATGACGGTGGAATAGTTAGCCTGCACTACTAAATTGTTCAACAAAATACAGAGACCTTTCAATTGTCGCTATATACTGTAGTTTGCGTATTACTGACCTACCGCTATCACGTTTTGTTTGAAGTCACTTTTTATGCTGTAATAGATGCAAGTCAATCACAGGGGAAGAGGGCCTGGGTTAGTTGGTAGAGCGCCGTGCTTCGGTTCTGATAACTGGAGTTTGACTTTCACATAATGCTAGCAATCAAACTGTAGGTTGTCACACTCCATCTGAATGGTTCATCAATACTGTGATTCAGTGTAGCAGATTAAGGTCCCAATGTCCGCCCACTGTGCCCCAAAGTACGCTTTGGTAACGAGGGGTTTATCTGATCAACATGATTTCCTCGGAGTGACGCCGCAGAAGGGAGTACGTTTCTAGACCGGTGTAACAGCCCATTTTTACGCCCCTCTGGAACTTACCCCGGGGTAAGTCTGGGCTAGCCTGCTTTTACCCCCGGGGGTCATTCCAGGACTAGCTAGAACTTACCCCCCCCCTAGTTGGAACTTACCCCCGTGGGGGTAAGTTTTGGCTAGCCTGGATTTACCCCCCCCCCCCCACCCGCAAGGTTCAATCTGGGACTATTTGGAATTTTCCTCCACCCCACCCCACCCTTCAAACAAGGAAGGTTATTCAGGGTTTTCATCTGCCTTTTCCCCAACACGCACACCCGCCTTAAAAAAATGTGTTAGCCTGCATATTTACACCCCCTCTCCCATTTCCTATATACAGTCAGTTGGGTTTAGACAGAGTGTAGTTCTAGACTCTTCTCAATTGATGGACCTCCTACTTCCCTACCCCCCCCCCCCCCCCAACACACACACACACACACCCTGGTTCACTAACAGATACGTATTAACATTTCTCGCGCTAGCTTACACGCGTGGGTCAATATTCGGGTGTGTGAGTACGCCCGTGCATGCGTGGGAAAGAAAGACGGCTACATGCCAATGTGACCAAGTGCCAATGTGACCAAGCGTAGTTGTGACAAAATGTTGTGACCACATGTCGTTGTGACCAAGTACCGTTGTTGCTTCATCCCGGTTTGCCTCTTTTAACTATTTACAGCTATTTAGAGTCTCTTGAGTACCTGTGTACCTTAGCTTGTACAATGCAGATGACAAGTGGTCAGTGCCACTGACCAGTGGTCATTATGACGTAAATCGGATATTTGAACTATTTAACAGCTAATTAGTGTTTCCCGAGTGCTTGCGTACCTTGTACAATGCAGATTACTTGTGGTCAATACCACTGACTACTGGTCATTATGACGTAAATCGGAGATTTTAACTATTTCACAGCTAATTATAGTCTCCCGAGTACCTTGTACCTTGTACAATGCAGACGACTGGTGGTCAGTGCCTCTGACCACTGGTCACTATGACTTAAATCAGATATTTCGACTATTTTACAATTAATCAAATCAGATATTTCGACTATTTTACAATTAATCAGTGTCTCATGAGTGTTTGTATACATTGTGCAATGCAGACAACCAGTGGTCAGTGTCACTGACCATTGGTCACTTTAATGTATATAAGAGATTTTAACTATTTTTACAGCTAATTAGTGTTTCCTGAGTGCCTGTGTACCTTGTACATTGTAGATGACTGGGGGGGGGGGGGGGGGGGTGTCAGTTCCAACAACTAGGTGTAAGTTCCAGCTAGTCCTGGAATGACCCCGGGGGTAAAAGCAGGCTAGCCCAGACTTACCCCGGGGTAAGTTCCAGAGGGGGGGGGGAAGAATGGGCTGTTACACCGGTCCATGTATCGGTCCTTCTCTCCTTCTTTTCTCCCATGAATGTCTTTGCAACAACCGGACACAGTTTGAAGAAACATGATGCGGGTGTCAGGGAGATGTCGGGGATTTGATACAACATTTAGGGCTTATCAGGTCACCACCGAGTGAGTGCAGTTATGTTTGGTTATATGCTTATGCATCTCTTCGCACGGGCGCAAGAGTAAACGCGCGCGCGCGAGCTCGAGTGTGTGTGTGTGGTGTGTGTGTGTGTGTGTGTGTGTGTGTGTGTGTGTGTGTGTGTGTTGTGTGTGTGTGTGTGTGTGTGTGTGTGTGTGTGTGTGTGTGTTTACTTGCATATGTATTTAAGAGCGCTTGCATGTGTGCTTGCATGTGTGCCTATTTGCATAATATGGGCATGCGTTTACGCGCGTATGTGTTTGCGTGCCGATGACCGATAGTACAGGCCACTACCTCGAGCATCAGTGGTCTGGGATTCGAATCCCGGTCGAATGAACCCGATAAATCAAAATGAAATACCTGCATCTGCCCACAGCTACCATCAGTGTAAGAATCAGTGTCAGATGTATCTTGGCTATGTGAATTAAAAACCTGTGTTGTGACACTCATCCATGAGTGGCAAGCACATCAGTTTGTCTGTAAGACTACAGCCTCTCGCCATCTGGAAGGGTAATAGTGCAAATGCGCGCGTAGAGACTTGCAAAAGAACATATACACATATACTCCAAGAGAGAGAGAGAGAGAGAGAGAGAGAGAGAGATGCGCGTGCACGTGCACGCACATGTGAGTGTGCAAGATAGATATATGAATTGAGAGAGAGAGAGAGAGAGAGAGAGAGAGAGAGAGAGAGAGAGAGAGAGAGAGAAAAGAGAGAGAGAGAGATGACGCGAGGGCGACGGCTTTCCAGATTAGGAGCCGAGATATTCTCGACCTAAAAGAGAATGACGACTGATAACTAGACTCGCCCGGTTAAAAATTGGCCATCAGGCTTTCAAGACTTAACTGACTAAATAAAAAAAGAACTTCCCAGCGACTATAGGCACTAGGGTGATGATGGCTTGCTGGGCAATATCTGTCTAGAATCCAGACTCGTCCAATCAGGCGTCGAGACGATGGCTGTATTAGGATTATCCCTCTGGAAGGCAGATTCGCTCAAAGCCAAACTATTTTTACATCAATCACTCAGCCCCCCTTCCCCTCCCCACCATCCCCACTGAGCCAAGCGGCTGCCTGGGCCTCATGGTAAACGTGTCTGTCATGTACAGCACACCGATGACGTCATAAAGATGTTCAACGCCGGTGGTCCAGGGAGTCCTGAAGAAAGCTGCTGATCTCCCACAGTAAGACCGTAGGTAAAGGCGTCTGTTAGGCTCTCGTACGTTTTAGCTGGATTTCTGCTGTCCTTGTCAAAAGACAACAGCGGTACGCGGTATCTATTAGTCTCTTGATCAGATTTTGTGTCTTTGATTCGCTCATTCATTTGTGTCCACCGTTTTCAAACACTGAGTTGAAGATAGTTTCCAGAGGGTGACTAAATGAATCAGTCTAACGGCACCCTTTCTGCTAAGAAGCTCTAAGAAAACAAATCATCAATGATGCCTCAGCGGCTCCGAGTCCCTGACTCTTGCGATAAGCTTCGTTGTGACTGGTCAGAGATCGATGAAAGAAGCCTACACATGGTGAACAATCATGCAGTGGTGCCTCATATGCCTCCTTGGCTGGCGATTGATGGTCATGAGATCAAATCACCATTGGCCTGTCACACTAACACCGAGTTTAATCAAATTGATCAGTTGCATGTGCCTATTGTGCGGGGGCTAAGGAAGCGTTGGCATAAAGGGACCGTAAACTAACAGACACAGGGTGGCCTTAGTCAGGACAAACTAGGGAACAATTCAGTAACAGACTCAATTAAAAAAAATACCGGAACGCCTTTACTTGGGGTAAAAAAAAAAAAGGTACACCCAGCACATACTGTTCCGCGGCCGACAATATGAGCCAGAAGCGTCAGTCTGTGCTGTAACGTCCAGCACAAACTGTCGCCTGTGACATTTTGTGCCTGGGTGACAATTTGTGCCATAACATTCACCCCATTTTGGGCCGAGGTTTTATGTTTATGAAGTGGCCCACGTTTTCGCGCATTGTGATAGTTTTGATGAATCCTTTGAGCCGATGTTGATGTTCTCGTTTTTTAAGGAACAGAAGAAAGTTTTCAAAAGAAGCATGGACAGAATCAATCATTCACGCCAAGGTTATGTTGTCACCCTTCGTCCGTCTGCTTATTTGTTTGTCTAACAGCGAGATGATGCAAAACTGCTGAACCTATTTTCATCAAACTTGTTGGAAACTGGTCTAAAGACGAATTCATAAAATTTGACGCGGAGTTTAATCAAAAGGCAGATTCAGAATCCATCTGACATAATCACAAACTTGATTATGGAAAAAAAAAATCGATCAGATTACAGATTCAGAATCCATTTGACATGAATACAAACTTGATAACGGGAAATAAAAAAAAAAACTGATTACTGAACCGAGTCTAGCAAAACTCGTTGTGAAGATGAAAAATTCATCACGGAAGAAATCAATGAAATTTTGTTACATATGTGTAGTGTAGTCCCGGTTCAAATCAGAGACCGAGAATCTATTCAGTCAGACTATTACGGATTTTCACATGAAAATGACCATTATGATGTTACTGTTAAGAAAAAGAATTTCAAGTTATAAAGTTACATATTTTAAAGTTACACCGAATTTATAATGAAATTAATGTTGAATTTTCTATTATCTTTATGGTCTATTACAAAAAACAACAAATAAAAACACAAATTAACAAAAAAAAAAAAGAAAAAAAAAAAAGAAACAAACGAACATGTGAAGTAACTCTTTCAGTCAGTAGCAACTACCTCCCCTGACAGAAAAATAATGTTGTTATCACTCCTGAACTGACCCAAGACAGCGGATTCAGGATTAACTCGATCTTGGCCAACATCTGCTGTCTGCCATGTACCCTTCTAATTCCTCCATGTAAAAGAGGAGTAAGAACTGTCCGTGATGTAATTGACCAATACTTTTGACTGGAACGACATTTATCTATGCAATGTGGTGAAACAAAATCTTCTTCGATGAATTTCCACCATTCCAAAGACAAACCTTCCAGCGGTGGTGTTGCACCTTGCCTTCTTTGCTGTAGAAGCGGTTGCATGTGTGTGTGTGTGTGTGTGTGGTGTGTGTGTGTGTGTGTGTGTGTGTGTGGTGTGTGTGTGTGTGTGTGTGTGTTGTTTGATACGAGAGAAGACTTGACGGGTCTCTTTGCTGCCTTGTGTATGCATTATGTGGTGTGCTATGTTATTTGTTATTTGGCTGCATGTTGTGTGGTGTGGTTGTGCTATACGTGGATGTGTTTCGTCGCTTATGGTGTGGAAAGTTGAGTGTGGTACGGTGCGGCGCGGTGTGTTTGTTTGTGTGATGTTGTTTAGTTTTGTGTGTAGTATTTTTGGTGCTGAACTGAAGATTGTTTTGTGGTGTTGTGTGTGTTCTTCGATGTGGCGTGTTTGGTCTGATGTTGTCTAGTGTTGTGCGTTGTGTCTGGTGTTGCGCTGAGCGTTGTTTTGAGGTGTTGGGTCTTTCGTGTTGCGACTCACTGTTTGGTCTTTTGTGGTGTTGCGTTTTCAGTGTTGTGCTGTGCGTAGTTTCATAGTGTTGTGACTTTGGTGTTACGCTGTGCATTGCTTTATGGTGTCTTGTCCTTGGTGTTACGCTGTGCATTGTTTTATGGTGTCTTGTCCTTGGTGTTGCGCTGTATATTATTTTATGGTGTCTTGTCCTTGGTGTTGCGCTGTGCATTGTTTTATGGTGTCTTGTCCTTGGTGTTGCGCTGACCATTGTTTTGAGAAGTTTGTGTCTTTGGTGAATTTGTTTTGTGGTTTTGTGTCATTTGTGTCACACTGAACCTTGTTGCGTGGTGTTGTGATTTTTTTTAAAATTTACTGTACGGTGTGTGGTGTTAAGCCCTGTTATGTACAGCATTACATATTACAGCAGGACACAGCATTATATATCACAGCAGGACACAGCATTATACATCACAGCAGGACACAGCATTATACATTACAGCACGACACAGCATTATACATCACAAAAGGACACAGCATTATACATCACAGCAAGACACAGCATTATACATCACAACAGGACACAGCATTATACATCACAGCAGGACACAACATTATACATCACAGCAAGACACAGCATTATACATCATAGTGGGATACAGCATTATATATCACATCAGGACACAGCATTATATATCACAGCAGGACACAGCATTATACACCACAGCAAGACACAGCATTACACATCACAGCAAGACACAGAATTACACATCACAGCAAGACACAGCATTATACATCACAACAACACACAGCATATACAATACAGCAGGGCACAACGCATCACAGCAGGACACAGCATTATACATTGCAGCAGGACACAGCATTATAAATCACAGCAAGACACAGCATTATGCATCACAGTAAGACACAGCATTATACATCACAACACTATACAGCAGGACACAGCATTATACACTACAGCAGGACACAACATTATACATTACAGCAGGACACAGCATTATACATCACAGCAGGCACAGCACTACACAACACTATACATCACAGCAGAACATAGAATTACACATTACAGCAGGACACAGCAGTATACATTACAGCAGGACACAGCATTATACATCACAGTGTGGGACAGTATAACACATCACAGAAGGACAGAGCATAACACAATACAAAAGGACAGAACACAATACGTCACAACAGGACACAGCAGAACAATACAGCAGAACACAGCACAGAGGAATACAGCATAACATATTACAGTAGGACACAGCTCAACACATTACAGCAGGATAGAGCACAACACAGCATAGGAAGACACAGCAGAACACATCACAGCAGGATAGAGCACAACACGTCACCTCAGGACACAGCACACCACATCATAGTGAGATACAGCACAACACATTGCAGCAGCACACAGCACAAACACATCACAGCAGGACAAAGCTCAACACATCACAGCAGAACACACCACAAAATATCACAGCAGAACACAGCACAAGATATCACAGCAGGACACAGAACAACACATCAGAGCAGAACACAGCACAAGATATCACAGCAGGACACAGCTCAACACATCGCAGCAGCACACAGCTCAACACATCACAGCAGGACAAAGCTCAACACATCACAGCAGAACACAGCACAAGATATCACAGCAGGACAAAACTCAACGCATCACAGCAGCACACAGCTCAACACATCAAAGCAGGACAAAGCTCAACACATCACAACAGAACACAGCACAAGATATCACAGCAGGACACAGCTCAACACATCACAGCAGGACACAGCACACCACATCACAGCAGCACACAGCACATCATATCACAGCAGGACAAAGCTCAACACATCACAGGAGGACACAGCACAACACATCACAGGAGGACACAGCACAACACATCACAGCAGGATAGATCACACCACATCACAGCAGGATTGATCACACCACATCATAGCAGGACACAGCACAACACATCACAGCAGGACACAGCACATCGCATTACAGCAGGACACAGCAGAACACAGCACAAGATATCACAGCAGGACTCAGCACAAGACATCACAGCAGGACACAGAACAACACATCACAGCAGGACACAGCACAACACATCACAGCAGGACACAGCACAACACATCACAACAGGACACAGCACAACGCATCACAGCAGGACACAGCACACCACATCACAGCAGGACACAGCACAACACATCACAGCAGGACACAGCACAACACATCACAGGAGGACACAGCACAACACATCACAGCAGGATAGATTACACCACATCACAGCAGGATTGATCACACCACATTACAGCAGGACACAGCACAACACATCACAGCAGGACACAGCACATCGCATTACAGCAGGACACAGCACAAACACATCACAGCATGACACAGCACAACACATCACAGCAGGACACAGCACAACACATCACAGCAGGAAATTGAACAACACATCACAACAGGACACAGCACAACAAATCACAGCAGAAAATTGAACAACACATCACAGCAGGACATAGCACAACACATCACAGCAGGACATTGAACAACACATCACAGCAAGACATTGAACAACACATCACAGCAGGACATTGAACAACACATCACAGCAGAGGTCAGCACAACACATCACAGCAGGACACAGCACACCACATCACAGCAGGACATTGAACAACACATCACAGCAGGACTTCACAACACATCACAACAGGACACAGCACAACACATCACAGCAGGACACAGCATTATACATCACAGCAGGACATTGAACAACACATCACAGCAGGACATTGAACAACACATCACAGCAGGACTTCACAACACATCACAACAGGACACAGCACAACACATCACAGCAGGACACAGCATTATACATCACAGCAGGACATTGAACAACACATCACAGCAGGACATTGAACAACACATCACAGCAGGACACAGCACAACACATCACAGCAGGACACAGCACAACACATCACAGCAGGACACAGCACAACACATCACAGCAGGACATGGAACAACACATCACAGCAGGACATTGAACAACATAGAACAGCAGGACACAGCAAAACACATCATAGCAGGACACAGCACAACACATCACAGCAGGACATTGAACAACACATCACAGCAGGACACAGCACAACACATCACAGCAGGACACAGCACATCGCATTACAGCAGGACACATCACAACACATCACAACACATCACAGCACAACACATTACAGCAGGACATTGAACAACACATCACAGCAGGACACAGCACAACACATCACAGCACAACACATTACAGCAGGACATTCAACAACACATCACAGCAGGACACAGCACAACACATCACAGCACAACACATTACAGCAGGACATTGAACAACACATCACAGCACGACACAGCACAACACAGCACAACACATTACAGCAGGACATTGAACAACACATCACAGCACGACACAGCACAACACATCACAGCAGGACACAGCACATTGCATTACAGCAGGACACAGCACTACACATCACAACACATCACAGCACAACACATTACAGCAGGACATTGAACAAACACATCACAGCAGGACATTGAACAACACATCACAGCAGGACATTGAACAACACATCACAGCAGGACACAGCACTACACATCACAGCAGTTTACAGCACATCAGTCACAACATAGTACCTCACATGACATCAGGATGCAGTGCAAATGAAACACTTAACAGCATACACCACGAACAGAACAACGCATCAGAGCACAACACAGAAGAATACAACACAATCCGAACAGCTCATCACAGGGCGAACAGATCAAAGCATCACAATAACGTACTATAAAAAAATAGAACAACACGGTAGTACACGGCACAAACAAAACAACATATCAGCATACAACTCAGACAGAACGACATATCTCACAGATGATACAGCACAAATAATGCAACAAAGCAAAGAATCGTTCTCCACAAACAAGCCAACACGTCACAGCGGCATACGATACAAACAGACTTACAGAGCCAAAGGGCATTTAACATAATCAGAACAACACATTACGGCACGAACAGAATACTATATCACGACAGCATACTCCACAACACAGCACAAACGCACACGTCAGAACAGCAGAGCGACAAACATCGCAAACAGAATACTATGGCACAGGAACATACATTACAGACGAAACAATACAGCAGAGCAGCATACATTGTATTCAGTAAACACAGCTTAACAGCGTTAGCTATAAAATTAAAAGAATAATACAGCACTGCGACGTACATTTGAAATTAAAGAAAAGGTTCAACAGCACACAGTATGAATCGATCAGAACAACTAAATAAAACGAAACAACACAGCAGCATAATCAATAAATAGAGCAACACTGTACAGCAGCATACGTTACAAAAGAACAACGCAACCCAGTGACATATATTATAAAGAGAGCAACACAGAACAACATAGCACAGCATCATACATTATAAACAGAACAACAACGCACAGCGGCCGACATTATAAATAGAACAACACAACAGAACAATATAAATACAAACAGAACAACATAGTACAGTAGCATAAGCACTACACAACACAACATTACAACACAATACAGCGCAGCAACATACAGCACAATCAGAATAAATCATCACAGCAGGACGAAACACACAGCACTACACAGCGTCGAATTATGCAGGACAAATAGAAGAACACATCAGAGTACAATGTAAAACAAACAGTAACAACATAACACATCATCATACAGTACTAACAGAACAACACAACACATCAACACACAAAACACTAACGGAACACAACACTTCGTCATAAAGAACAGAACAAAATGTTACAGAAAGGCGCAACACAAACATAACACACAGCACAGCAGCAGAACACGAGCAGCAGAACACGAGCAGAACTACACACCGCAACAGCATATAACTCAAACAGAACAACAAAGCACAGCAGCAAAAAACATATTCAGAGCAACAACTCACAGCAGAACACAATGCAACACAGTATGCAGAGAAATACAGCACCGAAGCATACAACACAAACTGAACGAAATATCACAGACCAAAGAACACATCAAAATACTGCATGTAAACACCATAACAACACACTGTACAACAACATAACAATATCATGTAGATCACACCATAACAACACCATGTACAACACACCATAACAACACACTGTACAGTACACCATAACACCAACATGTATGCAACATCATAACAACACCATGTACAGCACAACACAACAACACACCTCACAGTTCACCAAACAATACCATGTACCGCACACCATAAGAACACAAAGTACAACATACCATAACAAAAACATGTAGAACACACTATAACAACAGACCTACAGTATAACATAACAACGTTATGTACAGCACACCATAACGAGACCATGTAGAGCACACCGCTACAACACGAAGTGCAACACAATATAACAACATAATGTACATACAGCACAGTACAATAACACGATGTATAGCACACCATAACAGCACCATGTACAGCACAGTATAACAACACACTGTGCAGCATAACATAACAATACCATGTACAGCACAGGATAACAACACCATGTACAGCACAGTATAACAACACCATGTACAGCACACCATAACAACTCCATGTACAGCACACCATAAACACACCATGTACAGCACACCATAACAACACAGTGTACGCCACAGTATAAAACATCATGTACAGCACTCCATACCAACACCATGTACAGCACACCATAGCAACACCATGTACAGCACACCATAGCAACACACTGCACAGCACACTATAACAACACCATGTACAGCACACCATAACGACACCATTAACAGCACACCATAACGACACCATGTACAGTACACCATAACAACACCATGTACAGCACACCATAACAACACCAAGAACAGCACACCATAACGACACCATGTACATAACAACACCATGTACAGAACACCATAACAACACCATGAACAGCACACCATAACAACACCATGTACAGCGCATCATAACAACACCATGTATAGCACACCATAACAACACCATGTACAGCACACTATAACAACACCATGTACAGCACACCATAAGCACACCATGTATAGCACACCATAAGAACACCATGTACAGCACACCATAACAACACCATGTACAGCACACCATAACAGCACCATGTACAACACACCATAACAACATCATGAACAGCAACACCATAACGACACCATGTACAGCACACCATAATAACACCGTGTACAGCACACCATAACAACACTATGTACAGCAGACCATAACAACACCATGTACAGCACACCATAACAAAACCATGTACAGCACAGTATAACAACACCATGTACAGCACACCATAACAGCACCATGTACAGCACACCATAACAATACCATGTTCAGAAGAATATGAAACACAATGTACAATTTAGTATCACTACACCATGTACAGCACAGTATAAAAACACCATGTGCAGCACACCATACCAACACCATATACAGCACACCATAACAACACCATAAACAGCACACCATAGCAACACACTGTACAGCACAGTATAATCACACCATGTACAGCACGTCATAACAACATCATGTACAGCACGTAAAACAATACCATGTACAGCACACCATAACAACACCATGTACAGCACACCATACAAACACCATGAACAGCACACCATACGAACACCATGTACAGCACACCATAACAACACCATGTACAGCACACCATAGCAACACACTGTACAGCACAGTATAACAACACCATGTACAGCACACCATGACAACACCATGTACAGCACACCATAACAACACCATGTATAGCAGAGTATGAAACACAATGTACAATTTAGTATAACTACACCATGTACAGCACACCATAAAAACACCGTGTACGGCACAGTATAACAACACGATGTACAGCACTCCATACCAACACCATGTACAGCACACCATAGCAACACCATGTACAGCACACCATAGCAACACACTGTACAACACAGTATAACAACACCATGTACAGCACACCATAACAACACCATGAACAGCACACCATAACGACACCATGTACAGCACACCATAACAACACCATGAACAGCAGACCATAACAACACCATGTACAGCAGACCATAAGAACACCATGTACAGCACACCATAACAACACCATGTACAGCACAGTATAACAACACCATGTACAGCACACCATAACAACACCATATACAGCACACCATAACAACACCATGAACAGCACACCATAACAACACCATGTACAGCACACCATTAGACCACCATGTACAGCACACCATAACAACACAATGTACAGCACACCATAACAACACAATGTACAGCATACTATAACAACACCATGTACAGCACACCATAACAACGCCATGTACAGCACACCATAACAACGCCTTGTACAGCACACCATAACAACACCATATACAGCACACCATAACAACACCGTGTACAGCACACCATAACAACACCGTGTACAGCACACCATAAGAACACCATGTACAGCACACCATGACAACACCGTGTACAGCACACCATAACAACACGTTGTACAGCACACCATAGCAACACCATGTACAGCACACCATAACAACACCATGTACAGCACACCATAACACACCGTGTACGGCACACCATAAAACACCATGTACAGCACACCATAACAATACCGTGTACGGAACACCATAACAACACCATGTACAGCACACCATACAACGCCATGTACAGGACACCATAACAACACCATGTACAGCACACCATAACTACCACACTGTACAGCACACCATAACAACACCATGTACAGCACACCATAACAAACCTGTACGCACACCCTAACAACACCATGTACACACACCATAACAACACACTGTACAGCACACCATAACTACACACTGTACAGCACATCATTAAACACCATGTACAGCACACCATAACAACACCATGTACAGCACAGTATAACAACACCATGTACAGCACACCTAACAACACCATGTACAGCACACTATAACAACACATGTACAGCACAGTATAACACACCATGTACAACACAGTATTACAACACCATGTACAGCACACCATAACAACACCATGTACAGCACACCATAACAAACACCATGTACAGCACAGTATAACAACACCATGTACAGCACAGTATAACAACACCATGTACAGCACAGTATAACAACACCATGTACAACACACCATAACAACACCATGTACAGCACACCAACACCATGTACAGCACAGTATAAACAACACATGTACAGCACAGTAAACAAACAACCATGTACAGCACACCAAACAAACACACCATGTACAGCACACCATTAACAACACCATATAACAGCAGACCATAACAACACCATGTACAGCACACCATAACAACACCATGTACAGCACACCATAACAACACCATGTACAGCACACCATAACAACACCATGTACACCCACACCATAACAACACAATGTACAGCATACCACCATAACAACACCGTGTACAGCACACCATAACAACACCGTGTACAGCACACCATAACAGCACCATGTACAGCACACCATAACAACACTATAAACAGCACACCATAACAACACCGTGTACAGCACACCATAACAACACAATGTACAGCACACCATAACAACACCATGTACCGCACACCATATCACCACCGTGTACGGCACAGTATAACAACACCATGTACAGCACACCATAACAATACAGTGTACGGCACAGTATAACAACACCATGTGCAGCACACCATAACAACGCCATGTACAGTACACCATAACAACACCATATACAGCACACCATAGCTACACACTGTACAGCACATCATAACAACACCATGTACAGCACACCCTAACAACACCATGTACAGCACACCCTAACAACACCATGTACAACACACCATAACAACACACTGTACAGCACACTATAACCACACACTGTACAGCACATCATAACAACACCATGTACAGCACACCATAATAACACCATGTACAGCACACCATAACAACACAATGTAAGCACACTGTAACAACACCATGTACAGCACAGTATAACAACACCATGTACAACACAGTATAACAACGCCATGTACAGCACACCATAACAACACCATGTACAGCACACCATAACAACTCCATGTACAGCACACCATAACAACACGATGTACAGCACAGTATAACAACACCATGTACAGCACACCATGACAACATAATGTACAGCACAGTATAACAACACCATAACAACACCATGTACAGCACAGTATAACAACACCATGTACAGCACACCATAACAACACCATGTACAGCACACCATAACAACACCATGTGCAGTACACCATAAGAACACCATGTACAGCACACCATAACAACACCATGTAAAACACACCATAAGAACACTATGTACAGCACAGTAAAGCAACACCATGTACAGCACAGTATAACAACACAAGCACATCGTAAAAACACCATGTACAGCAGAACACCATGTACAGCCCATATGTACATCATGTAATATAGCGTTACTGTGTTCCATAAGAATGCCGGGGAACATCCCTTTTCTCCCATTACCATTCTGCTCTTTGCCGTATTGTTCCCATGA
>CM065717.1:30382320-30384820 GCA_033310375.1 Conus canariensis
ATGGGAGACACAGACAGACACGACAAGTGACACAGGTAGGTCTGGTTAGATGGGAGACACAAACAGACACGACTTGTGACACACGTAGGTCTGGTTAGATGGGACACACAGAGAGACACGGCTAGTGACACAGGCAGGTCTGGTTAGATGGGAGACACAGAGAGACACGGCGAGTGACACAGGTAGGTCTGGTTAGATGGGAGACACAGACAGACACGGCGAGTGACACAGGTAGGTCTGGTTAGATGGGAGACACAGAGAGACACGGCGAGTGACACAGTTAGGTCTGGTTAGATGGGAGACACAGAGAGACACGGCGAGTGACACAGGTAGGTCTAGTTAGATGGGAGACACAGACAGACACGGCTAGTGACACAGTTAGGTCTGGTTAGATGGGAGACACAGAGAGACACGGCGAGTGACACAGTTAGGTCTGGTTAGATGGGAGACACAGACAGACACGGCGAGTGACACAGTTAGGTCTGGTTAGATGGGAGACACAGAGAGACACGGCTAGTGACACAGGTAGGTCTGGTTAGATGGGAGACACAGACAGACACGGCTAGTGACACAGGTAGGTCTAGTTAGATGGGTGACACAGACAGACACGGCTAGTGACACAGGTAGGTCTGGTTAGATGGGTGACACAGACAGACACGGCTAGTGACACAGGTAGGTCTGGTTAGATGGGTGACACAGACAGACACGGCTAGTGACACAGGTAGGTCTGGTTAGATGGGTGACACAGACAGACACGGCTAGTGACACAGGTAGGTCTTGTTAGATGATGACGAACACAGGTAAGGATACACGGTTAGCGACTCAACTAGATTATGTGGTTATGAATACAGATAAGTTTAAAGGATTAATGACATAACTTGATTCCATGATTATGAACACAGGTAGGTACACACTATTAGTGACACAGCTTGATTATATGATTATGAACACAGATAGATATACACTATTAGTGACACAACTAGGTTATATGATTATGAACACAGGTATAGTCTGTTAGTGACACAACTAGTTTTCAAGTCAGTTGCATAATAACAAACACAGATAAGTATGATACAAGTCAATTGTATGATAACGAAAATAGATAGATATGATACGTCAATTGTATGATAACGAACACATATAGGTATTATACAAGTCAATTGTATGATAACGAACACAGATAGGTATGATACAGGTCAATTGTATGATAATAAACACAGCTCAGTATGATACAAGCCAATTGTATGATAACAAACACAGATAGGTATATACAAGTCAATTGTATGATAACAAACACAGATAGGTATGATACAAGTCAATTGTATAATAACAAACACAGATAGGTATATACAAGTCAATTGTATGATAACAAACACAGATAGGTATGATACAAGTCAATTGCATGATAACGAACACAGATAGGTATGATACAGGCCAATTGTATGATAAACACAGATAAGTATGATGCAAGCCAATTGTATGATAACGAACACAGATAGGTATACACGGCTGGTAACACAAGTGGGTCATATGATAACGAACACAGGTAGGTTTATACAATTAGTTAAACAAATAGGTTTCATGATTGTGGAACACAGGTAGGTAAACACGAATAGTGATACAAATAGGTTGTATGATCACAAATACTGATAAGTATACACCGTTAGTGACACAATAGGTTACATGATGATAAACAAGGGTAGGTATACACGATTAGAGACAGAAGTAGGTTATATGATTACGAACACAAGTAGGTGTACACTGTTAGTGATACAAGCGGGTTATATGATTACGAATACAAACAGGCATACACGGCTATTGGCACAGGTAAGCGGTATGATTAAGAGTGCAGGTAAGTACACACAATTATTCACAGATGAAATTATACATGGTTTGTGACACAAGTAGATTATATGATTGCAGACATAGGTTCAATCAGATTAGCATACGGTGCACAGAACATATTATGGTGTCTTGAAGTACGTTTATAAAAGTCGCTTGTATTACACAGAGATTCGGTCACATAACACGGCAGATACATAGGGAACAGACTGCGGTGCGGAGAGCGCATTTGAGTTCTGAATCCATGTAGATGAATAATTCATCAACAAGGAATGGCACGAGAATCAGCTCTGAGAAGACCCAGTTGGTGGACAGCGACAACACCACCACCATCATTACTGATGTAACTGTCCTCCCGTCAACAGCTAGCCATCTGCATTAGCAGTGAAGGAACCTAACTAGAAATCCTCTCAATGGGCAGCAAAGGCAGACAACCGCTGTATTGTCCAGGTTCAAACCTGTCTATAAGGACAGGAACATTTCCATGAAACTCTGCTAGCTTAAAAATGTCTTCTTTCTGCCACCCACCTTCCCACCCACCCCCACATTAGCCCCTTCCTCACAACCCCCCCTCCTCCCTCCCCCATTTACACCGTCCTTCCCCCATCCCCACCCCCCTCCTGCTTACTGACATGCACAGTCCCCCAGCCTCGTTCTG
>CM065717.1:30389820-30392320 GCA_033310375.1 Conus canariensis
ACAATACAATACAATACAATAAAATTCAATACGATACAATCCGATACAGTACGATACGATACAATACAAAAGCTACTGGAGGTACGTAGGTATAAAGGTATGGAGGGAGGAGAAAACGGAGGTATGGGGGAAAGGAGGTTGGTAGGGTGGGGTGGGTGGGGTGGGTGGGGTGGGGGGTGTGTCAAGTACGACTTGAGGACGTGGAAAGTTAGAGGAAATGGAGAAGAGAGGGGGGGGGGGGGGGGGGGGGAGGAAAGAGGGCAATGACGTGGTGGGTGTTAGACGTCTGCAACCGACCTGATAAACGTAGTTTACTAGTGTTGAAGAAGAGGGTCACAATTTCATAGCAACACTTTTATATGTGTCCGGGGAGACAGCATTTCATAGCAGAGACTTCCTTGCCCCAGCACCGGGTTGGGAATCGATATGGATCAGACAAGCACGGCTGGCACTCCAACGTCTGACAGAGACCCAGAACAATGGGTGAGAATCAGGAGAGAGGGGGCCACACGGGGAGGAGAGGAGGCGGTCAGGGGAGACAGGTTCCAATCCCCCCCCTCCTCGCCCACCCCCCCCCCCCCCCCCTTCAGCCTGAGCCGACATGATGCCATTGTCCCACCGACTGACCACACAGTGGCCACGGCTCTGTGACCGAAAGGTCATAGGTTTGTATTGGTAGTAGCCTTCCTTTTCCTCCCTCATCTTATTTTCTGCGCCCCCCCCCCCCCCCCAGGTTTTTAATTCTTTTTTTCTTTTCCTTTCTTTCTTTCTTTCATTCTTTCTTTCTTTCTATTCTTTCTTTTTTCTTTCTTTCTTTCTTTCTTTCTTTTGTCTTTCTTTTCTTTCTTTCTTTCTTGATTTGATAAACGGTTTTAAGAATCCTTCTGCATCTTTTTTCTTTCTATCTTTTTCAATCTTTCTTTCTTTCTTTCCTTAAAAAAAATGATATTCGGCTCAAGAATGCTTCTGATAGGTGACAGGGGATCTTCTTGATTAATTAATGAGTTGATTAATTGACCCTGACATCACAATTCTGAGAGGTCACATGGATTCTTCTTGAATGAGTTCTGCATTGATGAGTGTCCTCGCTAGCAATACCATGTGATAGATGACGGGATTTTCCTCAATGACCGATGATTAATATATATTAGTATATTAGAGAGAAAAAACAATACTACTTCTACTACAACCACCACCACCACCACTACTACCACTGCTACTACTATTACAACTACTACTACTGCTGCTGCTGCCGTTGCTGTTGCTACTGCTACTACTACTACTACTACCACCACCACCACCACCACCACCACCACAACATTGCTACTACTACTACCACAACTATTATTATTACTAATGTTAATATAAACGACACAGCCATATAGTGCTATACACATTATTGGTATCTGGCTCTTTGCGCCATACAGTTACAAAGAAAGACAAAAAGAAAAGTCTCAACAAATATACTCCCACGAATAAACATAATCTACAGTAGAAATGTAGAAAACCAGTTTTGACATGAACACCTTTCCAGGTATGCTGGGCGTTAAAACACCACAACAGCCACAGTCAGCAATCGTCCCATACAGACATACATCCACGCACTTGCACTTCTACCTACCAGACGATTAAGAATCCTACGAAAACCAGAGCATTCCCAGCTAGGCCCAGAGTGGAAACCTGGCCTGCCAACTCACCAATGAGTGCAAAACCATACTGACCACTGGAGGGTCTTCACCATACAGCAGCCTCCGTCAGTACCTCCAGGATTCCGACCTAAGTAAACGAAGAAGAAGACCATCATTGTGATACTGAGAACCGGGCACTCCAGACTGTGACATCACATCTCTGCAATACTCCACCCTGGCGGGTCTTCAATTTATCCATGCAGCCCCAATGACGGTGGAACAGTCCCAACAACACCAAAAGAACAATCCTGGCCTGCCAACACACTGATGAATGCAAAACTTTATTGACCACTGGAGGGCCTTCACCATACAGAAGCCCTTGCCAGTACCTCCACCATTCCTGCCTAAGGGAACGGAGAAGAATCTCTTCCTACACTACCGTTGATCTCACATGATCATCACCCATCAGTGACTGATTGATGATAATAATTGTTACCCTTTTTTGTTTTGTGAATGAGTGTATGTGTGTGTGAATATGTGTGTGAAAACTCTCCACATGATCTTAACTCACCCAGAACATTGTTTACATGTGGTCCCCCCCCCCCCTTTTGTGTGTGTGTGTGTGTGTGTGTGTGTGTGTGTGTGTGTGTGTGTGTGTGTGTGTGTGTGTGTGTGTGTGTGTGCAACACATGATACCCTGTTTTTCATTGATCACTGCTATCTTCTCTCAACAAACATCAGCATATTGATGCCAACACATTATTTCACCTGTTACAATGAACATCATCCCACAGCATTGTTTACTCTTTTAAACAACACTATTTATATGAACCTCCCAACCTCCCACTCCCACCCCCACCCCCACCCCCCAC
>CM065717.1:30397320-30399820 GCA_033310375.1 Conus canariensis
ACATTTTGACCATGACTAGATAAGTGTCTCTTTTTTTCTTTCTTCATCTTCACTGTCCTAAACGGTATTTGTTTTCACCTGAAGAAGACCCAAGAGGTCGAAATGCATTGCGTCTTGTCCTGTGCTATGTTTGTTTGTGTCCTTGGCGGTAACTAACCCCCTCTCTTTCTACATTTTACTCCATTTTCTGCCCTCAGTCACTCTGTTTTGAAACCCAACAATAAGGCTTTCTAATTAGCGCTGAATTCACTAACACTCGTGGTAGACGGAAATGTCCATGAAGTAACGCACGTGCTGTAACCCCGACGATAAGGCTTTCTAATGAGTGCTGAAGTCACTAACACTCATGGTAGGCGGAAATGTCCATGAAGTAATGCACATGCCGTAACCGTCGTATACAAAGATTCCGAGTTCAGCGCGATTATACTGTCTGAAGCAGTGTTGATGATACAGTCGTGTGTACACGGAAACAGAGCAAGCTCGCATACATAATTATAGTTACACACACGCATAGGCATAGGCCTACACGTATTAACACGTATGTATACAACCCGATACACGAGCGCATACAGCACAGAGAGAGAGAGAGAGAGAGAGAGAGAGAGAGAGAGAGAGAGAGAGAGAGGAGAGAGAGAGAGAGAGAGATTTACGGAAGAAGTAACAGAGAGTGCGTGTGAAAAAACACAGAATGGAGAGCCGGCGGGGAAGAAGGAAGTAAAGAATGAGGATAGAAGAGAGAGAGAGAGAGAGAGAGAGAGAGAGAGAGAGAGAGAGAGAGAGAGAGAGAGAGAGGAGAGAGACTGGGAGGGGGTGGGTGGATGCCAGGGAACAACTCTATATTAACTCTTTTCCGGTGATTTGAGAGGAATGTTTTTATATTTATATCCCTATATCTATCTATCTCAGTCTGTCTATCTTTATATACATATGTATCAGAGAAAGAGAGAGAGAGAGGGAGAGAGAGGGAGAGAGAGGACATTCATTCATTTATTATTTGTTTATGCGGTTATTTACTTTACACTCCCTCGACAATGGATATCTATCTGTTCCTTGATTCGTTCATCTATCTATTTTATCTATCCATCCAGCCATCTATCTATCTATCTATCCATCAACAACTTCTGAATATTTCGACCATGTGAGGTTTTTACATAATTATACTTTTTTCCCACCACTAAAATTGTTCAGCACACACACACACACACACACACACACACACACACACACACACACACACACACACACACACACGCACATACACACACACATACACACACACACACATACACACACACACACACATACACACACACATACACACGCACACACACACACAACACACTCACACACATGCACACACACACACACACACACACACACACACACACACACACACACACACATACACACACAGACACTCACACATACACACATAGACACACACAGACACACAGACACACAGACACACAGACACAGACACACACACACACACATACACACACAGACACTCACACATACACACACAGACACACACAGACACACACACACACACACACACACACACACACACACGAGAGACACTCACACATACACACACAGACACACACAGACACGCACACACACACACACACACACACACACACACACACACACACACACACACACACACACACACACACACACAGATCTTGACAGGGCCAGGCGGGTGTGTTGGAGCACAGACCAAGAGAGCAGAAAGAAGACAGGAGGAGACGAGAAATACGGGGAATGAGGTGGGGAAGGAGGGAGAAGAAGGAGGGGGAGATGGGAGGGGGGCGGGGGTGGAAGGAGGGGGGGGGCGGCGGGGAGGGGAGGGAGAATCGGATTAACGTGACAGTGGTACGAGATCGGTGGAGTGGAAGAGGGGGAGGGGGGGGGATGAGAGGGAAATGGGAGAGGGGGATGGGGAAAGGACAAAGCATATCAGGCTGAGACGATTTCCAAGACGGATCTAACCAGACAAACAGGAAATGAAAGGAGCCATTAACCATCACAGTCCTTTAGGCTGTCCAACCCCTGCCTGAACCCCCCCTCTCTACTCCCCTCCCCAACCCACCCCGCTACCCCAATCCTTTACCTTTGACTCCTTTCTTTCCTCTCCCTGTCTTATCCTTTCTTTATCGATCGATTTCTCTTCTTTTTTTTTAGTTTTTTTAGACTTATTAGAGATCAGCTAAGTCCGATAAGAAATGTCATCATCGAAGAAAGAGAACAGGCAGAATCATCGATGTGCAAGGCAAACAAATAAACCACACACACACACACACACACACGCACGCACGCACGCACGCACGCACGCACGCACGCACGCACGCACGCACGCACGCACGCACGCACGCACGCACACACACACACACACACACACACATATAAACGACTGGAAGGACATGCAGGAGTAGAGTACAGAACTTTACACACATTGAATGATTTTGGATGCGTCCTTACACATGAATCGGCACCA
>CM065717.1:30409820-30412320 GCA_033310375.1 Conus canariensis
ACGCATTTTATATATATATACATGTGTACAGTAACAACAAACACATACAATGATAATAATGGCACTGACAATGTTAGGCAGGTACTAAAGGTCTGACTATCGCGTTAGCCTAATGCATAGGTCAGACATCTGCAAAGTCGTAGCCAAGAGACCCCCTCTTCCTAAATTTTCTCATCTTAGTCATTAATTCATTTAGTCATCAGCTTTAAACAGTGCGCAGTGTGGTCTAGAAACTTAGCAGATGAGGTGTAGCGTATATGGACTAGTGTGCACGCAGTGACACCTCCTTGATGAAACTGAAACTGAAACTGAAGCTGTGCTGCAGGTTGATGGTGCTGATCTGTGTTGCGGATCCAGAACAAAGGGCCATTCCAGGATCCGTTCAACAGGATGACGCAAAACCTGCTGGTCTGACTGTAATGAACCTGGTAGGAAGATGGTGTGTGGCCAGTGGCCAAACCCACTACATTGTGGTGTATGGCCGTCCCTCGGATCCAAATCGAAGAAGAGCTGAGAATACGTTCAAGATGATGCATGCGTTCAAGAAGGCGCAAAAAAAACTACAAAACCAATTTCAAGGAAATGAAATTGACAGTTAAAATGTAGTCCAAAAACAAAGCCCTTACGTTTTGGTGCCATTTCTTCACGAAATTCCAGACTAAAGGCTGGATCAACTCATAAACATTACGAAACTGATTTTAACGAAATTTGATGGGCAGATGAGGTGTGGCTCCAGGAGGTGTGACTCCATTACATTTTGGTGCACATTCATGGTTCAGATCCGGGTCAAAGGGCATAGCGTGGTGAAAGTCTGAGGTCTCCCCATGGCCTTTGACCTTTTGTTTCATTATTTTTTCCATCAATTCCAATTTGGTTCGTGCGTGTCGGTGTCGTTATAGAGAAGGCCCGCCTGTGCAGTTCTCGTCATCTTCCTTTACCAGCCAAATGGATGTAAACACACCAATCCTTCTCCCATTCCTCGGCCCCCTCCTTTCTCTACACAGACGCGCGCGTGCAAGCGCACACACACACACACACACACACACACACACACACACACACACACACACAACACACACGCATAAACACACACACACACACACACACACACACACACACGCATAAACACACACACACACACACATATACACGCACACACACACACGCGCACAAACACACACACACACACACATGTGCGTGCGCGCGCGCAGAGTAGAGAGAGAGAGAGAGAGAGAGAGAGAGAGAGAGAGAGAGAGAGAGAGAGAGAGATCTTGGAACTCAGAATTTAATGCACATCGGGCTTTGGCCACAATACATGAAGGTAACAAATGGAAATGGGAGTGGTGGGGCTGGGGAAGGGAGATAAGGAAGTGGGGGCGGATAAGGAATGGGGGGAGTGCGGGGAGGAGGTGAACGACATAAATAATCACATTCCAAATTGCACATTTCACAACCTCAACAATCTCTTCTAAACTTGAATGCGTAATAGAAATTCAAAATCAAAGTATCTTAGCAAACAAAATTACACTACATAGGAGAGAGAGAGAGAGAGAGAGAGAGAGAGAGAGAGAGAGAGAGAGAGAGAGAGAGAGAGAGAGAGAGAGAGAGAGTTTTCTATACATCCTTGATACAAGGTTAACAAAACCAACACGCAAACATGAATTAAATCAAAGATAACACTTCTACACACAAAACTGCTGTTGACAGAACTCGATGTCAAAGCTGATCAGCTCATGCTGTCATTTGAGGACGTACTTTGGAACGACACAACCGATTGGTAAACATGGTATTATCAGCCAATGACAATTGCTGCTGCTCGACACGTGACTTCAACCCGTTTCGCATGAATATCAAATTGCAGACAACACCTGGATAAGCTCGGCTGAAAATCTAAACATGGTAGAAGCTTTATTTTGGGCTGAGGCAGATATTTAGTATAGCTCGATTTTCCGGGAAAAGAAAATAATTCGCGGGATGAAAAAACATAACTGGACAAGGTGGGTCTGATTTTCCTGGTGGATAAAGCTTCGTTTCTCGTTTCAAGTCTCCTGGGTTCAGTTCCCCCCGGAGACAATCAGCTGAGAGAGGCCTTCTCTTCAAAGTCTGCGCAGACTTCAAAACTCTCCAAGGTCCTTTGAGCAAGTCTTGAAGTTGGTGTCCCGCGAGTGGGCGTATGCATTTAAACACAAAGTAGAAACACACACGCGCACAGTCCTTACTTACGCCCCCTTCACCCCCCCCCCCCCCCCCCAATTTGGTCTATTGGCTTTTCAAATACAGTTTGACAACATGATTTACCAGAAGAATGCACAGTTTAGATATGGCATCAGGAAAGTGAATTCCATCATTTAAATGAAACTAGAATGCTCTACGGTGAGTAAAAAAAAAAAGACTTTTTTTTTGACACTTTGAATATTGAAACTTTCGGAAATTTACTGGCAACATGTTGATTTTTATTTTTGTAGAACTCAGCTATTCAGAAAGTTGTAAATTAATTTTA
>CM065717.1:30422320-30434820 GCA_033310375.1 Conus canariensis
GGCTTGTTGGAAGAGTGCGAGTGTTGAGTTCGAAACAGCCTGTGTTCGTGTTTGTTGCCGCTGTTATTGTTTTGTTGTTGTCTGTTTACCTCTTTGATCGTCCCATCTTCCTCCTCCCTACACCACCTCCAACCACTCCACCCCTCTGCATCCCCTCCCATGTTCATCAGTGTCACTGTCACTTCCACGCCAGTTCGTTATGTCGATGTTCCTACGCCAAGAGGCCACCTGTTACACGAGACGCTGCAATACGTATGATGGCTGTTGTTCATATGTGTCGACAAAAAAAAAGCAGAGTTCCCTTACCTTTCCTCGCAACGTGGTCGCTCGGAGAGCAATCAAAAGTAGTCTAAGGCGAGAAAATCAGAGTAAGCTATACATACACACCCCTTCCCTTTACCGAATGTATCAGATCGGACAACAGTTAGATAGCTAGAACCACACAAGAGGAAAAAAAGTAGTAAGAATTGGAGTCAACTGAACACAGATTACTTGAAGTTTCAGGTTACACAACAGCTGGCACGATCGAAAAAGGTGTGAATAACTGAACGCATCTGCCTTTCCTTTGCCAAAAGTTTCAGCTTAGGGGATATAAATCACCAAAAATACATATACTGAGAGTAACGAAAACTAGATAAGAATGAGCAAAGAGTGGTTAAAATGAGCAGAAGCAGTAATTAAAAAAAATAGCAAAAAGATTGCATGAAGTAGAAAAAGAGCTCAGTTAATTGAATGCACCCCTTTCCCATTTCCGAAAATTTCAGGTTAGAAGGTGGCCAGAAAGACACACGTACCAACTAGCTGAAAACAGTGCCTTGAAGTAGGACAAATGTAGTTAGCGGGAAAGAGATGAAAACATAGCACTGACAGGCCTACTGCCTGCCTCCTCTTCCACCCACACACACTTTGATCTGCAGGATCCTCTAGTCCAACTGGCACTGAGTAGAAACCATAAACCTTCCTTTGAGACCACTACACACACACACACACACACACACACACACACACACACACACACACACACACACACACACACACACTACGCACACACCACACACACAACACCACACACAACTACACAAAACAACACAAGGACTAAAAAAAATTGAGGACCTGTGCGTAAGCTTCAAACGGAGAAAACCACTGCACCTAAGTCACCCAGTACCTTTCCCTGCTCAAAACCCAACTGCAGAATCTGTCTCTCACCGAGCTGGACACCATCCTACACGGCCCCAAAGCTCGTTTAAAATTCAACGTACATTTTCCTGTCATAGCCGCCACATTGTTATGCTCTCACCGTGAACTATTTTAAAAGATCTATGCAGGTAAACATCCCACACCACCTTACGCGCGCATTTTCGAACACCTGTCTAATATCTGTCATTACTAACCCAAACTGATCGCCCCTGCACTTTAACCATGTCAAACACAACATCATCATGTCAAAATGCTGGCGATTTGGCAGTCGCAGTGAGAAACTTTAAGTGCACCATGCAGGAATCCCACTTATTGTTAGACTGGGGACCCGCTGCCCATTTGGCATGAACATCCAAAAAATAACATACATCTATCCACCCTTGAAAGCACCGGCACACAATACTCTCCACAGTTACCCTGCCATAACTCATTATCTGCCTCATGTATATATTGTAGCCATCTCAGCTTTCTCTCCTCTTTCGTTTAGTGGCTACATTTTCTTTACATACCTACCTACTCATCCCCTTTCCTTATTCTCATTTTCTTTACAACAACATGTATTTCTTCTTTTACATATCTACTTTTTCTTTCTTTCCTTTCCTTTTCTGTTGTATTCTGTTTCATTGGTACTTTTATGTTTTACTCATTGCTTAGCTCCGTTCTCTTTCCATTTACTTATTATTAACATGATAATCATTACTATTATCATATTATTATTATGTTTTGAATAATCATTTCTATCAGTAGCAGTAGTACTGAAATTATCAGCATCAGCAGCATCATTACTATTATCATTATTATTATTATCATTATGTTTGTTGTTGTTATTATCATTATTATTATCATTACTATTACCATCATTATCCAGTGGCACTGCACCCACACCGCTCGTTTCAGTTCCCACCCAAAGCCACTCTGTGTCCCACCACAGCCCCGGCACTGGCAATCCGCAGGGAGCAGTCAATGTTATGTCATCATGAGGAAAACAATCAGGGGAGACAATGCACTGCTACCAAGTCACTTCGGCGCTGTTCAGTGTTGCCTGTTCTGATCCAACATACACAGGACACCAGCTACAAAGCCCCATACTGCCGACAATCATTGCTAAGTATTGGAGCTAACGTGAGTGAGCTCTCCCTCTGGAAGGCGCTGCCTTGTCGAAACCATGGCAAAATCAGTTGTGGGTGGGAGCCAGACAGGTCAGAAAAAAAAAAATCCCACAAAGAAATGGCTCTGACAGGAATTGAACTCAAGACCTGCCAGCCAGGAGTCCGCCATGCTAATCACTTGGCGGGAATTATGATGGTGATTATGATTATCATTACTGTTGTTGATGTTGTTGTTGTTATAGTCGTTGTTGTTGTTGTTGTTGGTATCATCATCATCATCATCATCATATCATCATCAATCATCATGGGGGCCGGAATAGCTCAGTTGGTAGAGCGCCGGACTCGTGATCCTGGGGTTGCGGGTTCGAATTTCGGTACAGGGGGATTTTTCCCTCGGAGTTAACATTGGTTCTAACTCCATTCCCCATACAGTCCTTCGAATTAGACTATAAACCGAGGTTCCGTGTGTGAACACACGCACAACATCTTGCACACACGTACACACGTAAAATCCCATCACCAACTTTCGGAAGAGGAGGCCAGTTTGGCCGTTGGTATGGATGACACGTTACACATAGCATGCACCTTCCCCGAAGATGGAGTATGGCTGCCTTAATGGCGGGATAAAAAAAACGGTCATACACACAAAACTCCACTGCCTGTCTATACAGGCAGTGTCCGCAGGAGATCAGCCTGCGTACGCAGAAAGAAAGAAAAAGAAATCATCATCATCATCATCATCATCCATATTTTTCCCCACCATCCTCTCCCCTCCTTTCTTAAGCTCCATTCTGTAGTTATCATTTTTCACCCAAGACCACATTTTGCACTGAGATTGAAGAGATAAGTGACTGTTTGTTTGTCCTTTGTTCTCATTGTTTTAAAATGTTATTGGTCCTGCCCGAAGAAGACCAATAGGTCGAAACGCACTGCATCTATTTTGTGATTCGATTTATTCGTTTGGCGGCCCAAATGATTCTATTTTTATTCTTATCTGGCACTGACCATGTTCCTCTGCTGAACACTTTATTCCAGACACAGCCATTTTACTAATGTCATTGTTGAACTCTGCTTCAGAGATGATGTCACACCGACTTTTTTTCCTCGCTGTCGCTATGGAAACTGTTACATGTTCTCCTCATTTTCGTTAGCATGCACGCGGCAGGCTGGTGGCTTTCCTGTGCGATGCCAGCAGATGACGGTTCTGAGTGTTTGCACCCGTCCTGTTTTTTTTTTTTTTTTTTTTTTTTTCCCTTTTGCATTTTCTCCCGTTTCAGAGTCTGAGACGATAACAGAACGTACGGTCATTTCAAAGAAAAGATGTTCTGTTAATTTCATGGTTGAGAAGTGATTATATGTATTCTCTCTCTCTCTCTCTCTCTCTCTCTCTCTCTCTCTCTCTCTCTCTCTCTCTCTCTCTCTCTCTCTCTCTCTCTCTGTTTTCCCCAGGGCTGGCTGGAAAAAAGCATGTACAATTTGCTTATCTCATTACCCTGGTAAAATAGATTTTCGTTCGTTCGTTGTCATGTGTGTGTGTGTGTGTGTGTGTGTGTGTGTGTGTGTGTGTGTGTGTGTGTGTGTGTGTGTGTGTGAGCGTGTGTGTGTGTGTGTGTGTGTGTGTGTGTGTGTGTGTGTGTGTGTGTGTGTGTGCGTGCGTGCGTGCCTGTGTCTGTCTCTGTGTCAATGTGTGCGTGCGCACGTGTGCATAAGAGAGAGAGAAGAGAGAGAGAGAGAGAGAGAGAGAGAGAGAGAGAGAGAGAGAGAGAGAGAGAGAGAGAGAGATTTTCATTTCCGAGGAAGAAAACAATAATTTGGTCAAATCTTAAAGTCTGTCCTTGCTATGCACACATCTTAACAAAACATATTCTTCACACAGACAAGTCAGGATCAGCAATATTGTAAAGATAATCCAAATATGACTGACAGAGAGAGAGAGAGAGAGAGAGAGAGAGAGAGAGAGAGAGAGAGAGAGAGAGAGAGAGAGAGAGAGAGAGAGTTTGTTGTCTGTATAGCATGACAGTCTTTTCAAGCAAGGAGTCATCGGAAGTAATTCTGAGCATATGTCATCATCACACATCATTTTAAACATCTATGTAGACGCACGCGCACGCATACACACGCACGCATCCCATCGCACACGTCCACCTACATCCTCCTCCTGCATTCCCCATCAAATTCTTACTCTACTCTCACTATCCACCGGGCTATAAGGACTTCACATGCATTAGTCCAGGATTTGTTTGTACTTATGTTCTGTTGTAAAGTTCATGGTTATCTGTACTTGTTTCCACTTTCTTTATAAATTACCCACCTACCCTCACACCTTCCAGTCTTGGCGTCTCAGGGATTATGGTCTAGCTCCTCACGTGGTTACGTTCAGTTCTTTGTAAAATTGCGACTATCTTGCAGGTGTCAGAAGCAATTTTTTTTTTTTACAAAGTTAAGATTCGATTCTTTTCCTTCCGTTTTAGGAAATGAAATGTTGATGAAAGATTCAAGATGGCTGCCAGGAGGGCAAGAGTTTTTTTCTGATGCATTTTCGTCATAATTTGAAAGAATGCTTGTGGCACTTTTTGATTAGGAACGTCAGAGAACTACTTCAGCTCACATCACATTTTCTGGCATCGTCGTAGGCTTTATAATAAAAAAAAAGTGAGCTTTATTTTCCAGCCCGCCGTCATACGATGAACAGCTGACAGCTTCCTAATTATTTGCGTAAAAAGACACCTTTAACAATTTTGAAGACCAGTTACTCTCAGACGAAATTGGGTTACGTTTTTTTTCTGTTCAAGTAATCTGTAACCCCTGATTAGTATTTTTCTGCCATGAAATATCCCTGAATGAACTCTATTATCTGAACTGCCGTCTGATTTTTGTTAGCAGTTTGAAATAAGTCCGTTAATCCATTCAGTGATCACAGTGGTCTCGAGCTTAGCCAGAATTCCAAATAAAATTTCAGAAAATTTTGTAACACACACACACACACACACACACACACACACACACACACACACACACCACACAACACACACACACACACACACGCACACACACACACACACCACACCACACGCACACACACACACACACACACACAGCGCACACACACGCACACCACACTCACACACACACACACACACACCACGCACACACACACACACACACTCACACACACGCACACGCACAAGAGAGAGAGAGAGAGGAGAGAGAGAGAGAGAGAGAGAGAAGAGAGAGAGAGAGAGAGAGAGAAATGTGCTTTGGTGACATATTCTCTCAGCTGACAGCAGCTTGGCTTTCACACAGATGTTTCCGTAACGATACTGCTTGTATAAAGCAATACAGTGCAATGCAACACAAGGAAGCACAAAGCAAAACAAAGCCATACAGTAGTACAGTCCAGTACAACACAATACAACGAAATACAATACAGTACAATGCAATACAATGAATACAGTACAATAAGTCCAATACAGTACAGTGCAATACAATGAATACAATACAATACAGTACAATACTGTTACACGCTAAAGCGATGACTTCCTCAGTACAAGGTAAGTACAGTACTCTAGCTTGTAAGAGTTCGTTATAGATCCTGTGGTAGGTGTTCGGCTTGTAGACGACAAAATACACCTGGCGGTATTGAAACGAAGAGGATCCTTTTATTTACAAACGTTGAAGAGTATAGGAACAAAAACAATCCACTGACCTTCAGGTTCAATAAGTCGTGCACGAACTCAGTCGTACATGCAGCAGGCAATATTCTACCAATGGCAGCTCTTCATCGACTAGACTCAAACTCAGTGAAGACTCCAACATTTTTACGCTCGACAATGACTAGAACTCTTCAAAAAATCCCATCTCTCTCTCTCTCTCTCTCTCTCTCTCTCTCTCTCTCTCTCTCTCTCCTCTCTCTCTCTCTCTCTCTCTCCGTCGCACAGCTCTCCTTCTTTTATATGTTATCTGAAGAATATTTTCAAACATTATCGATTATTCTTTTCTAGAATACTCTGCATATCAGTAAGCTTAACCAATGAAATCGCGACGACCGTATGCGAATGTAATTCGGTCAGCTTCTACAACATTCTCGAACCTTCGGTAATGCACTACCAACTTACGGAAACCTGGTGAACATTCTACCATAATCTTGAATGTTCCAATCGCATTATCAATCGATCCAAAAACAATACTGAACAATTAGGCATACATTCACTTTCCAAACGTTTAAAATAAATCAACAATAGCACTACACCGACCGAAAATACAAAGATCTAAAAGCAATAAATGAAAGGAGGCTTGCAACGCATCATTATTGCTATGACGTCTTTCACAAAGGTTCCCCCTCTCTTGTCTCCCTATTAAATTGTAACAAATACAATACAGTACAATACATTACAATACAATAACATTCAACACAACACAACACAACACAACACAACACAACACAACACAACACGACGCAACACGACGCAAACACAACACAGTGCAATGCAATACAATACAACACAGCAGTACAACAACACAGCACAGCACAACACAGCGCAACACAGCACAACACAATACAGTGCAACACAGTACAACACAACACAGTACAACACAACACAACACAGCACAACACAAAACAACACAGTGCAACACAGTACAACACAACGCAGTACAACACAACACAGCACAACACAATACAGTACAACACAATACAACACAGTACAACACAACACAGTACAACACAACACAGTACAACACAACACAGTGTAACACAGTATAACACAAAAAACACAACACAGTACAAAACAACACAGCACAACACAAAACAACACAGTACAACAGCGTACAACACAACACCGTACAACACAACACAGCACAACACAACGCAACACAGTACAACACCGTCCAACACACTACAACACCGTACAACACAACACAGTACAACACAACACAGCACAACACAACGCAACACAGTACAACACAATAAAACACAGTACAACACAACACAGTACAACACAACACAGCACAATACAATACAATACATACAACACAGCACAATACAATACAGCACAATACAATACATTACAGTGCAACACAACACTATACAATACAATACAGTACAGCACAACACAATGCAGCACAATACAATACAACACAATACAGTACAATACAACACAGCACAATACAATACAGTACAGTACAATACAATACAACACAGTACAATGCAGTTCAATACAACGTAACACAACACAACACAGCACAGCACAGCACAGCACAGCACAACATAACACAACACAACACAACACAACACAACACAACACATTTTCTTCCCTGTCAGCACCACCGAGCTGATCACTATCTATTGCTCCAGGTGCCAAGGCGTTGCCATGGAAACTGATTGTTGGCTACATAACAAACCCGATGATCAGTGACTGGTCTTCCTGCGCCGGATGTCGACGCCCAATTTGTGATATTTTCCTAGCCCCCCCCCCCCCCCCCGGTTTTCAACAATCTGCACCCCCAGCCCCCTTCCCCCACACCACCTCCCCAAACATCTCTCTGCTTTCCCATTCTATTCCAACTCCCCACCACCTCTTCCTCTCCTCTCCCTTCATTGATAACATTTCAAGAGAAGGATTACGTAACGGAATGATTCTATACAAAGATGAGCAGGATGTTGACGTTTGTCTTTGGGTGTTACCAAACTCTCCCTGCCTTGTCAGCCTGTTGATCTAAGTGTTCATAAATTTCTCTCTCTCTCTCTCTCTCTCTCTCTCTCTCTCTCTCTCTTCTCTCTCTCTCTCTCTCTCTCTCTCCTCCTCTTTCTGTCACTCTGTCTCTATCTCCGTCTCTCTCTCTTTATCTCTCTCTCCCAACAACTGACACATTTATTGATGATTCCACCTCTTTTGATACTTTTCGCCACACACCACACAGAATTCACAAGCATGTCTTTCTGCATGTGTGCACAGTGGCGTTTTTGAAATCGATGCGTGCGAATGTTTGCTTGTGTGTGTGTGTGTGTGTGTGTGTGTGTGTGTGCGTGTGCGTGTGGGGTGTGTGTGTGTGTGTGTGTGTGTGTGTGCATGTGAGAGAAGAACAGAACGATAGCAGTGTGGAGAGAGAGAGAGAGAGAGAAGAGAGAGAGAGAGAGAGAGAGAGAGAGAGAGAGAGAGAGAGAGAGAGAGTAAACAGACGAGCTGGTCTCTCATTACCAAGTCATCGACAAACCGCAGTCCACTGTGTCCTTCCCGAAATAACCCCATCAACAAGTTGTGTGTGTCAATACGCGATCGCCCTCTGTCCCACTTTCATCTCCGTCTGCATGGAAGGGACCAAGAATCAACTATTGGATTTCTACGGGGTGTCGGCAGACTCAAAAAGTTATTTTCGTTAAAGAAAAGTTATCTTGTCCAATAAATACAATTTGCAAATGACGGCTCTCTCTCTCTCTCTCCTTCTCTCTCTCTCTCTCTCTCTCTCTCTCCTCTCTCTCTCTCTCTCTCTCTCTCTCTCTCTCTTCATGTACCAGTACCATGTCATAAAGTGAACTTGATACACGAGCAGTCATTACGACTCAGGCGCATGAGCACCTTAGAGCTGATTAAATCGCTGGGAAAGGGAAGGGAGGATAATTGATGTGATTACTCAGCTCACAGGAGCTGTTCTGGTTATTGTTTTGTTTCTTTTGGCACGCTACCCTACCCAACGAAAGTGTCACCCTGAGTTCACCAGGGTGGTGGAGACACTGCAATGATGAATGCTGCATCACCTGTTTCCACCTCTGACCGTTGTGGGTAAATGTCTGGGTTGGGACAAAGTCTTCTTGGTGTAACGGTCTGTAATTTAATTACGCCATGCCTCTAATAAGTCCCTGGCGGGTGAGATAGGACATGACCCCAAAATCACCCCCCCCCTTCCTTGAGAGTTAATCCAGATCGTTCTTTTCTTTTGTTCCAAAATCATCCCTGCTCCCTTTTAAAATCATCAAAGTGTCCCAAACACAAAACTTGTCAATTAAAGCACGTTGCACCTGAATTTGAGCGTGAGTGGTTCTGGACCTGAGGGAGAATTCTTCTTCTTCTTCTTCTCTCCTCCTCCTCCCCCTTCTTTGTTCTTGTTCTTTTTCTTCTTCTTCATCGTACACCTCAGACAGGAACCCCAGAAGCACTGTCGAAGGCTGCTGTACGGCGGAGGCCTTTAGAGATCCACCCTACTCTATGGAAGCTCTGTGGGTCACCCTGTTCTGATGCCACTGCCTGGTGAGTGACTTGGGTCTCCTGGGTCCAGAAACACTCCAAGGAGTGAGAATTATAGACATGTGTACAAACTTTCTCTGTGACAGGGAAGTGGAAATGGTCACGTGTCTATATCACTCCGTGTTTCTGTACCACATCTCAATTCACTCTCTGGGAGGCAATTTTGGTTCAGGTCCAGAATCACTAAAAGACCAGATTCACTCCCACCACCACCACCACCACCACCACCCGTTCTCCTGTTTTGACTGATGTGTTTTGTCGTTTGGGACACGTTGGGAACTGTCAAGCAATCAACAAAGCAAGACACGCCTTCAACACCCTGCGCCAGATCTGGAGTTCAACAGCCCTCTCACTCTGCAACAAGACCCGGATTTTCAACACAAACGTGAAGTCTGTTCTTCTATATGGTTCAGAAACATGGCGGGTAACCAAGACCAACACCAACAAGCTACAGACATTCATCAATAGATGTCTCAGAAACATCCTCAACATCAGGTGGCCGGAAGTCATCTCCAACGAACAACTGTGGGACAGGACGAGACAAGTCCCAATTGAAACTGAGATAAAGAAACGGAAATGGGGATGGATCGGCCACACGCTACAGAAGCCTGTATCCAACGTAACCAGGCAGGCTCTGGATTGGAATCCACAAGGAAAGCGGAAAGTGGGTCGACCAAAACAGACTTGGCGCAGGAGTGTCGACGCTGAGGTGAAGGCCGCCGGAATGACGTGGGCCGAGCTAAGGAGGACCTGCCAGAATCGCGTGCGTTGGAGGAGTGTCGACGCTGAGGTGAAGGCCGCCGGAATGACGTGGGCCGAGCTAAGGAGGACCTGCCAGAATCGCGTGCGTTGGAGGAGTGTCGACGCTGAGGTGAAGGCCGCCGGAATGACGTGGGCCGAGCTAAGGAGGACCTGCCAGAATCGCGTGCGTTGGAGGAGTGTCGACGCTGAGGTGAAGGCCGCCGGAATGACGTGGGCCGAGCTAAGGAGGACCTGCCAGAATCGCGTGCGTTGGAGGAGTGTCGACGCTGAGGTGAAGGCCGCCGGAATGACGTGGGCCGAGCTAAGGAGGACCTGCCAGAATCGGTGCGTTGGAGGAGTGTCGTCGCTGAGGTGAAGGCCGCCGGAATGACGTGGGCCGAGCTAAGGAGGACCTGCCAGAATCGCGTGCGTTGGAGGAGTGTCGTCGCTGAGGTGAAGGCCGCCGGAATGACGTGGGCCGAGCTAAGGAGGACCTGCCAGAATCGCGTGCGTTGGAGGAGTGTCGTCGCGGCCCTGTGTTCCTGGAACTGTCAAGGAGGAGAGCGATTCTGGGACAAAGAAGGGGGGGGGGGGGGGGTCTGGATTTTAATCCGGGAGAAGCACAGGTGGGGGTGGGGTGGAGGTAGGAGTTAGTTTTGACAGGTGCCTTTTCTCACTTATAATAAAAAGACGAAGGGGTTGGGGGGGGGGGGGGGAGGTGATTGTGTCGGGCGCTGAATGATTATGGAACGTTACAACAGTCTGCTCAGCGCTGTTGTCTGTCCACCTCGGTCTCTGTCTGCCCTGACTCCTCTTCCTCTGTACTGTTCCTTACAGAATGGTAGTGGACGGTCCACCTGCTGATCTTCTGACATGTCAAAAATGCCTCAGCTTTGTTTTTCACACTTTGATCAACAGATCACCGAAAAAGGCTTTCGTGCTGACTGATGATTTTTGGACTTTGTCGTCTGTGACATGCTCAATTTAAAAGATGCTGAGTATTGTTCCCAGACGTCTTATCTCCCTTGTTCGATCTTTGTTCACCATTCTGCTGCTAGAATTTACGACATGCCTCCTGTAAACAGGCAGAGAACCGGATTAATAGTGTTAGAATTGAAGACCTCAAAATGTCTACCTTATTCCAAGACAAAACATTGCTGTATCTAGAACATCACATAACTCCTTTCACGATGAAAGAGAAGCGCTTATTTTAACAGCAGAACACAAACGCAGGTCTTTTGAGATGAGCAGTGTACCATAGTTTTCTTATTCTCATGGGAGTAAAAATCAGATAAAGGCAAAAACTAGGGTGTGGTTATTGGGTGCATCCCCAACGCACTAAGTTCTGTGAGTGTCAGATCGGACGCATATTGAAAAACACGAGTCTCAAGTGGCCTTAAAGCGTGAATCGTGTTTGGGATGTAGCAGTCTGTGTTTGAAATGTGGCACACTGTGTTTGAAATGTCGCACATTGTGTTTGAAATGTGGCACACTGTGTTTGGAAAGTGATACAGTGTTTGAAATGCACTATACTGAGTTTGAAATACATGCCATGTTTGAAATGTAGCACGTTTTGATTGGAATGTAGCATGCAGTATTTGGAATGTAGCATGTTATGTTGGAATGTAGTTTGTTGTGTTAGGAATTCAACATGATATGTTTGGAATGTGCATGTTTGGAATGTAGGCTGTTAAGTTACAAATATGGCATCTTAGGTTTGTACTGTCACATGACGTGTTTGGAATGTAGCATGTTGCGTTTAGAATGTAGCGTGTGAAGATTGGAATGTAGCATGTTATGTGTTTGGAATGCAACATGACGTATTTGGAGTGTAGCATGCTGTGTTTGGAATGTTACACATTGTGTTGAGATGTGACATGCTGTGCTAGAAATGTAACACGCTGTGATTGGGATGGACCATGCCGTGTTTGGAATGTAGTAGCATGCTGTGTTTGGATTTTAACATGCTGTTATTGGAACGCAACATGCTATATTTGGATTGTAACATACCGTGTTCGAACTTAACATTCTGTGTTTGGAATGTAACATGTGTTTGGAATGTGACGTGTTGTGTTTGAAATGTAACATGATGTGTTTGGAATGTGACATGCTATGTTTGGAATGTAACAGGATGTATTTGGAATGTACCAAGATATGTTTGGAATGTAGCTTTCTATCTTTGGAATGATCATGCTGTCTTCCAAATGTGACA
>CM065717.1:30449820-30452320 GCA_033310375.1 Conus canariensis
ACAGTAAAAACCACGAACACCCAATAAGCATATTGCAAATTTTCGGTTTATTTGTGGATGTCTGTCTCTTTCTAACTCTTTGAACAGTAAAAACCACCATCACCCAATAAGCATATTGCAAATGTTCGGTTTATTTGTGGATGTCTGTCTCTTTCTAACTCTTTGAACAGTAAAAACCACCATCACCCAATAAGCATATTGCAAATGTTCGGTTTATTTGTGGATGTCTGTCTCTTTCTAACTCTTTGAACAGTAAAAACCACCAACACCCAATAAGCATATTGCAAATGTTCGGTTTATTTGTGGATGTCTGTCTCTTTCTAACTCTTTGAACAGTAAAAACCACCATCACCCAATAAGCATATTGCAAATTTTCGGTTTATTTGTGGATGTCTGTCTCTTTCTAACTCTTTGAACCGTAAAAACCACCATCACCCAATAAGCATATTGCAAATTTTCGGTTTATTTGTGGATGTCTGTCTCTTTCTAACTCTTTGAACAGTAAAAACCACCAACACCCAATAAGCATATTGCAAATGTTCGGTTTATTTGTGGATGTCTGTCTCTTTCTAACTCTTTGAACAGTAAAAACCACCAACACCCAATAAGCATATTGCAAATGTTCGGTTTATTTGTGGATGTCTGTCTCTTTCTAACTCTTTGAACAGTAAAAACCACCATCACCCAATAAGCATATTGCAAATTTTCGGTTTATTTGTGGATGTCTGTCTCTTTCTAACTCTTTGAACAGTAAAAACCACGAACACCCAATAAGCATATTGCAAATTTTCGGTTTATTTGTGGATGTCTGTCTCTTTCTAACTCTTTGAACAGTAAAAACCACCATCACCCAATAAGCATATTGCAAATTTTCGGTTTATTTGTAAAACCTTTGTCAAGCATAGAAAACCAAGGGCCCACTAAGTGACAGCCCAAAGCACAGCATTTATATTCTGAAACTGATCATCTCTCATTCCCAATTTACCTGAATTGACAATTCTCACTCACTGCCTTAAAATCCTAACAAAAGCCTACCAGAGTTAAAGAAAGAAATGGCAGCAATGAGCTTCATGTGAAATAAAAACACAGGGCAGTCAGTCAAGACCTTAAAAAACAAACAGAAAGACACTCGACAATACCCCCTCCCCTTCCTCCATCATTTTCAAATGCATCTTTTGCTTTCAATAAGGAAAACACATCTCATGATTTTCACATACAAATGGCACTGTTGTATACACTCACATTACATTGAACTGAAACCTGAAATGTCTTATCTCTCACTTCCCCCCCATCCTCCCTCACCATTAACTCTCAATCCCACCATACAGTCCCTACCCACCCCTTTCTATATGTCTATACTTGCGTTTGTGTGTGAATAGTTATGTGTATGGTGTGTTCATGCATGTCGTGCGGGTTGCTTGGTGTGTGTGTGTGGTGTGTGTGTGTGTGTGTGTGTGTGTGTGTGTGTGTGTGTGTGTGTGGTGTGGTGTGTGAGTGTGTGTGTGTGTGTGTGTGTGTGCGTGGTTGTGTGTGTGTAGTGTGTGTGATGTGTGTGGGTGTGATGTGTGTGTGTGTGTGTGTGTGTGTGTGTGTGTGTGTGTGTGTGTGTGTGTGTCGTGTGTGTGTGCGTGCGTGCGTGCGTGTGTGTGTGTGTGTGTGTGTGTGTGTGTGTGTGTGTGTGTGTGGTGGTGGTGTTGTGTGTGTGTGTGTGTGTGCGTGGTGTTGTGGTGTGGGTGATGAGAGAGAGATGAGAGAGAGAGAGTGTGTGTGTGTGTGTGCGTGCGTGCGTGCGTGCTTGTGTGTGTGTGTGTGTGTGTGTGTGTGTGTGTGTGTGTGTGTGTGTGTGTGTGTGTGTGTGTGTGTGTGTGTGTGTGTGTGTGTGGGGGCGCGCATGTTTATGTGTCTGTTGCATGTCAATAAGAAGTGTGGTACCCTACATTCAGCTAGTCCCAGACACTGAGGCCATTGGGGTAGTTTGTCCTTATCTTATGCCGCCAGAACCTTTCACGTGTTCTCCTCTGTCTGGTATCCAGTGTTTCTCATCAGTTCAATAGGAGTGACACGGAGATCCTTCACATTGTGTCCACTGCGCTGGAAATGTCTGGCTACTAAAGTTTCCCTGCATGTTAAATCAGTCCTACCAGCACTCTGTGTTTGGTCCTAATGTTATGATTTTTGTTGTCTGTTTTTTTTTTAATGTTCGATCTGTGGCCATGGAATCGCCTGGACAGAGTCTGGCTTGTTTCTTCGATATATTGAACGTCTTTACACCTAGCACAGTCCACTAAGTAAATTAGATTGGAGCTTTTGCAGCCCATAGCATCTCTGATGTGGAAAGTCTGCCCTGTTCTAACACTGGTGAACGTGGATGTCTCTTGAAGATGTTTCTGACAAAGAACACATCTGCTGGCGGTACGCTTGTATACTCCTGGTGGTCTGTCACTTTGTTTATGAGTGCTGACTTGTGGTAGCTTGGATGGCATCAAAATTTTCCTGAGAT
>CM065717.1:30457320-30462320 GCA_033310375.1 Conus canariensis
CCTATATATGATTAAAACATCTGAATCTGAATCTGTCTGTCTGTCTGTCTGTCTGTCTGTCTGTCTCTTCTCTCCTCTCTCTCCTCTCTCCTCTTCTCTCTCTCTCAATGAATCAGACAACCTGATGAACCACGAATAATTTGTATTCATAAATCCATGAGAACGAACATGCCGCACCCCACCAATTCGATGTCTATCGCTCTGTCTTCCTTCATGTCGGTTTCGAATGGTTGTTCCCCAGATAAACATCGTTATCACTCAATACCCTATCCCCATTTTCACACAGGCAGAAATAGCCTGATCATTAAACTATTCAGACAAACAGACAGACAGACAGACGGGCGGACAGATACCCTACAGACCAACATTCCAAGACAGAGACGGAAGAGATATCCCCCTCTTCTCCCTCGCCCCCCCCCCCCCACTCCCCCGTCCCCCAAACCCAGCCTCCTCTTCCATAAAACAGCAGCAACAGCAGCAGCCCACACAACAAAGGAGAGAGCAGGTGCATAATTGAATGGCCAACGTCTCCGGACTGCGATACGTTCTCCAAGAGACGAGCAACAAAGAGAGTAAAGAAGACAATAAGAAGAATGTGCTACAACCTTTTATGTCGTCAGATTGCAACGCAGCAAAACAAAAGAACAGTGGCTCCGTTTCGTTTTGTCTTAAAAGTGTACTTTGTTGGTTTTTGTGTGTGGTTCATTTGCTTTCTAAAGAGTAAAGAAAAAAAAAACAACAACAACAACAAAAACAAGACACAACACACACACACACACACACACACACACACACACACACACACACACACACACACACACACACACACACACACACACAACAGTGTACTATTCCACCACTAAAGACGTCAAATCAAAAAGCAATTGTCGTTCCTTGTTATGTGATGAAAAACATTTATTGTGACATACCACAAAGACATGTCACAGGAGATGTCTATAACGACAGGTCAGGGTCAAATATTCGGGTTCATATCCGTGACGGGGGCCGGAATAGAGCGCCGGACTCGTGATCCTGGGGTTGCGGGTTCGAATTTTGATACAGGGGGATTTTTCCTCGGAGTTAACATTGGTTCTGACTCCATTCCCCACACAGTCCTTCGAATGAGACTATAAACCGAGGTTCCGTGTGTGAACGCACGCACAACATCTTGCACACACGTAAAATCCCATCACCAACTTTCGGAAGAGAAGGCCAGTTTGGCCGTTGGTATGGATGACACGTTACACATAGCATGCACCTTCCCCGAAGATAGAGTATGGCTGCCTTAATGGCGGGATAAAAAACGGTCATACACACAAAACTCCACTGCCTGTCTATACAGGCAGTGTCCGCAGGAGTATCAGCCTGTGTACGCAGAAAGAAAGAAAGAGAGAAAATATCCGTGACACATCTATTTTTTTCCCAAGCCCAACATTAAACTAATTTGAAAAACAAAAATAGAATTTTAGCTTTAGGTCTGCAATGTCTATAGAATCAGAGTGCCAGAACTGAAGAGATTTTTACCACAGAAACTGAGAGCAAGCTGCTCTGTCTGCAAACTACAGACTATGGCCATTACATCATGTCGTAAAGTTCCATATCTAACGATGCCACACCCTTGGCCCGTGCTATTGTGACACAACGCGTTGTAACCAGCCAGCGACGCTGAGAATTGATGATCAATGGTGAGGGTATCAGGCACAGTTTCCACGGCGTTTCTTCATTCATTTTTCATCAGCAGCAATGTGACTTCCCCAACCAGCGGGCTTTCGGCAGCTCCCATCCTTGTATTAACGACCCCAGGCCGTTGCAACTTGTGAGGTAAACTGTCGCGGTGTCTTATCAGACATAGCTACGTCCACACACGAGCTGAAACTACACACAACAGACACACAACAACAGACAGACAGACACAGACACAGACAGACAGACAGGCGGACAACACGACACCACACACCACACCACACACACACACACACACACACACACACACACACACACACACACACACACACTCCCGCCCGCACGCAAGCACGCATGCACGTACGCACGCACGCACACACACACACACACACACACACACACACACACACACACACACACACACACACACACACACACACACACACACACAATGCGTTTGAAAACACACAAGTGAATTTCCCAAATTTTAAAATGTGTTCTTTTTCGGTTTTACATAAAGAAAACAATCTTTACACATGCAATTTCAAGAGTGCAGCTCTTTATTTGACTGTTTTTAAAATGCAGCACGATAAATATTTTTTTCGACCTTTTACAGTTGTTGATTTTTTTCTTCTTTCTTCTTTCTTTTTGTTGAAATGCAATTCGTAAAATACATACTTTTATTTAACAAATCACCATTTTAGAAAACAAAATTCTGAATAATCTGAATTTTTTGTGAAATAAGTGATCGTGCGCTCGCGCGCGTACACACACACACACACACACACACACACACACACACACACAACACACACACACACACACCACACACACACACACACACACACACACACACACACACACACACACACACACACACACACACACACACACACACACACACACACACACACACACACACACACACACACACACCACACACACAACACACACACACACAAAACACACACAATACACACACACAAACACACACACACACCACACACACACACACACACACACACACACACACACACACACACACAGAGACAGGCGCACTTAACTGTCAACTCTATCAACTGAACGATCACGCCAACTTTTCAGACAGAAACAGTCCATTGAAAGGACGTTGTATCCCATCTCTGCGTCACTGAACATCTGTGGAACGCCTGAAGTTTTGGAAAGATGACAGTTCAGATACTTGCACCGGAGCACACAATATTTCTAGAACTGATAGCGTGCCTGCATGCCTGCATGAACGAGTGCGCACTCATATGTATTTCTGTGTTGGCGCGCACAGCACATTCCTCTATCCGTGCTCGCATGCAAGCGTGCTTGTTACCGGTGTGATCGAGCGCGCGTTGTGCGCCCGAAAGAATTGTATTCTATCTCAAGACGTTTGGAGAGAAAGGTGTTCGCTGCTTGCTGTGCCATTTCTATTTGAGTAAATCCATGTTGGAGGCGATAATTGTTATGATGTTGAAGGATTCAGTCTGCTATACAGGAGGGAAGCCTCTCGTACCGATCCCTGATCTGTTTGTCTGTATCTCTGTCTGTATCTCTGTCTGTCTGTCTGTCTCTGTCTCTGTTTCTGTCTTCTCTCCTCTCTCTCTCTCTCTCTCTGTGTCTGTCTGTATGTCTCTGTCTGTCTGTCTGCAGCTCTGTCTGTCTGTCTGTCTGTCTCGATATCTGTCTCTCTCTCTGTAACTGTTCCTGTCTGTCTGTATGTCTCTGTCTGTTGTCTGTCTCTGTCTCTTTGTCTTTTGTCTCTGTCTCTGTCTCTCTCTTCCTCGTCTCTTCTCTCTCCCCTCTCTCTCTCTCCCTCTCTGTCTCTCTCTCTGTCTCTCTCTCTCTCTCTCTCTCTCTCTCTCTCTCTCTCTCTCTCTCTCTCTCTCTCTCTCTCTCGCTATGTGATTTTGAAGGATCCAGACAAGAGAGGACGGAAGCCTCGCATACTTGTTCCCTGTTCTCTCTCTTCTCCTTCTCTCTCTCTCTCCCTCTCCTCTCTCTCTCTCCTCTCTCTCCCTCCCCTCTCTCTCTGTATCTCTCCCTCTCTCTCTCCCTCTCTCTCTCCCTCTCTCTCCCCCCTCTCCCCCCTCTCTCCCTCTCTCTCTCCCCCTCTCTCTCTCCCTCTCTCTCTCTCCCCCCTCTCTCTCCCCCCTCTCTCTCTCCCTCCCTCCCTCCCTCTCTTTCTCCCCCCCCCCCTTCTTGCCCACACAGTTCCCCTCAACTTCCGCTGCACATAACAGTGATCATCAACATGATATCCGTCCACCTCTTCAGATGCCAGAGCTGAACGTCAGCAGGAGATTTCCAGCAGGAGAAAGCCAGGAATCTACGCACCAAGAAATGCCTCCGACGGTACCGGCTCTACGCATGTCACCCACAGAACACAATTATAACAACATGATTACATCTCACAGACGATGGCAGCCAAGAATCTCCTTCCGCTGTCATCAAATACTGTAAGCATGTCTGGAGCATGAAAATATCTCGCCATGGCTCCCCGCTTCAGAGCGTTCTGCGAATAAACTGGAGGCCGTTATGTCCCAGAGTGGATCGAGCAAGCCGTGGACGAACAACATTAAAGACTGGAGGCCATAACCCCTCTACTTCGCTGTGCACGACTAGGTGGCTGTACACCAAAAATGAATGCGCCAAGGCCTTACTTAAGGAGTCGAGTATTTATAGACTGGCGCACTTAGATTGTTTTGAGAATGTTTATTGTATTTGAAAGTTGATTCTCCTTATTTTCTTTCAAATGGGCATCAAGGTACAAGCCAGGTAGTTCCAAGCAGACAGATTAAAATCAAAGGAATGGGATTATTTTGTGCCTTTGAGGCTGGCGCAAAGATAGGGTGACGGGGTGAGTGCAAAGGCCTGAAATGTGACGTCAACTAAGGGGAAGGTCATGTTTTTGAAGATTGTTTGTGATTTCATCGGTGAGGATCCCCCAAAGCAATGGAAATAATTGGCGGGGAGTTGTTCTTTTGATCAATTAACAGTTTAACATTAAATGCTGGCTCAAATTTATGGTAGGCTTCAAAACGCTGACATGGATGACGTAGTGTTTTAGAGCACATCCTAATTGTGGCGTGTGGCCGATACAGAGGGCAGTTCTGTCAGGAAATGGCTGACCAGTCGTGATAAACTTTCACATAGTCATGATGAAAAGTGTCCACACACGCACGCACGTACGCACGCACGCATGCGCGCACGCACGCACGCACGCACACACACACACACACACACACACACACACACACACACACACACACACACACACACACACACACACACACACACACACACACACA
>CM065717.1:30469820-30472320 GCA_033310375.1 Conus canariensis
TGTAGGTACACCAGAAGTAAAGGTAAGGCAGCAACAAGTGTAGGTACACCAGAAGTAAAGGTAAGGCAGCAACAAGTGTAGGTACACCAGAAGTAAAGGTAAGGCAGCAACAAGTGTAGGTACACCAGAAGTAAAGGTAAGGCAGCAACAAGTGTAGGTACACCAGAAGTAAAGGTAAGGCACCACCAAGTATAGGTACACTAGAAGTAAAGGTGAGGCAGCAACAGGTGTAGGTACACCAGAAGTAAAGGTAAGGCAGCATCAAGTATAGGTACACCAGAAGTAAAGGTAAGGCAGCAACAAGTGTAGGTACACCAGAAGTAAAGGTAAGGCAGCAACAAGTGTAGGTACACTAGAAGTAAAGGTAAGGCAGCAACAAGTGTAGATACACTAGAAGTAAAGGTAAGGCAGCAACAAGTGTAGGTACACCAGAAGTAAAGGTAAGGCAGCAACAAGTGTAGATACACTAGAAGTAAAGGTAAGGCAGCAAGTGTAGGTACACCAGAAGTAAAGGTAAGGCAGCAACAAGTGTAGGTACACCAGAAGTAAAGGTAAGGCAGCAAGTGTAGGTACACCAGAAGTAAAGGTAAGGCAGCAAGTGTAGGTACACCAGAAGTAAAGGTAAGGCACCACCAAGTATAGGCACACCAGAAGTAAAGGTAAGGCACCACCAAGTATAGGTACACTAGAAGTAAAGGTGAGGCAGCAACAGGTGTAGGTACACCAGAAGTAAAGGTAAGGCAGCAACAAGTGTAGGTACACCAGAAGTAAAGGTAAGGCAGCAACAGGTGTAGGTACACCAGAAGTAAAGGTAAGGCAGCAACAAGTGTAGGTACACCAGAAGTAAAGGTGAGGCAGCAACAGGTGTAGGTACACCAGAAGTAAAGGTGAGGCAGCAACAAGTGTAGGTACACCAGAAGTAAAGGTAAGGCAGCAACAAGTGTAGGTACACCAGAAGTAAAGGTAAGGCAGCATCAAGTGTAGGTACACTAGAAGTAAAGGTAAGGCAGCAAGTGTAGGTACACCAGAAGTAAAGGTAAGGCAGCAACAAGTGTAGGTACACCAGAAGTAAAGGTAAGGCACCACCAAGTATAGGCACACCAGAAGTAAAGGTGAGGCACCACCAAGTATAGGTACACCAGAAGTAAAGTTGAGGCAGCAACAAGTGTAGGTACACCAGAAGTAAAGGTAAGGCAGCATCAAGTATAGGTACACCAGAAGTAAAGGTAAGGCAGCATCAAGTATAGATGTACCAGAGGAGACGGAAAGGCAGCTACAAGAGTAGGTACACCAGAAGTAAAGGTAAGGCAGCAACAAGTGTAGATGTACCAGAAGTAAAGGGAAGGCAGCAACTAGTGTAGATGTACCAGAAGTAAAGGGAAGGCAGCAACAATTGCAGATGTACTCGAAGAGAAGAAGGGAAGGCAGCAACAAGTGTAGATGTACCCGAAGAGAAGAAGGGAAGGCAGCAACAAGTGTAGATGTACCAGAAAAGAAGGGGAGGCAGCAACAAGTGTAGATGTACCCGAAGAGAAGAAGAGAAGGCAGCAACAAGTGTAGATGTATCCGAAGAGAAGAAGAGAAGGCAGCAAAAGTGTAGATGTACCAGAAGCTCGAATTCGCGAGGAGAAGAGAAGCATCAAGTGTAGATGTACCAGAAGAAAAGCAAAGACAGCAACAAGTGTAGATACAGCAGCACAGAAGGACAGCAACAAGTGTTAATATAGCAGAAGAGAAGCAAAGGCAGCAACAAGTGTAGATATAGCAGCAGAGAAGCAAAGACAGCAACAAGTGTAGGTGTATCATAAGAGAAAAAAGTCAGCAACAAATGTAGGTACATTGTAAGAGAAGAAAAGGCAGCAACAAGTGTAGGTGTAGAACAGAAGGAAAGGCAGCAACAAGTGTAGATGTACATAGAACAGAAGGAAAGGCAGCAACAAGTGTAGATGGACATAGAACAGAAGGAAAGGCAGCAACAAGTGTAGGTGTACATAGAACAGAAGGAAAGGCAGCAACAAGTGTAGGTGGACATAGAACAGAAGGAAAGGCAGCAACAAGTGTAGATGTACATAGAACAGAAGGAAAGGCAGCAACAAGTGTAGATGTACATAGAACAGAAGGATAAGCAGCAACAAGTGTAGATGTACATAGAACAGAAGGAAAGACAACAAGTGTAGATGTACATAGAACAGAAGGAAAGACAACAAGTGTAGATGTACATAGAACAGAAGGATAAGCAGCAACAAGTGTAGATGTACATAGAACAGAAGGAAAGGCAGCAACAAGTGTAGATGTACATAGAACAGAAGGAAAGGCAGTAACAAGTGTAGATGTACATAGAACAGAAGGAAAGACAGCAACAAGTGTAGGTGTACATAGAACAGAAGGAAAGGCAGCAACAAGTGTAGATGTACATAGAACAGAAGGATAAGCAGCAACAAGTGTAGATGTACATAGAACAGAAGGATAAGCAGCAACAAGTGTAGATGTACATAGAACA
>CM065717.1:30477320-30494820 GCA_033310375.1 Conus canariensis
GTACTATTTGAAAACGGTACCAGTGCAATGCAATAAACTTCATAATGCAGCACAGTGCAGTTTCCTTTCTCAGCATTATGAAATATGTAAGAACATATTTTTTTCCTCTAACTAATGTTTTATACGGTTGTTTACTACACGTCAAACTGATAGTTCATCTTCTCGTTTACACCCACACTCACCCCCCCCCCCCCACACACACACACAACACACATACACACACACACACACACACACACACACACACACACACACACACATACACAGAGAGAGAGAGAGAGAGAGAGAGAGAGAGAGAGAGAGAGAGAGAGAGAGAGAGAGAGATCATTGTAGCCAATTGCAACGAACTACAGATCGTTGACTCGGTTGAAGTTGGAATAGTATTTTCTCAAGGGAGAGGACACATGGCAACCCCCCCCCCCCCCCCCTTACTCCCCACTCAACTTTGACAGTTCGTGCAGACAACTCCGCTTAGAACTGTTTTTGGATAGTCTGTGCAATCGATTCTAGCCACCTCCTTGTTCAGAGCGTCGCTTAAGTACTTAATAATTCCCCAAGTGCATACCAAATTAAATGTTTACGTACATATCAAGAACTCAAATTTAGATCAAACAATTACTAGTCAATTTATATCAGGGGAGAGCTGTCCAACCAGCAACAAACAGACTTCCATTGCAGCATAGCTTTCACATGGTTACTTCCCTTTGCGCGAACCCAAACAGTCCCTAGAAGACTGAATCGTTTCCCTTTGCAATAGCAGATTGCCGAGTCACGCAAACGTCGACGAACTTGTATTGCAAACTAAAAGATCGCTAGATTAAGAACAAAGACAATGATAATCGAAATCGCCGAATTTGTTTCTTCAAGTGACGATCTAGGATCGAGAGCTTAAAGTTCGATCAATCCAGAACAACCTCTGCTGCTATTAGGCTGTGGGATTTGAACCGTGAACCTAACAAGTTTACCTGTTGGTACCGGCCATCACCACTTTGATGCACAGAGAGGACCAGTCTGCTTGGAACGCTGACTTTCAGGCTGGCAGCTACATGAAATATGTAAACAGCAATTCAAGCCTAACTGAAAATGTAAGTCATTTGCACTGAGACCAGTGCCGTTGGAATAATTTGTCCTAGGCCTGCCTTATTGACAACACATGCACACACGCATGCATATATTCGTATAACCAACACACACACAACACAACACACACACACACCATGCGCGTGCGTGCGCACGAAAACCACACACACACACACACAACACACACCACACACAGAGAACACACACAACACCGCACAGCACACACACACACACACACACACACACACACACAGAGACACACACACACACACACACACATTGGTACCACAAACACTGATATTATTAACGTGTGTCTTCAGGTATGTAGAGAAAGAACTGAAGAAATAACTTAACAACAAAATAGAATAGAAAGTGTCATGTCACATACAAGCAAGCAAACAAAAACAATCAAAAGAGAGAAAATCAGATAAGTAGCCATATAAGCAAATGAGAGTCTCTCTCTCTCTCTCTCTCTCTCTCTTCTCTCTCTCTCTCTCTCTCTCACACACACACATAAACACACACACGGATAAATAGGTAGATGGATAGATAATTAGATAGAAGACATATAGACAGATTGATAGATACAGAGGTAGATAGAGAGATAGGTAGATAGATAGAAAGTACAAGAGAGCTATGTATGTGGGGTGAGAGTTGGTGTGAACGCATAGATAGGTAGGTGCGTGGGTGGTGGGTGTGCGTGCGCACGTGTGTTTGTCTGTATGCACACGCACTCGCGCCATTCTTGGTAATGTCCCAAGCAGAGACGGATTAAAGTTACAACTTCAGTGGAACTAAAGTATTGCTGCCTTCCTGCTTCACGCCCCAGCGGCCATTTCCATCAGTGGCCGCCTTGAAAGAGCTCCGTGTGGGTGGTGGGCCGGGCTGTAATAAATCTGCAACCAGCGCCATTGATGTGGTGCGGCCTGCATGAATAGTGCCCCTTCCACTCGGACCGGGCTGTGTCTGTGCACGTGCTGATTTACGGTATGTACGACACGATTTACGATTCAGGTTGCCCAGGCTTCCTTTAAGTTGTTGCCATGATCAGCAAAGAGATGATACCGGACAATAGAGTCGGGGCTGAGGGAGGGAAGGTGAGAAAGAAGAATAGGACGTGTGGGGATCGGAGATAGAAGAAATAAGATGGTCTTACAGAAGGGCAAAATGAGAAAAGAAAGATAGGTGTGTATGTTTAGATCGAGACGCGTCCGACGTATCTTTCTTATATAGATGCGTGAACAGTTTTTATACTAGTCTTGCAAACACAGCACTAAAACATAAATGATATTGTTCATGATTATTTCTCTCTGAAACTTGTCCACGGTTTCTCAAATACTTATAAACGTCACAAGAGTTGTTGTTGTCGTACCCTGGCTAAAAGACTCCAGGGATCATCCAAACAGCTGAAAGTACTTGAACACTATGGTACAAATGCATCAGCTAGGGATGAGAACATTATGTGTGTGACCGTTTTTGATTACACCGCCACGTGGGCAGCCACACTCCGACTTCAGGGGATTCTGGAGACTGACAATGTTATGCTAGGACCTTGTCACAACTAAAGACAATCCCCGCATAACTATGCAGAGCATTACAACATTTTGATGTACCCTTGGTGGTCACAAGAGTAATGTGTCGTATAAAGTACCTTCATCAGTAAACATGACATGATTATTTTTTTTGTACTGAAGTGTTTTGTTCACGTAATCTATTCTCTCTCTCTCTCTCTTCCTCTCTCTCTCTCTCTCTCTCTCTCTCTCTCTGTCACACACAGACACACAGACACACACAAGACAGACAGACAGACAGACAGACAGACACACACACAAAACACACACACACACACACACACACACACACACACACACACACACAATGAAATATATTCGTTTATGGTTAGGGCCCAATTCTCAACATGAAGTTCCCTGATAGCATCTCAATGTCACAAGTACAGTAGGCATGTGTCGCACCGAACTGTGGAACTGAAGCATGTGCCTCTATCTGGTCCGTCAAACCACCGCCACCCAACTCCATCCTCACCTCGTCTCTCTGACCGCGATTTGAAAGGAAGAGGAAGGGAAATCCCTCCAAAGCACACATTCATTCAACTGGACTGTGATCCCAACCTAAGTGAAAGCGATGAAGACCCCCTCCCCTTTCCCTCTTCATCACCCCCCCCCCCACCACCCGTCTCCCCATCTTCCGAAGCTACATCAAAACCTCTATAGAAAAAGTGTCTACATTTGCACCATAGGTGGACAATATCCATTAGCTTTCGGGAGCCCAACAGATCACCAGCTTTCTCAGACAACTGGATATTGCTGGCTCTTCTGTCGCCTCTATGCTATGAAAAAAGTGCTGTTCAGAGAGATACCCACGTCCAGTCTGTTGATACCAGCACACATCCTTGCAGCAGCCTCGCTGTGTCAGCCTCCAAAAGCACCACACCTGGCTTCAATGCACTGAAATGGATCTCCAAGAGAAACTAGTGGAAGAGCTCCGTGGAACTGCTAGCATTTGCAGGTCACGACTGAAGTTCAAAGAACCGTATGACAAATATTAGCATCGTCAGGAGACCGAAAATTAATGCCAATTACTTTTTCTTTTTTCTTTTTATGTCTGATGGGGTTAAGTTAGGGTTAGAGTTCAGCAAGGGTTAGGATTCGGCTACAGCTAAGGTTAGGGTTAGGATGAAACATATTGACACCGTAAGAGAACGAACGAACGAATGAAATGTTGTTTAATGAGGGAAAGGAATAAGCACAAGTCAGTGGCTTTTTTCATCCAGCCCTCAAACAATAAAGAGAGAGAGAGAGAGAGAGAGAGAGAGAGAGAGAGAGAGAGAGAGAGAGAGAGAGAATGTTTTATCTTCTGATTATTACCTATTTACATCGTACGTTCTTTTCACATATTGTTCATCTGTTTGTTTGTGTGCCTGAATGTGCGTGCCTGCACGCGTGCCCGAGCACGTGTGTGTATGTGTATAAAGTACGCATGAGTGTCTGCGTGTATATACATGTGGTTGCACATACGCACGCTTACTTCGTTGCTCGTATACTTGATTTACTGTTTGACAAACAGGGAGAAAGGAAGTATGCAAGAAAGTGAGGAGGAAAAAGATATAGAGAGACACACAGACAGACAGCGAATAGATTTCATTGACATTGTTCTCTGTTTACACTTTATACAAATACCATTGTAGGACACTGATTTGCGACCCTACGAAAGCTCAACCTCAGGAGAGGTTACTGGTCAAATTGTCTCTCAGAATTTACAATTCGATGCTCGTAGCGCAGAAAGAGAGATGAGTGCTTTCTGCTAAAGTTTTGGGCCCATTCTGACCTGAGTAGCACAACCAGAGATAAATCTTTGCCGTTAGTATGCATTTCGGAAAATAGACAAGTTAAACTCATAGATATGTTGTCCTGTTTATAAAATCAAGGGTGGGTAATAATGTCAAGCATGTACGTTCCATGGGTCGGCTCTATATGTCTCTTTTCGATATATCACTATGTCTGCATGTCACCGTGTCCATGTGACACTATGTCTCTATGTTACCGTGTGTCTATATTGCCTTTTCGTTTCAACGAGGGTTCTTTATATGTCACCATGTCTATATTCACCATGTCTGAATGTCACAATCTCGGCGTGTGTGTTAGCGTTGGGGTCAGGGTTTGGTTAAGATTAGAAAGTTCAGTTAGGGTCAGGGTTCGGCTAGAGCTAGGGTTAAGGCAAGGATGAAACATTGACAATGTGATATATTGACACGGTGACATACAGACACAGTGACATACAGACATGGTGACATACAGACACGGTGACATACAGACACGGTGACATAGAAACTCGGTGACATATAAACACGGTCTCCAAATAGAGGAGTGATGATTTGAACAGCGCGCGCGCGCGCGCGCGTGTGTGTGTGTATGTGTGTGTGTGTGTGTGTGTGTGTGTGTGTGTGTGTGTGTGTGTGTGTGTGTGTGCGCGCGTGTGTGTGTGTGTGTGTGTCTTTTTCTTTGATCAATGAAGTAAAGGTTAAAGAGTGAAGAAGCTCATTTGTAGTGTCTTGTGAAATATGTACCTGGTCAATCAGCGCTGGGGTTTATCTGTCACATAAAGCATCTAAACGCAAATAATGTGAAGGCCTTGTTACTTTCGTCAAGGATGATTTCACCCGCTTCTGTTAGTTTCTTTCTCTGTCTGTTACAAAACCACGTCTAAAAATCTTTTCTTTGTCCTCTTCTTCACCCTGAACTCTTCGCAGTCATCAGGACACCACACTGAAGAACAGTTCTCCAGGTTCCTCCAGTTCTGATTGTTGCGTGCTGATGTCAGTATGTCTGTAACTGTTTTCTTAGGTACATTCTGCGAAGTTTCAATCCTTTTTTTTCCTGTCTTTCCGCCGTCTTCGTTCTTCAACAGTTCCCTGGTCCCTGGGTGATACGTGTCTATCTCCAGTTCGTTTTCGTCTTTCTTAAAGGACATTTGCTTCATCTGATTTTGACTCGTTCATGGATTGTTGATGGGCTGCTTGGGATAGGTCTTGTCAGTTTCAGGAATTCGCTTGGTTTTGGATCTGAATCTTGGCTTTGGGTTTTTGCAAGTTTTCCTCTGGGATCACCTCAGCAGTCAGGCGAGATACAAACCTAGTAGACTCACTGAAATTATCCCGATACCGAGCACACGTCACAACCCAGAAGAGCGGATCACACACATTAATCCTGCTCTTCTGCAGGGAACTGAAGGTTAGAGAGAGAGAAGAGAGAGAGAGAGAGAGAGAGAGAGAGAGAGAGAGAGGAGAGAGAGAGAGAGGAGAGACAGATCCAGGAAATCCATTCCGCAACATCATTTGAAATGATGACAATTACGCAACATCACACCACACAACAACATCCGTTCACCGCTCCATCTGGCTAACTCCCCAACGACCTTGACAAACAGGTCACATGCCTGCGCTGGCCGATAACCTCGCTTTTGATTGGCAGCTCACCCTCACGTGACCCTGCTGAACAGAGAGGCCGACCCGCCACGCACGACAAACGTCCGCCGTGGCAAAGAAACCCCGCGTTTAACAAGATGACAGCGGGCCATTTAGCCAGGGGGAAAGTTAGGGGTGGGGGGGGGGGGGGGATGCCCAACTCCCCTTGTCAGTCGGCCCTTCCCCACCATCAGTCTGTGCCGTCCTTCCGCGGAGTGGCGCATGGCGGTCGCCATGTCATGCGGAGCTGTCCAAATCCGCCGCTGATCCGACAAGCCGATGGTTTGGGAATGTTCAATCATGGCCGACATACCGACAGTATGAGAGCGTGATGCCCGCAAGCAGAGCAGTAAATTCTGGATATCTTGGCAGTTCCCCCACGCAATCCCCTCCCGGATATGACAGAGAAGACTGGACGTGTATGACATGTTTGTGATAATGTGCGCAGAAAGGGAGGAGGTGGGGGGGGGGGGGGGGGGGGGGGTGAAATACAAGAGAACTTCCTTAGCATAGATATATAAAAGCCTTCTTATTTGTATTCATACCTTGTACGCAAGCGTTACGCTGCTGAATTATAGTTAATGTCGTTGAATTCGATCCTTGATTCAATGGGATATTGAGAGGTCAAAATAACGATTTTATGATCAAAGAGTTCTTTTCATCGTGTGTCTTTTTGCACAAACTGTCACAAACATTGTCACATTCTTTCCAGTATGGCATGGGGGGTGTATTAGAATTGACAGGGCTCACCTCGGTGTGAACCACACTGTAAACATTGTTCGTCCCCAGGCGTGTCTGACGTAACTGAACGGCTTGCCACACGGCTGTAACCCAGCAGGAAAGAAAGAAAGAAAGAAAGAAAGAAGGCGCCAATGAATAAATGACTAAACAACACAGCGACATCATTCTGTCAATGGCGTGTCGAAAGACACCAAGGGCTAGCCATGAGACAGGATGTTAGGGGATTCCCTCCCTTCCTGTATACTCCATATCCTGTTCTGAGCACGGTTAATAACAGGAAAAGATTCCCCTCGAGTATACTCACAGAGACTTTCCTTCCTGTGCCTTCCCGGAGGCATCCACTCCTGGTACCTCTCCTATGCACTCCAGTTGGACTTGTCTCTAATAGGCCGCCAGAAGATTGCTCTCCTGAGCGCTTCCAAAGAGCTCCACCTCCTGTACATTCTCCTGGAACCCCCATTCTGTAGCCCCAGAGAATTCCCCTCCTGAGCACTCCCGAAGGACTTCTGTCCAGTACACTTGCAGAAAACGCCCGCTTCCCCCCTCCCCTCCCCTCCCTTCCCTCTCTGTACACTCCGAAAGGACTCCTCTGCAGAACGCTGTTCCACCTGTACACTCCCAGCTAACACGATCACACACGATGGTCCCCATGCACACACACACACACACCACAGCACACACCACACACACACACCACACACACACACACCACGCACGCACGCACGCACGCACACACACACACACACACACACACACACACACACACACACACACACACACACATGGAGACAGTCATTCGCCCCCCTCACGCAATAATACATCTGATTCCTTTTTTTTTAATGTAACAAACCAGAATACAATTTCAAATGCCTCCCCCGGTTAAGAAAAGAACATTCTTTGTATTCGCGCCTCACTTCTTTTGGTGCGAAGGGGGTTTAATATTTCCTTTTTTTCCTTTTACCAATTTTTTCTTTATTCAACAAGACGTCCATTTTTTTAAACAAAATATTAATACTGTTATCGCAAAAAATACATCTAGGTCACACTGACCAGACGACCAATTTGCCTTAACAGACCACTCCAGGTTCACAGACCCCTGTTATCTTCAAATTTTCCAGTGGGGAAAAAAAAACAACTTCCTCTCTCTTTTCAGTCATAAAAGAGAATACTTTCTTTCATTTCATCAAATTTGCAGATCAAAATTTCTCTGGACAGCAGACATTCCAAAGCATCTCACGGTTGCGAAGGGCTACGTCCAAGTAATAGTTCCAACGTACAGAGTGCTCGCCCCTGGGATCAATGATTTTGAGCCTACAAAAAAAAAGTTGAGTGTTCAGCTCTCTCTCATACTTCTTCAACCTTTTCTTCTCCTCATATCACTAATTTCACTTTTTTTCTGAATGAATCTCTCTCTCTCTCTCTCTCTCTCTCTCTCTCTCTCTCTCTCTCTTCTCTCTCTCCTCTCTCTCTCTCTCCACTTAGCTAGTTCGCTGCATCCGCCAAAGAGACAGTCAGCCTCTTTTTTTTCTTTAGAGTACAAATCACTAATAAAAGATTTGATCACTGTGGAGCAAGCACCCTGTAAAGGTGAGATTTCAATCACTCCAGTTTAGGTTCTCCTAAATAACAAATCAAGTATCTGCAAAGCTGGTCTGCGGTTTAAAGTGCACAAAAGGGAAAACTATATTTTCCTTTTTTTTTCCGGGGTGCATGTCAGAATGAGTGGCTGATGTGATTAGAATGAAGTAACATATTTATGACAACATTCTCTCTCTCTCTCTCTTCTCTTTCTCTCTCTCTCTCTCTCTCTGTTGGGAGGGAGGTTGGGGGGGGGGGGGGATTTTGTTCGTTCTATGTGTCTTTCCTCAGTAAGGGACCTTGTCCATAATGTAAATTAAAAAACCTTTCTCTTTTCACGTCCTTTGCTCTGCTCTTCCCATATTTCTGTTGCGTTACAAACACACCTACACGAGAGAGAGAGAGAGAGAGAGAGAGAGAGAGAGGAGGAGAGAGAGAGAGAGAGAGAGAGAGAGAGAGAGAGAGAAGCACATGTATTCATGATTACGCCATTGTACTTCATGAAGGAGCTCATGTTGACTACAATCATCATAACACCTGAACAACTGCATACAATCACAACTGATGTGCGTTGAAAAACAACAACAACAACAACAACAATAACTAAGGCGCATTCACAAGGGGGAAAAAGATCAAAGAAAAGGCTACGACTACAAGATTTGACAGTATCTAGCAGTTCGTAGAAGATTGCTGCCAATGTGAGCTGGGTAAAAAAATTATATTTATATCTACATCTATATATCTAATCAATCTCTCTCTCTCTCTCTCTCTCTCTCTCTCTCTCTCTCTCTCTCTCTCTCTCTCTCTATTCAGCGCTATATACTATGCTCTTAATTCACGTGAGACCTACAGCATAACACGAAACGCTATTTATTTCTTTCTGCTTCACCATGTAGCCTGTAACGGCTACAGTTCACTGCAATTCGTGCGAATTCCAAGGCAGGGCCTTGTCATCATACACCTTAAAAACCTGGCCGTAATCTGCACTAAATATCTTCTAACAAAAGATGAGGTGCACAAAGTCCTACAAAGTTTGACTCTCTTGCTATATTATTCTTATTCTATTTATTCTTATTATTGCTATATATATCATTACTACATTATTCTTATTCTATATTATGCTTATGATTGCTATACATATTATTGCTGTATTATTCTTATTCTATATTATTCCTATTATTGCTATATATATTATTGCTATATTATTCACATGGAAATTTCCTTCTTGCCAGCTGCAGAAAATATGTGCATCTCTTACAAAAAAATCGAACAAACTTATTAGCTTGCGACATCCTGTTTAAGGATTAACTCAACGTCTGTGCTATATAGTCTGAAAAAAAAATTCAAAACCAAAGAAAGCTCTAGGTGTACTTTTTGAAATAAGATATTCGAGACACTGCATAAGGTCCAGAGAAATAAAATTAAATCGTTGCGGGCTCCCGTTACATTGTGGGGGCCATACTGGAATGAAATAACAGGCAAAAGAAACTAACGAGAGACAGCGCAATGTAAAAAACAGTTTTCGAGAAGACTGTATTAAAGCTTGATGTATATGAAATTGATTCATCGTTCGAAATCATATTCATAAATAACACATGCAAGATAAATGTGATGTTTCATTCTGTCCAAGACATATTTCAAGGTTTGAGTCACAAACTTCATTCAGATTCATGGAGAACCAGGTTTTGTCAAAATGTAGCGTGTCTTGGTGTGTCTCCAGTATCCTGTCATCATATTCTTTGTCTACGTACAATCTTAACCTCTGTCTATAAAGAGTCTGAAATTGATGTTACGACAGTAGAATGCCATAAAAAGAAGTTTTACGACTGGCAAAAGTAATTTTTAGTTCTGAAATTGATACATATTTAGATCCGATTTTAGTTGTCTGATACTTTGATTTTATTTGGGGGAACGGGGGTGGGGGGTGGGGTGGGGGTGTCGATTCCTAATCTTTTCTTTTCTTCATATCATTTTTATACTGCCCCCTCCCTTTGATCTGCATGTGATCTTTCCTATTTCCCCCAAACCCTGTGACATCTCTCCCATTCCATGCTGCACACACATCACAACATCTTTATTCTCTGTATCAATACATGAACATATGCACACAGATAAAGGCATGACGTGCAAAAAACAGGCAGACCGCACATGCATACACACATGTATATCACCATATGTTATTGTCAGTGCAATCAATAAATTCGCTCTCTCTGTCTGTCTGTCTGTCTGTTTGTCTGTCTCTCTCTCTCTTGCACGAGTACATACACGCACGCACGCACGGACGCACGCATGCACGCACACACAACACACACACATACACACACGCACGCACTCACGCACACACACATACTCCACACACACACACACACACACACACACACACACACACACACACACACACACACACACACACACACACACACACACACGCACGCACGCACGCACACGCACACACACATACACATACAAATGTGTGTGTGTGTGTGTGTGTGTGTGTGTGTGTGTGTGTGTGTGTGTGTGTTGTGTGTGTGTGTGTGTGTTGAACATTTTTTTGGTCTGTTTTCTGTCCCATCTTCTGTGCTACCTCCGTGGCACTTCACCCACGCCGCTCATTCCGACCTACAGCCACAGCCCTACCCAAACCGCTGGAACCCTGGCACCGGCAATCCACAGGGAGCAGTCAATGTCAAGTCGTCAAGAGACAACCCACCGGTGGAGACACTGCACTGCTGCCGATTCACTTCGGTGGTGTTCAGTAGCGCGTAATCTGATCTGTCATACACAAGACATCACCTACTAAGCCCCCTACTAACGACAATAACTGCTTAGTCGCGGAGCCGGCGTGAGTGAATCTCGCTCCAGAGGGCGCCACCACGTCCGGACAACGACAGCCCCCATTAATTTGCCGATACCGGTGACCCCGACAAAATCAAACCAAGGCCATAGACGCGGAGAGGACATCGAAAATGAGGTCACATTGAGAGCAGGGCATGAAGGGCCACAGAATTTGAGACCTTTTTTAACGCTGATCGATGAGAATGAGGATGATGAAGATGATGCTAAAGTTTCCCATTCTGGTCGTGGACTGCATTACAGGGCTGTACTCTATGCTTATTTTCATGATATATCCCGGCGTCAATCAGGCACGTGAGATGCTGCTGGTTAGGAAATTTGAGCAACACTCTCAGCGAGACATCCATTTAGTGAATGAAACTCGAGTGTGTGGTCCTAGTCTTTCCAACTGAGCCCGTAGCAAACTCATCTCTGGGTAGGAGCCGGTCTGGGCAGTAAAATCTCACATGACTCTGATGGGAATCGAACTCACGACCTCCCAGCCGGGAGTACGTGACACTAACCACTTTGCCACGGCGGCTGGTTCTGTTGAGCGATTTAGTAATGGAGATAAACAAGGGCAGACTAACACACACACACACACACACACACACACACACACACACACACACACACACACACACACACACACACACAGAGAGAGAGAGAGAGAGGAGAGAGAGAGAGAGAGAGAGAGAGAGAATGTCTGACAAGTTAGACCAGAGGACGACATTGCGGACAGAATTGCTTTCTCAGCAGTCAGTCCACCACCTTTCCGCCTCCTTGCCCGTCTTTGTCTCTATCTCTGTCCGTCTGTCTGTCTGTCTGTCTGTCTGTCAGTCTGTCTGTCTGTCTGGCATTTTCTCTCTCCCTCCCTCCCTCTCGCACCTTCTCTTTCCCTCTCTTTCTCCCTCCCTTCCTCTCTCTCTTTCTTCCTCTCGCCTCTCTCTCTCTCTCTCTCTCTCTCTCTCTCTCACTCCCTCGCTGTCTCTCCCTTTCTCCTTCTCTCCCTCCCTTTCTCTCTTCCTTCCTCCACCCCTCTCTGTATCTCTCCCCCTCTCTCCCTCTTTCTCTCTCCACGTCTCTCTCTCTCTCTCTCTCTCTCTCTCTCTCTCTTCCTCCTCCCCCTCCCTCTCTCTCTGTCCCTCCTTCTCTCTTCCCCCCCTCTCTCTGTCCCTCCCCCTCTCTCTCCCTCCCCTTCTCTCTCTGTCCCTCCCTCTCTCTTCTGCCCTCTCTCCCCCTTCCGCTCTCTCTTCCCTTCACTCTCCCTCCCCCCTCTCTCCTTCTCTCTCTCTCATTCCATAATTACAACGTTCCAAAATATATTATCCCTTCTCCCCACGCACGCATCGACCGTCTCTTTTCATTTTTCTTTAAACTCCCAAACGTTTTTACCTTGCTCACCATTCCCTAGCCTCTCCCCCCCCCCACCCCATACACCCCCCACACCCTCCCGCCTCTCTCCTTTTCTCTCTCAACCATCCCCATCCCCCACTTTTGAAAAAAAAATCTGTGCGTCTCAATTGATGTCTGTATACATATGTAAGCAGGCATGCCCGTTGTTATCAAGCCATGGCGTTAGAGGTCTTTTGTGTGTGTCTATTACATATTCCATAAGTGTATGTGCTTCTCTTTTTCTTATGTCGTTATATTTTCAGCACGAATCAGCATAGCAAAGACAGACTGGAAGATATGGGTCGGCCTTCAATGTCATTTCCTTGACTAATAAAGGTTTTCAGCGTCCCTAGTCCTGAGTTCTTTTATTTACATATCACATACAGACTCATATTGTATACAGACATATATAAACGTAAACTAGATATTGCCGAGGTGTTGATGGAAGGGGGGGGGGGAAGGGGTGGCGTTCAGGAGAGAGGGTTGGGGGAGGGGTGTATCCTGTTTTGCTTATAGGCGGTAAATAAGCAATAAATAAAGATTATAGGTCCATCACTCACGAAACATCCTGACAAATTTTCTGATTGACTCTCTCTCTCTTTCTCTCTCCCTGTATGGGCGTGTGTGTGTGTGTGTGTGTGTGTGTGTGTGTGTGTGTGTGTGTGTGTGTGTGTGTGTGTGTGTGTGTGTGTGTGTGTGTGTGTGTGTGTTGTGTGCGCGAGAGAGAGAGAGAGAGAGTGAGAGAGAGAGAGTGAAAGAGAGAGCGCGAGTACCTGTGTGTGCGTGTGTGCGTGTGCATACCTGCGTGCGAGCCTATATTGAGATATAGATGTGTGTGTGTGTGTGTGTGTGTGTGTGTGTGTGTGTGTGTGTGTGTGTGTGTGTGTGTGTGTGTGTGTCCCTCTCTCCCTCCCCCTCCCCCCTCCCCCCCCCTCTCTCTCTCTCAGTATGTGAGTCGTATTTCTCTCGAATTCTCTTCCCTCTCCTAAATCCTACATATACCCCTATTAACTCCGACTCTTTTTTTCCCCCTTCTCCCCACCCCCTTCACAGTATACACACACATGCGCGCGTGCTGGTTCACACACACACACACACACACACACACACACACACACACACACACACCACACACACATACGCACGCACACGCACACACACACACACACACACACACACACACAAACATACACACACACGCACGCACGCACGTACACACACACACACACACATACACACACACACACACACACACACACACACGCACACACACACACACAGGGGCGCGCGCGCGCACACACAGACACACACACACACACACACAAACATCAACACTAACACATATAAAAAGGACCCAATCTACACACAAGCAAGCAAGCGCGCAAGCGTACACACAGCATTCCGCAACTAATCTGTCATGATTGATCAGATTACCCAATCAGAAACTCGCGACTTACAGTCCATCTCCTTCCACCATCACCATCCCATCACCCCCACCCTACCTCTCCCGCCCCCCCCCCTCCTTTCCCCACCAGTTGACCACAAAGGTCATCCGACGGCCAGCAGAACGAATGGAGGAAACATACAATGTGGTCACAGCTGCTGGGATGAAGGGGTGGAGTACAGGCGGAGGGTGTATGTGTGTGTGGGGGGGGGGGGAGGGGGGGAGGGGGGGAGGGGCGGGGAGGAGCAAGGATGGATGCGGGGGAGGGCGGGGAGCGTGTGTGGGGGGGAGGGGGGGGGGGGGGGGGGGGCTGAGGGTGAGGATGAGAGCTCCAAAGTGATAAACATAATTAACAGAGAGGTCGACGCCTGATGAGTTGATTACATCCACCGCGTTGTTTATAGTCCAACGGACTGTGCCTATGGACTGTGGATCGCCCTTGTATCATTTTAGTGTTGTATTATGTTTATCTCGTGTACTCTTGTTTGTCTGTGTCCTTGGCGGTAACTAACCCCTCTCTTTTCAAATTTTGCTTCATTTTCCGCCCTCAGTCATTGTTTTGAAACTTTTGTTTATCGTATTATTGTGTACGGTGAGGTAAGGTAATGTTGCTTATAGCCCAGCCAACCGCAAAGGGCCATATCAGGGCTGTCACCGCATTCAAGTCAACTCACAAGTCATTAAAATAAAAACAAAACCGAAAACATTCACACAACCCTTTAAAATACACCTTCTAAAGACACGCTGGAACCTTCGACAAAAATCTTTCCTCCGCAAAATCTTATCAGTCGTAAAAAGTGTTCATCTCTTTCAGAAATTCAAAGATCACATCAGGTGGGACATCTCTGAACAAGGTTTTCATGGAGTCTACTGTAAAATGTTTATGTCTCACATCATGCAAATCCCAACACTTCAAACGTATGTTCCACCGTGAGTGGTACATGACATGGAATGCACCACGGAGCTTCTTCACCTTTTGAAAGATAAGAATGGGTGTAAAAGGAGTGTGGCCTGTATACAAACGGCACAAAACTGTTTCTTCTTTACGGCCGCCTCGGGAACATGGTAAAAACTTAGGTTTGGACGGATTTTGTACAATTTTTATCCGTCTGCGGGTTACATTCCTCTTGCCAGAGGTCTTTGACATAACCGTGGGCTCTGGGTTTCAGATCAGTGTGAGGGATAGACAATCTGCTCAAGACTCTTTGTGGCACTCTTGGCAAGTTGATCAAACACCTCGTTGCCTCGAATGCCCACATGGCTGGGTACCCAAGCAAAACGTATGTTGTATCCATCGGATTTTAGACAGGCGTTCAGTTCGAATAATTTCAGCAGTTGAGGGTGCTTGAGGCTCCGGCGGGCAATGGCCTCCGAATCAGAAAGGGAGTCCGACAAAATGAGAAAATCTACATGTTGGGAGTTGTTACATAGCTTCACCGCCACAGCCCGTTTCTCCTGAAATTACGGCTGCTGCTCTTCGCTGTATCACTCATATTTTTTTTTCTCCCCCCCCCCTTTTTTTTTTATATTGTTTTCTCTCTGCGTTGGATCATATGAATGATAATAGTAAGCATTCATGTAACGCTCTCTTTTCGTTGTCGTGGGTTGTTTAACGTGTGCCACGTACTTAGGGAACCTCAGTTTACCGTCTCATCCGAGATACAAGCGCTCTGAGCACTTTTAAGATTTAATGGAAAATTGGGGAAAAAAAGCACCCAGAGCGAGATTCGAACTACGGACATGATGTTTCTTTCACTTCAAAGACGAGTGTGTTATCCACTGGGCCACCGTCTATCCAGGTGATCCTGTAACGGTAGGACTAGTTTGAAAAGAGCTGAAGAATAATTTTCTTTATGAAATGGAAGAGTTAAGTATTTGCAAAGGATGTCAGAGTATTTGTTGCTGTTGTACGTTGCTGTTGTTGTTGTTGTTGTTGTTGTTCTTCTTCTTCTTCTTCTTTTTCTTGTATCTCTTATTCTCCTTGTTCTTGTTCTTTTTGTTCTTGTTCTTGCTGTTCTTGTTCTTATTCTTTTTGTTCTTTTCTTGTTGTTCTTGTTCTTATTGTTCTTGTTGTTCTCGTTTTTTTGTTCTTGTTCTTGTTGTTCTTGTTTTTCTTGTTGTTCTTGTTCTTGTTTTTCTTGTTGTTTTTGTTCTTATTGTTCTTGTTCTTGATCTTCTTCTTCTTGAAACTGTTCTCCTTCTCCTTCTTCTTCTTCTTCTTCTTGTAATTGTTCTCGATGTTGTTGTTGTTGTTGTTGTCGTTGTTATTGTTGTTGTTGTTGTTGTTGTTGTCTTCTTCTTCTTCTTCCTCTCGTTGTTGTTGTTGTTGTTGTTGTTTGTTATTGTTGTTGTTGTTGTTGTTGTTGTTTCTTCTTCTTCTTCTTCTTCTTCTTCTTCTCCGCGTAGAGTCACAGGGGCAAAACAGTGAAGAACATGCTACAAGACTCTAACAGGCAAACAAAAAGATCTACATATTTTCCCAACGTGGGAAGAGAGAACATACACATCGATTCATTGAGAAACGGTTTTGATGAAAATGTGGAAAAAAAAAACTTAGATTAAGCTGAAATTAAAATGACTCCAAATGCGGATATGTCACAGGTTGCCGGTGGCAAACATTATTTCAAAGAATACTGGTTTAAACGACAGTGATTGTGTAGTTTGAGGAAAGGACAACGACAGAAACACCTGCACGTTTGTCAGTGTTCGCTCGCCTTCAGGGAACGATTACAACATCGCCTTCTGGGGAAATTTGAAAGAAAATTGTCTGAAGTTAAAATCGAATTTTGAGTGACCTTTTTTCAGCAGCAGAGAATACCTAATCGATGAAGTGTTTTGATCTTATTGTCTTATCGGAAACAGTTCTCCTATATACTGACTTATGACAAATAAGTGTGTGTGTGTGTGTGTGTGTGTGTGTGTGTGTGTGTGTGTGTGTGTGTGTGTGTGTGTGTGTGTGTGTGCGTGTGTTTTGCGCGAGTTTGTGTGTGTCTACATGCATGCGTGTGTGTGTTTAAATGCATTTTATCACACAACCGACCTCAGTTTAAAGTCTCAGTTGGAAAGACTTGCATGAAATTATTTCTGCCCAGATCTGGGCTCTGAAGAAAACTCTACTCTAATACAGCTCTCTTAAATGCGGATTAAACCTTGGATCCTTAGACTCAGAACAAAATGCTTTAACCACTTAGCCAAATAGGCCGCAAAACAAAATACTCTTTTTTTGGCGCTAGGAACACAATAGCTGCGAAATGATTCATAACGACAATTATCTCCTTCACACTGTACGTCCAGCTTTGATGTTTCCTGCATTCTCATGAGTCACTCTTATTCATGGGACAAATTGTTTCATGAAAGTTTCAATGAATCATTGTACAGCTGTTGTTCCATCACCCTATCCATATACACAACCACAAACGATGCTTCTGTGGCCACGTAGCTAGCCTGGA